>JADWQD010000028.1:0-108820 GCA_016110215.1 Capronia americana
TATATAAAGTACCTCTACTTTAGCGGTTATTATAGTTTATTACCTTATAGAGATATATATTATTTCTTTATACTTACCCTAGTTTCTAACGGCTGCCTCTATCTATATATATTCACCTATAGCTAAACCGCTATTTAGAATTATAGTTAAACTCTTTATAAATATAGCTATATAGGTTTAGAGGTGTAAACTTATATAAAGGCACTCTATTAGTTATAAGGATAGGGTTTATTAGTTATAGCTTATTTAAGTAAACTTATAAATAGCTAATAATAAATTTATTATACCCATATTTCTATACTTCCTATAGGATCTATAGCTTAACGACTTTCGGGACGGTATATTTAGATATATATATAATAAAGAGGTAAATATTTAATTTAATATTAATAGTAGTAGTTCTATCGCCTATTATAAATATATATCTTTTTCTCTAGGTTAGTATTATAACTAGATTAGCTAGTGCCTAGGTATATAAGTATTTCGGGTCTAGGAAAATATAGAGTTTCCGGAGAATATAGAAAGGTTATATAGTACCGCCGAGAGTAGTGTTTTATTTAGTAGGACTCTCGCGGTTATTATTACTTATATTAGCTAGATAAGAGTATATTAGAATAAATATTTATTTATATATAATATATTAGATACTTACTAGGGTTATATTTAGCGCTCTCCTAGCTAGTATATAAGTCTACTACTTCCGCGGCTGTATATTTATCGCTATAGCTGGGAGTCTCTACTCTATTCTTTACTATTTACTATCGGTTAGATAGAGCGGCTATAAAGGGGGGTAAGACTAGTACTTTAAATATATAGTTATATAAGTAGAAAGAGTATTACTATAAGTTAAAGTAAATAAAATTTTATATTATTTATATATATTAAACGGAGGAGAGTAAGATATAATAAAGAGGAAGATTAAAATTAAGCGATAAATAAGTATATATAACTTAAAAGATAAATAATTTAAAAAATTATTTATTTTTATATTATATATATTAGAGGTATAAATAAGTATTTATATTAAACTTAGTTATAAGATTACTATTAGTAAAGCGTTATAAAAGTAGGCTATAAATACTAAGTTATAATAGAGTATAGGCTTATATTATAGTATACTTTATAAGAGGCTATAGTATAGTGGGTATAAGAGGCTATAGTATAATAGGTATAAAGCTATATTATAGTAGGTTAGGGTGTAAGGCTATAGGTAGAATTATTATACTCTTAGCGCGCGATACCGGATTAGTTAGGAATTATTACACTCTTAGCGCGTAATACTAAATTAGGTTCTAAATTATTACGCTCTTAGCGGCCCTTAACTAACTTACTATATACTACTATAATAACTATATCTTTAGCGATAATTACTATACTTATTATAAGGTATTATTAAATAAAAGTTATATTATTTAAACTATTTAGATAAGCTTTATCTAATAGTACTAATCTTATTATATTATCTCTATTATTTTACTTTAAACCTAAGCTTAGTTTATAGTATAGAATAATTTATTATAAATTATTTATAATATTATTAATAATAAAGCTTTAATTAAATATTAAATTTAATATCTTAACTAATTAATAA
This sequence comes from Capronia americana, assembly GCA_016110215.1. Classification (NCBI taxonomy): domain Eukaryota; kingdom Fungi; phylum Ascomycota; class Eurotiomycetes; order Chaetothyriales; family Herpotrichiellaceae; genus Capronia; species Capronia americana. The sequence continues at coordinate 1,592 of JADWQD010000028.1, forward strand.
ATAATATTTTTATTTTATATTTTATATTTTAATATTATAATATTATAATATATATTAATAATATATTATAAATTTAATAATAAAATTTTAATTAAATAATAAAATCTTAATTAAAATTTTAATTTTTTAATTAAAATAATATTAAGCCTATTTAAATTAAATATTTATATTAAATATTTAAATAATATAAGATTAAACTATAAAAGACTCTTTTTTAAAATAAATTAATAATTTTTTATTATTAATTAAGATAAATAATAAGAATAAATAAGAAATTAAAAAAGTTTTAGTTATATAAAAATATTATAATAAGTTATAGTATTAAATTTAATAACTAAACTAAAATAAGAATTTAAAGTAATATTTAGTTTTTAACTTTAAGAATATACTATATAAGATCTAAAACTACTATAATAAGTATTTTTAGTAACTAAGCTCTTTAAGATAGTTATAAAAATAGATTTATTATTAAAAAAATAATAAAGATATACTAAATTATATTAATAATAATAAAACTTAAAGTTAAGCTTTCTTAAAGAGGGGAATAATATTATAAAATAAGATATACTTAGTCTATAAGAGGGCTAAATTAGGATTAATATAGTTAAAGATTAATATAGTAATAGTTATTAGATTAGAAATAGAGTCTTATTAAGCCTTACCCTAATTAAGTAATATATTTATATAAATTATATAACTATATATAATTAGCTATATATAACTAGAATCCTTAGTAATATATATATATACTAAAACCTTTAGTAGAGGGAAACCTTTACTTAGGACTAGGTATAGTCGCCCCTTTTAGATATCTTTTCTTCTCTCTCTAGTTTAGTCTCTTTATATTAAGTAATCTATATCTTTATATAGTGTTTACCCTACCTTTATTCTATTAGTATACCGTGCCGTTATAATTTTACTCTAAACCTAAGCTTAGTTTATAGTATAGATATAGTGTTCGCCCTACCTCGTTCTATTAGTATACTGTACCGTTATACTAAGTGCTCTTTAGGCACCCTTAAGCCTTCTTTCCCTAATGTGCTTATATCTAGGAGCGAGAATAGTCTTTAGAAAGGTTAAGATTTAGCGCTAAATATCTTGATTACTCCTATATAAGGACCGCCTTTATTGTTTTCCCGCTGTGAATATCGGTAAGTGCTTGGTTAATGTCAGTGAATGGGTACTTGGTAAGTAGACGATCAATCGGGAATCGACCCTCTTGCCAGAGTTCAATCAGTGCCGGGATAAACTGATAAGAGTGAGTGATATATTTGAGACAGCAAGTGATTAAACCTACACTGTGCGGTGACGCAGAACCTCCACATGTGCCAGTGTAATGGACATTCTTTGCGAGCCACGTCACGGGCTGAATTTGAACCACGTCCGCTCCAGGATTGGCCCCAACGCTGGCAACGGATGAGCCTGATGCAGCAGCCTGGATCATGACCTCGACCACTCTGACGTCGCCTGTAGAGTCAAGAGCTCGATCGGTGCCTTCACCTTTGGTAATCGCATTGATCTGCTCAATCAGATCCTGAGTCTTTGAGTTGATGACGTGCGTTGCACCTAGTTCTTTGGCCATCTCGAGTCTCGAATCCAAAATATCAATCGCAATCACCTTCGTCGCGGGTGTGAGTCTCGCTGCCGCCATGATGGCGGCCAGGCCGACCGCACCGGCTCCATACACCGCGACTGAATGACCTATTCCGGGTTTCAGCTCATTTATCAGGGTTCCTGCCCCGGCCAAAACTCCACAGCCCAGCGGGCAGAGGACGTCGAGTGAAAGATGGTTCTCGACTTTGACAATACACGTCCTTTTGACTATAGCCCTCTGTGCGAATGATGACTGGCCGAAAAAGGGCGAAAAGACGTCTTGACCGTCCATTGAAAAGGTATGACTTCCATCCGCTCGTAACCCGGCGAAATTGAGCTGATAAGCAGATTTGCAATATGCCGGCCTCCCTTGGTTACATTGACTGCAAGTGTCACAGCTGGCGAAACTCAACAGGACGTGATCGCCCTCGTCGACATGGTCAACATCGCTTCCAGTTCTTTCCACAATACCTGCTCCCTCATGTCCCAGAATTGCGTTGTCGGGCCCACCGGGTCGGGTCTAGGCCACGTCAGTTTGCATTCCAGAAATGATGGTCTGGGTGTCTCACTTGCGCCCACACAATGTCCAGATGACAGATGCTCGTAGCGACCATCTTCACTAGGACCTCATCGGAACGCAGCTCCTTCAACTCGACAGCTTGGACCTTGAATTTCCCTTTTGCAGCGACTATCGCCAGTGTGCCAGGTTGTGCTGTATTTGACGGCATTTCGCCTTGTGGCTCTGGTTCGGTTTGGTGTAGCGATGGTTTGTCAAGCTGAAGACCTGGAAGCCAAGTGGCCCGCGACAGGGGGGTTAAGCGGCCGAGTCGACCATCGGCTTCTCCCACGCGACGAAACAAAAACGGTGCCACGGTGCTGCTAACGAGTCCATCCGGAACCTGACATGTGACGCGGAGGCGGGGCGAGATGATTTCTCCGAGAAGACAATGCCGGGTGGAGACCCCGGAGAGGAACCAAAACTTGTGCAGGGGTTAGTTGCCATCCGTGTCGGGCGGAGAGACGGTAGCTGTTGGCTGTACAGGCTAATCTCCTCTGGGGGGTCTGGTTATTCAACAGGCATGGCAACGTGTTGACATGGATTCAGCATACTTCAATCACCACCCTAACCAAGCCCGTAACTATCGAGGGGAACAACAGCACTTTGATGGCCATTCTACTTTGAACATGAGATGTGGGAAGAGTTACATGTTTTCAATATATCTGACAGGTCCAAATCATGATTGGACCCTGGAACATCCCAGGTCTCAGTCCTTCAAGGCTTCTTGCACTGGAGTTGGATCTTCGAACACGCTTAGTCTCTTTTGGTGGTTGAAGGCATTGTTAACGGCTTACCGTCCAGGCTTGGTACAGCTCGAACCTCGGTTCATCTTCTAGACTTGCGGCCGCGACGACCATGCGGGCAATGAATTCAGTGCGAAGGGATTTTCCGTTGATGAGGTCGAGATGGAGCTCGCCGATGAGAAGCAGGTCGCTGCCTCGTCTGTTCTGGGAGAAGACATTCATGACGTGGTGTCGTCTTTTCGAGATAGTGTCCCAGGCGTGCTTACGAGAAGCGGCAATTGCTACATTGACATTAGCTTTCTGGTCAGATTCCCAAATGAACATGCAGCTGTCCGACCTTCTGAACCAGCTGTTTTGCGTGCACCCATCACAAGAGTGGCATTTGGGGTGAAGATCTCACTCGCTAAACGTGGCCCAGCCTCCGGAGCCTTCAGATCTGCAATGATGTAGAACCTATCGATGAGAGCTTTGATCTTCTCAGGAATCGGATCTTCTGGCCAGACGGTACCCTCGGTAGTGTAAGTCATGGTGACCGTGTGCCTTCCTTTCTTGAGGGTTTCGGCGTGACAAGGACCAAGACTTGCAACTTTCGACTGGGTGTCAGGAGGCGAGGAGAGAACAGGAATTTTACAAGTTCTGCTTCATGATCACAACAGGTAAGTACTTCCTTTGATCCCACGTTCCGCGGGGATTCTATGGCGAGCCAGCTTTTAATACTCCGTCTTTGCGATGCTCACCACGTTATTCCGGGGACCCACCCCGGGATCCATACAAACACGAGGACCGCCGCCGGTCCCTGTCTGAATAATCGCAACGGCGAGCGGACCAAACTTCAATACCCTGTCAAGTCAAGCGGTTAGGCACTGTAGCTAAAGCTGGAGTATTTTCCTACCAAAACTAATTCTACGTCTTCAATAACTGTCTTCTTTCTAGACCTAAAGAACAGCTGACAAGATTGAACTATTGCAACCGGCACTACGAACTGGTGAGACAATTTACCACAGCTTGCCCGGCAGCTTTGAGACGTGATGGAGACTCCTTTTCATCGTCTTCTCCGATTTTCCGCCTCCGACGGTTCTATCTGTTACGGAGAAGCCGCTGAGGTGGCAGATCCGGAAAGTCTCATCGGCAAGACTGTTCCAACATACGAAGGCCTGTCACCGTGGGACAGTCAGTTTCGAAAAACAGGAGATTCGAAAGAAGTCAAAGAGGTGAGAGATTGAATTCGATGGTATGTATTCAACGCTAGACTTTCGTTGATTTCGTCGGTCCAGATATTGTGCCCATTGCCAGAAGTGCCCTACTTTCATTGTGTAGGGCTCAACTATCGACGCCACATCGAAGAAGCCGGAGTGAGTTTTGCCCAGGTTCCCTGTCAAAGACTCCTGGTTGATGAAAAGCGACGTCAAAGAGCAAACTACCCCAGACTCCGGCACTCTTCAGCAAGCCTGCAGGTTAGTACTACTGAACGGCCGAGTCCCGTTTTCATCTGTTGACAACTGTCTAGACTCGCTTGCTGCTCCATTTGAGGACATCTTCGTCCACCACGAAGCCCCATGGATGGACTATGAGGTACGACATCGTGCCCCTCAACTTGCTGTTGGCACTTTGAAAGGTGGATTCTTCTGATTCAATTTCAGGGTGAATTGTGCGCCGTCATTGGCAAGACAGCCCTAAACCTGGACAAGGACGAAAACCCTCTCGACTATGTGCTGGGTTACGCGGTGGGAAATGATGTCACGTCGCGATACTGGCAAGCAGCGGAAAGGTCCAGCGCGCAAGCAGGCTACTCGAAATCCTTTGACAAATTCTGCCCCTTGGGCCCGGTCATTGCATCTTCCAAAGCAGTGGCGGATGCTACCAATCTGCGACTCACGACAAAGGTCAATGGAGAAGTCCGGCAGGACGCAAGGACGGACGACCTGCTCTTCAGTGTGGCTACAATCATCCGTTTCCTGAGCCGAGGTCACACCCTTAGACCTGGTACCGTCATCATGACCGGGACACCAAGTGGCGTCGGAGCTGCCAGAAGTCCTCAAGTGTGGCTGAAAAACGGGGATGTCGTTGAAATTGAGATTGAAAAGATAGGAGTCATTCGCAACAAATTCGTCATTCCACAGGACCCAAGCTTCCCCAGCATCTAGATCATATCATGTGAATGGAAAGACTATGGTTCAAATGAAATACAGTTGGCAAACACTTCTCGACAGTTACAGGCGGATGTCGATGTGGATCAGCGGCGGGCCACGGCCATTCATGACTATTAACTTTGCCACTCCACAAGGGACATATGGAAGACCACACAATTTATAAGATACGATTCTTCATGGGCTCATAGCTGAGGAAGTAAATGTGTGTATAGAAGCTCCTAAATCGGTGTTTGACGTCGAAGTCGGATCATTCTAGAGCCTCCTTCGAGTCTGCCTCTTTTATCCAACACTATCATGTCACCGAACATAAAGTGGCCAGTTAATGATCGATTCCTTCCCGACGATCTTGTTGTGTCAGGAACAGCCTAGAGGCTGCCATGACTTGAGAGCTTCAGAGACCACTTGTGCTGCATCGAAACCCAATAGCTCTTTTTGATAAGCGAAATCAGCTCCTTTCCACTCGCATGGACCGTAGCCATCAGCGTCCTTGAAGACGCTGTTGCGATGGATCATTTCAGGTCCTTCCCTGGCATGGTACCAGCTTCTGTTACTCAACGCCCCTTGTTGGTTGGTAGATGTTCGCTTCTTCCGCAACGTTTCATACAGCTGAATCAGATCCGTGATGTATTCTCTCTTTTTCTCGACTGGGAGCTCTTGAGACCGGGAGACGAAGCCCAGCAGAGTCCCAAGCGTCAAGCCATCTTCCAGCGCCATCGCCGCTCCTTGTGCTTGGTAAGGAAGAGAGGGATGGCACGCATCTCCAAGCAAAACTACCCGACTCTACCAAGGCAGTTGTCAGCAGGTTTCGGGCGGTACCTTGTTGATCGGCGTTATCGTACCTTGACCCACGTTGAAAGCTCTTCACAGTGAAAGAGCTTCCAGCTGAGTACCGATTTCGCGTACGACATCAGCTTTTGTAGCCTGAGACAATCAGCAGGGCACCCCTTTTTGTGTTTAGCTCCTCGTACCTGGGATCCCAACCTTCAAATGAGGCCTTCATCTCCTCCAATGCTACTTCTTGCGTTTTCACTCCTTGAGGTAGGTTGTCGGGTCGCCTGATTCAATCAGTCAAAGCAGAATTTGTTGATGTGGCAGCTTACATCAACACCAAGTTCCATTCCTTTCTGGCTCGGATGGGATAGAACACGCAGTGTCTGTCAGGACCAAGCCAAACACTCGCGGCATTTGGTCTCAGCAGGTCAATGACTGCGGGATCATCCACGATGCTCAAGGTTTCATCATCAAGAGTCATCCGGTAAGCAAGATCTCCGGTCGGGGTGGGCGGAGTTGGGATACCGAGAAGTTGATCTCGGGCTGTTGACCACAGCCCTGTCTCCACATTAGACAAATACGAGATGTAAGGTGTTGAAGGGGTTCTACCGTCAGCACCAACAACCACATCTCCTTGTATCTCCTCTCCGTCAGCCGTTGTTACCGAAGGCTCGTCGAATGAAAACTTCTGCACGTCACAGCCGAGGCGGATCTCTCCTCCGAGTCGAACGAATTCGTCGTAAAGCGTCTCGTGGTACTCTGCCCGATGTATCGTGCTATATTGACCGGGGTCAGCGGAGCATGTCCTTTCCAACGTGCACTTGATGTTGGATCCTACCACCACGGAGCGCCAAAGTCGTTCCTCATCGTCTTCCCACCTCGCCGGCAGTGCAAGACCTCACCATGATCATAACTCCGAAAGTTCACACTTTCAAGTTCAACTGCTCCCTTTGTCATGAAGGAGTCCAATAGATTCAGGTGGCCCAAGACTCGCATCGCATTGGGCGGTACCATGATGCCCGCCCCGATCTTTTCGAGTCAGCACTTCGAGTTCTGGCCTATTTCGCTCGAGATGCCTACGGGTAGAATTGCTGGGGCTTTCTCCAGGATCAGGACTCGACATCCATTTCTGAGGCATTGAACAGCACAAGTGAGTCCTCCTAAGATCCGGTCAACTTGTCAAGTGGGATTCTTTGCGCTGTGTGGGGGTTTGGCTCGTACCGAGGCCGCATCCCACTACGAGAACTCGCAATTGGCTTGTAGCACCCATGGTGACTCGAGAAGATTTGTAACCCACGGGTTCAATAAGCACAGGCATTCAGGGTCGTTGCGCATGATAGGTCTTATGAGTTTCGCTCTTGAAGGTTCCAGACCACATATCGGTCATCACAAGAACTCCTGGCAGAGGACGGAGTCGCCTGGCCGTCCGGAGCGGAACTCGAGGAGATTTTCTACCGAATCCCGAAATCGAAGAACGCAGGCGATGGCTCATTGGCACTCGGTTTTACGACCACGGACGTCAGTGGACTGACCGGGTGACAAATGCCAGACATGGTCACGACGGTTCTCGGAAGGACATAAGCCGTTCAAGCATAACCACAGAACTACGCCTCGCCACTTGTCCGCGCGGATCGATCCTCTCCCTTGTGAAGAAGACTCTGAGAAATCCAGTCAACCTCGTCGCCGAGATTGAAATGAGCTCTCAGATCCCCGGAACGAGCGTGGCCCTCAAAATTCTCTGCTCGTGAGGCGCGTGCGCACAGACGGCCCAATTCACCACTTGCTTCATTAGACCGAACCTCCTGGTATGTGACGGTTCGGAGGAATTTGCCCACCCATAGACCTCCAGTATATCTTGCTGCTTTCCGCGTCGGCAGAACGTGGTTCGTGCCGATACACTGCGACCGGTGTTGTCAGCCTTTATAAGTATCAATCTCGTCTCGACGTGGGACTTGCTCACTCACCTTATCACCGTAGGAGACACAGGTGTTCCTGCCCAAGAACAATGCACCATAATTAGTCATCTTTTCCAATGCTTCCCGCGGGTTTCGGGTTAGGATCTCGACGTGTTCCGAGGCGTAATCATCCGCAATCGCATAAGCCTCGTCCAAGGTGTCAGTGACGATAACTTCCCCAAAGTTCTCCCACGACACCCCGGCGATAGGCGCAGTGGGAAGGAGCTTAAGAAGTTTCTCAACCCATTCTATGGCCTTTTGACCGACCGTAGTGGAATTCGTAACGAGGATGGCAGGTGTGTCAACTCCGTGCTCCGCTTGAGACAACAAGTCGACGGCCACCGTGTAAGGATCAGCTTCCTCGTCCGCCACGATGAGGATCTCAGTCGGACCAGCGAACAGGTCGATACCAACTTCACCGAACAGTGCACGCTTTGCCTCGGCTACAAAGGCATTTCCCGGGCCGGCCAAAAAGTCCACTCGGGGTATTGTCTCGGTCCCAAGAGCCATGGCCGCAACGGCTTGGACCCCGCCGAGGATGTAGATTTCATCTGCGCCTGCGAGACTCATGGCGGCGATGGTGCTGTTTGGGAGTTTCCCTTGAATTGGCGGAGTGCAGGCGATGACATTCTTGACACCGGCGACTTTGGCTGTGAGAATAGTCATGTGTGAGGAAGCGAGCAATGGATACCGGCCACCAGGGATATACCTGTGGTGAAAGCAAGTAGAATCGTCAGAAGAATGCAACACCCATTGAGGTTTCCAGGATAAGAAAACTTACGCGCCAACTCTGTTCAACGGATTGTGTCGCTGACCCAGGAACACCCCCGGTTGGGTCTCCAGTTCGAATTCGTGGAGAGAATCACGCTGAGCTTGGGCAAAAGCTCGAACGTTGGCCTGGACTTGTTTGATGTCTTTAATGGTTTGCGCAGGGACAGCAGCTATAGCAGCGGCAATGTCCTCGTTGGAGAGCTGAAAGGCTGTTGGGGACCAGGAGTCGAATTGCTCCGAATATTTGCGCACAGCAGCATCTCCATTGACGCGAATGTCTTGGATCACTGTTTGGACAACAGCGGCCACATTGACCAGAGAACTAGTCTTAGACGATGCTCCGTTGGCAGTCTTAAGGTGTTGAGGCATGTTGGTTATCGGTCGTCGTTATGTTGAGTACGGTACATTCGAGATATTGATTCAGCCTGCAGCAGAACATTCTTGATTCGGAAGTTGTGGCCTGGGCACGTCGGGATATTTATATTTGTGATTCAAAGAAAGCAATCCTTATTGGAAGTAACGGATATGTATCGCAGACTCGACATCCCCGCGAAGAATTTCCACTTCTGCAAGATCCTATATTCCGTCTTCCGTCTCCGGCGAGAGTCATCTCGGCTTCCGACAAGGGAACATGGAAAGTGCTCTCGTCCTTGCACGGATCGGCCTAAACTCGGTCTGTGGATCGACTTGCCGTTCTAAAAGGCACCCTTGGAATCTGATGCCCTTTCTCTCGGTATTGTGGGGATGAACAGAAGGAAATCGATTGAGGTTTAGGTACTGTGTTGAAGAGCCTGACTAACTTGGCTAGGTGGCCATAATGAAGTACGATTGCGAGAAGTGGATAAATACAAATACACCTTGGCAATCTGGATGCCCATCATCTTCGACTGCACCTCAACTAAGTAGAGCCGCAGAATCCTTCAACACGAAGCATGGTAGCATGCTTCAAGCCCTCTGCACAACGTGTTTCCTCGATTGCGGATGGTAACCAGCTTGTCTCAAGAAGCTTTGACCAACTGAGGAGGAGGGATGCTTCTCACCTCCGGCATGGCTCGTTTTCCAATCTCGACCCTCTTTTTGATAGATTCTTCACTTTCCCCAGATTCTAACCGAAAGATCAAGTCGTCTGGGTGGAAGTCTGTCCCAATGGCATTCATGTCAAACAACGGCGAGGTCATGAACCGGTTGGTTTCTTCTATGGTGTCAAAGTTGTCGACCTGTGTCTCGATCTCGTTTCCGTCGGGGTCGGTGTAGTAGATGCTCGTCGTGGTTCCGTGGTTGACGCACCAGAACGGCTCGATGCCAAGCTCCTTGCGTTGCTGATAGGACGACATCAAGTCCCGGAGTGTGTCAAAGGTGAAGGCCACATGCGCAAGCCCGGTCGTATGGGCTGGCTTGTCTACAAAGCCGGGGAGCTGTGCAATGGCGATGCGATGATGCTCGTCATCATAGGTGATGAAGGAGATGAAGTCGTTGCCATACACCAGGCGTCCGCCGAGGAAGTTGATCCAGAATTCGACCATAGCGTCGTATTTGTTCGTGTGAAGGACAACATGCGCGAGCTTGCTCGGGCTGATGACCTTGGGGCCAGTCTTTTCAGGAATAGAGGGCATGATCAAAGTTTGGTCAGGACGGGTGTTATGAGATCTGAAATCTTCCTCCTGTTCAGAACATAAAGCTTTCGCTGGAAGCGTCGGAGGCAGGAGTCTCGAATAAGAGGAGTGGACTGCAAGTTGAAAGCATCCAACCAGCGTAAATACCCACCTTCGGCCTGGTTTCGTAGAGTCATATTTGCAACTGTGGGAACGGAGCACGGGGGCCCGTTGAGATTCCGACTCCTAAAGCCCCGACGCAAGTTCCATACACACGAACAGCTTGCGCAGGCTATTGTAGAGCATTGTCATTCCATTCAATGTTCACTCGAAGTTTGGATCAAAATATGACTCCAGAATACTGTAGAGTCCTCCGTCATGGCAACACCGTCCGGAGATCGTCCTGTCAGTCAACACGGCTAGAAAGTTCTCCAGAGTTTAGACCATTCATCGAAATCTTTGGAATTTGAAACCCAAGCCCGGGACGTCCGGTCAGGAGGCAGCGCCAAAACCAGTGAGGAGAGACTCGATTTATTTTCTACAACCAAATTCACCTCGTTCATATATCGATCTATCCGAGCAGAGCGAGCCAGATACCGTTCAATTGCACACTTATTGTGAGCATAAGCTTACCTCTCCTGTTCGACATACACAGCCCTAAAGGAATCACGTCCTTTTCTTCACTTTGCAAAGCAATGGCCCCTTCTTCTCGCTGATGCCCAAGCTGATCATGACTAACTTCTCTTCGGGATCGACCAGTTCAATGACGTAGTTGCGGAACACCGCCGCCATCAACTTGAAAATGCTGGTCTGCGCGATATTGCGTCCAATGCAGCTGCGGTGGCCGGTAGAAAAAGGAATCAAGAATGCGGACAGGTCCTTCACAGCAGGATCACCCTTTAACCAACGGTCTGGGACAAATGAATTGTGGTCAGGACCCCAGATGTCCGGGTTGTGATGTACGGAGGGGATTGACATGGAAGTATTCACCTATCACGCAGCAAAGTTAGTGTCATCGCAAACTGTTTGGTGGATGAATCTGGGCTTGCGGCTTACACCATGAGGGATATGTTCTCCAGCAATTTCCACACCTCCAGGCACTTCTACCCGACGAGGTAATGGCATGCCAAAGATCGGCGTGAGGCGGAAACTCTCCTTGATGCATGCTGACAGGTACGGCAGTTTGTTTTCAAGGCCGGTGATGGAGTACGGGCGTGCGCCCACCTCCGGTAATGGTGGCAGTTCCCTGTCCAATTCATCAACGAGCCTCTCACAGGGTCCTGGGTTGTGCAACACGTTGAAAAATAAGAGAGTGGATGTTGAGGACATTGTGTGGGAGCCCGCAATTCTAGAAAAGCATGGATTGTCAACAACCAGGGACCAATGGCTTCCGGGCCTGGTATATCAAGTAGCGACTTACAGAAATCCGAAAGCTTCGGTGGCAAGATCATCTAAGCCCAGAAGTCTACCCGTCATAGGGTCGGCGGTGTTGATCAATGGAGACATGAGATCTTTGGTTTTATTTGGATTTTGGATGCGCTTAGCAACGCAGGCATTAGTCTGTGCCCGAAGCTTCATGCGGCTCCTGATCAAGCCCTGGAGCCATTGGGATGGGATATAGAGACTGACGAGTCTCGAATAGGGAAGAAGAAAAGAAAGCAGTCCAAAGATGGAACCCAGGAATATATGGTCGTTGATCGGCGGCAGGTTCTGCGGGTCTGCGTCCTTTTGAGTGTTGAAGTGCATACTGAAGGCCAATTCGCCGATGATGTCGTAGGCGAAGTAATTGATGATCTGGCTGATGTCGAATTCTTGCCTTGTCTCAGCAAAGGAGTCGAGCGCTTTTCGGAGCTCGACCAAGTGTCTATCGATGACTGACTCCATCTTGGTCACCCATGTCATTGAGAAAGTATGCGACATTTGTTTGCGACGGTGGGAGTGAACCTGCGGCCTCGATTATCAGCATCATGAACAGTCCAAAGAGGCCTCGAAACTCTTTACATCTTCATCTCTAGTGCCGAACAGATTGGCGTTGAACGTCTTGAACCCATCGTAAAAGTCGGACTTTGGCATTGACCGGCCCGAGCGATAGATGGGTTTGATGGCGGATGCATCCCAAAAATCGATATCATTTGGACCGATGCGAACCACGGGACCGTATTTCTGGTGGAGCTCTAATATGCTCTGCGGCAACCTGTAGTTCAGAAACTGCCATAATTTCCAGAACGGGGTGATGGAGGCCCAGAACGGTCCAGGATATCTGGCTAGCGGATGAAAGTACCTTTGGTACACCACGTAGGCCAACGGTGGGATGCAGATGGCTGATAGGAGGTATGCCCATGAGTTTTCTGAAACAGTCGCGGCCATTTGGAAGACGACAGGGTTAGGCATTTCTGCTGCAAGTGGTGATAGCTCCGACCTTCAGAGGCTGTGGGGCAGATACGGGTCTTCCACCCTACGCCGTCGCAGGACGCTGTGAGGCTCCTTGAAGTACTCGAGACGACTTCGTAGGTCTTGTATTATTTGGTGATATTCGGCCAATTTCTCTCTCAAGCGAATGCAAGCATGATACTCTGCTCAGTCAAACTGCGAGCACCTCTGAAGACAATCGATCTGTAGCAAGTGTGTACCCGGCACCGGAAGTAGTAGCTACCCTCGGGGCTTACCATAGAACCCCGTTCTCCGGGCAGGGGACGTTTCTGTTTTGAGCGAAGCTACCGGTAGCAGCGACTAATTGCCTGGTTCAAAGCCGTCCGGAAAGAATTGAAGGTCGTGTACCCCGCGAAAACCTCCACCTTTGGTCTTTCGGGCAGAGATAAGGACGGAGGCCGGGCATGCGGGAGTTGAGGAGAGGACGGGATCCTAGTCCAAGGATAAAGGCCTGTGGTCGGAATCAATAACAGCAGTGGTAAGATGTGTACCTTTCAGATCCTATGATCGAACCTGACACTTTTCCGCCAGTTAGAGGAGGATTGATCTCAGACCGGTGGGACACAGCACACGCTCACAATACTCGTTTCTTTATCGCGGCGCAACTGGACAGCGAGTGTTTGCAAGATGTCAGGCGATATCGAGGCTGAACCGTTGCCATCATGGGAGCTCCCTAAATCAGATGCCATCGTAACAGTGCGTGCGATCAACACTACCACTGACATGTATTCCAGTGCTGTCAACTTTGTGGAGCCCGTTATCCCTGGCCATGAGCAACTCAACATGACCACTCTAGCTTTCTTGATTGAGCATCAGAGCACGGGTCAAAAAGTCTTATTCGACGCTGGCTCCCGCAAAGACTACTGGAACCTTCCTCCATTCATATATCAGGCGTTACTCAAGGCCTCTCTGGGCTTGAAAATCGAGAAAAATGTCAGTGAAATTCTTCAGGAGGGAGGAGTCGAACTGAAAGATGTGAACTCTGTCATATGGAGGTACGTACCGTGTCGACACGACCCTCAGTGCGAGACTGATAAAGGATGACAAGTCATTGGCATTGGGATCATGTCGGCGATGTTTCTCTATTTCCTCGCTCGACCGAAGTCGTAGTCGGCCCAGGTTTCAAGGATAACTTCATGCCAGGCTATCCCGTCAATGACAAGGCTCCCCTCCTTCAGTCCGATTTCGAGTGAGTCAGTTCCGAGGTATTGAAACAAGAGAGTACTAAAACCATCCTAGAGGACGCAATGTTCGAGAAATTGTTTTCCACGAGGGCGACAAGATTGGACCCTACGACTCTTTCGATTTCTTTGGAGATGGTAGCTTGTATTTACTCAATGTCCCGGGCGTAAGTTTCAATCACGACTTTCACGAACAAGACTCAGTTAGTTGCAGCATGCACAAGGGCATATTGGCGCCCTTGCTCGAACCACGCCTGGCACTTTCGTTTTCTTGGGGGCAGATACCTGTCATTTTCCCGGTGTTTTCCGTCCCACCAAATACAACCCCTTGCCTTCAGATATCGGTCCAAATATACTTCCACCGGCACGGTTTGGAGCGTCCTGTCCTTGTTCGCTCTTCACTTCTTGCCATCCGAATCAAGAACATTCTAGAACAACGCCATTTTACTCGGTTGCCACGGGCAAATCTGGCCAACCGAGCTTCAATTCTGACCCAGCCGAAGCTCAGCGGAGTGTGGACAAGTTGAAAGAGTACGATGCGCATCCGCAGATTTTTGTGTGTATATCGCATGATTTGGCGCTGCTAGATCTGTTGCCTCTCTTCAATGATACACCGGCTGAGGATATCAACGACTGGAAGAAGAAAGGGTATAAAGATCAAGCATGCTGGAGATTTTTGAGCGAATTACCCAACGAGGATGGAAGCCCTGGTCGACACCCTCCCTTGGTGGAAGGGTGCTGGCGGGAAGGGGAAGTAATTCCTAAATAGTGATCGATAATTTTGTATTGAGCTCTGAGAAGAGCACATGGATGATCAGAGTATTTCGATAGTGGCGCACAAATTCTATAGCTGAAGGCGGGTCAACCGAGTGAGACTTAGTCCCCAAGTCGGTTTTCCGAACTCAGCAGACGGGATGGCTCAGCACAGTCCGATCTGAAACCCGTGAGAGAAGGAGGCGGATCATTGCAGTCAGTTTGAGGACAGGATTGTCGAAGAATTCTTTGACAGACTTCGACGTTTTGACATTCTAGTCCACCGCAGCATGCGACGGCTTTCCCGTCATCTCAGAATAGAGCCAATCTCGCGCCCGTAGGCCGTTACCCTTTTGAGATTGCCTCTCTTCGGGGCTCAGAGCAGATCGTCTTTCAACAATATCTGTCATGCCAATTCTGTCAGCGCTTTGTGCTGCATGTGGCAATGCTTCGCAACTTACCCAACAGCTGAGCACCAATATCCCAGTACCATGCGTGTCGCTTCAAGCATAGCCTCAGGAGTTCAAGGTCCAGCTGAGGACCTTGAGAGTCGCCGTTTTGTCTCTTCTCGTCAAACCGGTGTAAGCAGTTCTCAACGTGGAGTGCATAAGGCCCGAGGATGGCGCACGCCACGAAAGGTGAGAAGGGCATGCACCCGGGGGCCCACTTGCGAATCGCCAATAGAACCTCTGTGGTGTTGCGCATGGAGCGGCTCAGATAAGGCGTATCCGTCCACGAGTGATTGGGCCGCTCTGAAACTGTCGTTGCTGCTGGGGGTAGATTCTTTGCTTGCCAGAGCGCGTTGTGCATGTAAGCCCTGTAAAATGATCAGTGACGCTTGCCAATGAGTCGGGAATTTGACAAGCCTTGCCCTTGTAACATCAGATTCGTAGAGATGATCCAACTGCTGCTTCTTTTGTTTTCCTGGTCAAAGGAAAGGCTGTCCGAAGACAGGTCGAATTTGGAGGGCAATGCCAACGCAAAGCATGTGATGACCGTATCGAGGTCCTTGTGCATTTGTGGCGGCGTAACCCCCGGCTGCTGCAGTAGCTCGTTGGCCAACCTGACCAGATAAACCGTCACCAAGAACCATGCCCATTCGTCTTGGTTGGGGCAATCCTCAAGGCTCTTCCATACCGTGAGGGGGTCAGTCTTCAATGGGGCTGACGCAACAGGCTCATTCCTGAACCAGGCCTTATCCGAGACCGGGAGGAGGACCTCGACACGATTGCGATCGAAGCAATATGGACGGCAACTTATTGTTGATGCAAAGCAGTCCAACTCCCACGCTGACCACCAGACGCGTCGCTTTTCTTCATGCCCCACCCAATCTTGCACGGCCTCGGTGTGGTTGCCCGCGATGACATCGTGGTCCAACTGATGCAGACCCAGTTCGTAAACCTGCCGGCTGCAGATCCCAAGCAGATACCAACCCCGCGAGCTCCATCCCGATGCGAGATAATAGCAGGCAAGGAGCACGCTTCCTTGTAACATCCTCAAGGTCGGTTGTTCGTGGTTCTGATTCTGGTAGCGTTCGAGAAGTGTGGACGCCGCTTTCGCAAAGTCTACTCCTCGGTCTCTTGATTTCATAGCTGTGAAAAATTCGGACGTGGAGAAGCGAGCCGATAAAGCAAAAATTCCGTTGAGGACGAAGGCAGTTTCGAGTGAGAGCTTGCCCAACAAGCCATCAGATCTGAAGTCCTCACCGAGAAGGCTAGCTCTGAAAGTTGGACGGTGAAATAATGGAAGAAAGCATTGGATTCGTTCAAAGTAAAGCTCCAATCTGGTAAAACAGGGTCAGCGAGGCAGTAGGGGTTCCAATACTCGAACATGTGCTCACAGATGATCGACCAGCGCTATGGGCAGCGCGATGAAGTCTGCGTCGTTCTCTTTGTTCAATTGCAACGTGAAATATTTTGAAGGGTCCACGTAATCGTCAAGATACAAAGATCCGGTTGTCGTTCCATTGTCCCAGGCCAGGTCCGACGGTAAAGAGTGTTCCAGCGTCTGAAGATTTGGATCTCCATTGCTGAGACAATCACCGCTGGGAAACGAGTGCGATCGAGTGAGGTCCGAAGCGTCCTCGTGTGAGTAAGGTTGCAGCCCGAGCGTACCGTCGTCTATACCGGGCTGAGTATTTGAATGACCGGAGAAATGCCAGATGTCGGAACCTATCTGGGGAGGGGCAATTTCCGGTGTCCTTATAGTCTTGAGAGAGTCACCAGACGTGGCTGGTTGAGCAGCCATCGGGACGGAGAGAGATTGTGCTCCATCCGGCGATTGGGAAGAGGTGGTAGACTCTGTCGAGACGGTGGGGTTTGCGCGGGTGGACTGGGATTCGAGAAGGATGAGCAGCCGATCTGTGACCAAGTTTCTGTGAGTCCTCTCGACCAACAGATTCCTCGACGTGGATCGACTCACCTAGTTTCTTTTCTTTGCTTTCGGCTCTCAGCTTTCGCGCTCCTGTACTCGCGCGCACTAGTTTCCGGCGGACCGGCACATAGAGACATGTGCGGCTGGTTCTGGAACAGAGGGAACACGACGGTCGCGCCATGTCGCCTTTGGAAAGTCGTCAGTTTCAGCCTCCTGTGTGGCATCGAAAGTGTTACATTTCGTCTTCTTCCTGTCCATGTTCAGTCTGCTACCCCTGCCAGTGTCCAACGAAGTGCCATACCTTTTGCATTCTTCACAAGCCCGGCGCGACTGGGGCACAGCTACTGTCACAGTTTCTGACAAGAAATCAGGCACAGGCGAAAGAAGCTGCGACATGGGGATATCCTGATCCATATCATCCGCCAGGTTGACCATTGTCGTCATCTCGATTCCCTGCGTCATAGACATGCGACCTCTCGACACAGGAGGTCAATGTAGTGGTAGAATGGCTGAAGTATGTAAAGGTTCGAAGAGGAGTGGAAGCCGAGGGGAGGAGGTTTTTCCGGCTTACTCCTTAGCCTTGTACCGTAGCGAGATACTGAAGACATTGTGGGGGGGAACAGGCGGGGTTTCTCCACACTAACTCGCACTCTTAGCCTAGATTGAGTGGCGGGTTACGAGGATATCAAGGTATTCGGTTACTGCTATGGAAAGCCTTCACTAGTTACAGCACGGCTCGATACGACATGTTCCCAGGTCTTCTCTGCTGCATTCCTAATGTCTGCTCAATAACCGGCTCTTTCTCCACGTCCGCCCCGACTTTCTGCCCTATCAAAGTGCTCGTCGAGCAATCTGCGAAAAGAAGGCCTTCTGCTACTAGGTAGTTTGTCAAAAAAGCCCTGTACATTCCTCACACCAGCACCGGCGTCTCATGGGTATCCGCGCTTGGTCTACCTTTGAATACATAACAGTCGGCGTGCTGCGGGTATCGACAATCCACGGGGAAGTCAACTGCGTAGGTCACATGACGCGGAGTCGGCGGTCGACTTTCTCGCCCCGAACCCCGTGTTTATGCAACGAAATAGGGTGCCCCGGGGGGGCGAATACGAGACTGGGGAAAAGTCTAGCTGTAGGTGTACATGGGTGACGAAGGTGATTCTGCATAATCCGTCCGTGCCAGAACGGCTCAGCATCTTGTCCCTACACCTGATGCAATGTGGTAGAATCAGCCCTGGATGTGTTGTGAGAGCCCACTCTGTGTGAGGGTACCGTCAAGGTTGACCCTAGATCTGTGGTAGCGTTTGTCCTCTTGTTGGACAGACCACACCATCCTTGAGGCAGAGAGATCCACCAACTTTGAAAGGAGCGCTGGCGAGTCGTACTTATGTAGGAAGCATTCAAGAACTTGTATCTGCTTGCTGCTTTGGAACTCCTCGTCGTCAAGGATGGGAATGAGCTCTTCATATGTTCGTGCTGAGAATGATCGGGACTCTTCGGGCCCACCAAAGAACCGTAGCATCAGCTGATAGTTCCAAGGTGATACATCATTATGTGGCTTCGCGGGACCATGGATCACTCGTTCCACTGTGTAACCGTCGTTGTTGATGACCACTATGGTAGGATGAAACCCGAGGCGAATCATCGTACCGACTTCCTGTGTGACCATGAGCCAGGGTTAATTCAACACCGGCGCGCCTGTGACTCACTTGAACAGTCATCTGTAGGCTTCCGTCGCCAACGAAAAGTATAACCCGGCCGCTTCTATTCAACTCCTTGCGGGCTATCAAACTCCCTAGAGCTGCAGGGACTGTAAATCCGATGCTGCTATAGAAGAGTTGAGAGTAGTATTCGCATTTTGCGGGAAGTCTCATTCCGAAACTGCCAAACTGTGAGGTGCCGACCTCAGCAATCAGGCAGTCTTCCTTCCTCAGGAAGCGATTGAACACCTTCCAGAGATCATTTTGTCTAAGAGGCCCGCGGAACTCTGCGACTCGATCTAGAGGTATTTCCAGTGGCTACTATTCGTTTAGTAAGATTGAGAATGCATGGGGCCATATGACTGTACTCACCGATTTCCACCACTTTTCTGGGAGTTGAATTGCTTGCTTCTCTTTCAAGGCCCGAGCCAGTTTCTTGATGATGGGCACAAAGGATAGCGGCCTCCAATTCTCGTCACGGACAGAAACATATTCGGGATGTAGCACAATGGTATTGGCTGTCTGTATCTTCCCTGACCAGCCACCGGTATTCGAGTCAGTTGGAAAACGGCCGACATGGATCACCAGATCTGAACCCTCGATCGATTCTCTGACCGCGGGAGACGGTGTTATAGCCCCTTGGTACAGGCCAACGAAGTTTTGATAGCTCTCATCGACGCTCGACTTTCCCAGTGGGGTTACAAATGCCTGGTCGTGGTCAGAATTGTGGAGAAGAAACGTGAACAGAGGAATGCAAAATACCGGTAATTGGGTGAGTTGTAGAATTTGCTGCACTTCATTCGTTACTGTGTATCTTTGGGTCAGAGCATCGACCAACAGACAGGGTTTCGTTGCTGTTTCGAGCTCGGCCGATATTTTCGCCACTATAGCGTCCTCTAAGCCCTCTTGACCGACATTTCTGATACTCAGATCTAATGGCTGATCTAGCCGATCGGCATCGACGAGTAGATCTGGTACATCCATGGGGACATAGAGGTACACCGGACGTCTTGTCTTCACGGAAGTTTCGATGACCCTGTCAACCTCGTGGATGAAGGTAGCATCATCAGTTAAGAACGCAGTTGCCGTAGACACGGCTTTGGACACTGTTTGTAAAGTAGTGTGGTCCCAATTCTCTTCAAGGACATGATGAATCATCAGACGCTGGGCCTGCGCAGCCCGCGAGGTCGTACCAACAATATGAATGATTGGGATGAACTCGGCATAGGCACCGCCAATACCATTGATCGCGCTCAACTCGCCGACGCAAAAAGTGGTGATAACGACGCCTGGTAGTCCTCCACGAGAGCGACCATAACCATCAGCAGCGTAAGCGGCGTTGAGCTCGTTGCAATTGCCAACCCACTTAAGCCCGCCAATTTCGTATAAATGATCGAGTAAGTTGAGATTGAAGTCTCCCGGACATCCAAAGATGTGCTGGATACCCAGTTGCTGAATGCGACGAAAGATGTACTGTCCGAGAGGGATTTTGGTCGAGGGCATGCTGACTGCTTTGGATGTTTATGCTTGTCGAAGACTCTCCGTACCACACGTCTCTCGAAACGTGGCCTGAAAATGACCACCTACTTCGGCACGTAGAGCCTTTCAAGGTGATTACCACAGCTTGTCAGCTCAGCTGCTTGAACTTTTCCATGGATCTATAGTGTGGCCAACATCAGGCCACGGGGGAAAGAGTTACATCTAGAAGCTCCGAACGCGGCTCTTCAATAGATTGATCAAATTCCGAGTCCGGTCAAACTCGGATTACCAAGATCCCGGAAACCTTGGACGATCCGTCAAAGCATCAGGATGTCGATGATACACTCAATGTGCTTATCGGTCGCCGCACAACACAGTCTACAAGCCTGGCTCTTCAACGGTATCTTGCTGTGCCTTCTCCACTTGCCGTGGTACCGGAGCTCCCAGCTGACAGAACAGGAGATCAACACAGGATTGCGGGCCATCCGATGATCTACCGCCTGTCTCTCTATACTGTTACTCTACCCAGATTTTTCGATCGGTAAGAGAATGGTCTGTGTTTGCAAGAACTCGGCAAGACCCCATTTGTTGTTGCTGCGA
This sequence comes from Capronia americana, assembly GCA_016110215.1. Lineage (NCBI taxonomy): Eukaryota > Fungi > Ascomycota > Eurotiomycetes > Chaetothyriales > Herpotrichiellaceae > Capronia > Capronia americana. The sequence continues at coordinate 22,239 of JADWQD010000028.1, forward strand.
CCCCATCCACTATTCTTCATACCTCCTATTGGATTCGTCGCTGGATGGTCTGAGTGAGCGACTTCCCTCAGCCGGGTCAATAAGTGAGGCCAGAACTTACCTATGTCTCCCACCGTCATTTCGTTGATCCGGACCTGCGCACATTCGATCCTCCTGCCAACACGAAGAGCTCGCCCGATGTCCTTGGTATGTATGGCGGCATTGAGTCCGTAAGTGGTGTCGTTTGCAAGCTTGATTGCCTCGTCTTCGTCCTTCGCTATGTATAGACTGGCAGATGGACCGAAGCTTTCCGTGTCCCGGATTGACATGTCTTTGGTGATCTCGGTCACAATCGTAGGCTGTAAGGCTGACCGCCTGAGGCGATCCGGGCCCCCAACGAGGAACGTGGCCCCCTTATCTTTGGCGTCTTTGAGAAGCGCATGTGCGTTCTCAACCATCCTCTCGTTGACTCCGTCCACGGCATGCCACAAGGGTGCTTTCTTCTTCAATTCTGCGATGAACTTGTCGGCTACTGATTCCAGGACGATGATTCTTTCTGTGGAAAAGCATATTTGGCCATGATGCATGAAAGCTCTCACTGTCAGCTGGTTTCAAACTCAGTCAGGTGGAAGCTTGTTACCTCCGAGAACACATTTCCAAGCCGCATCCTCAAGGTCCGCGTCCTCTAGTATGATAGCAGGACACTTGCCTCCCAACTCCATCAGGATGGGCTTTAGGTGTTTGGCAGCAAGTTGCCCAATCACCTTGCCAACGGCAGCACTTCCAATAAAGTCGATCTTTCTGATTGCGGGATGGGCGATAATCGCTTCGGTCACTGCCGCAGCATCCTCCCGCCTGACCTGAAGAACATTTAATGCCCCAAGAGGGAGGCCGGTCTCTGTGAACATCTTCGCCACCAGATGATGTGTTCGAGGGCAGAGCTCCGAAGCTTTGAACAAAACAGTGCAGCCCGCGGCGAGAGGCTGAGAGATGGCCCTGGCGGGCAACACTATACCGCCATTCCACCTAGTCACCTCGTTCAGTGCACGTCGTGAAAGAGAACAGGGGAAAGGGAAACCAACGGAGCAATAGCCAGCACAGGTCCCACGGGCACCTGGAAAACCAATGATAATGTGGAGGTGTCCTCGTTGTCGGGAATTTCTCCAGAAACGGCCGTGATAGAGCAAGCAATCTCGTCAAGGACGCTGAGTGTACTGTCTATGTTCGCCTCTCCCCAAGCCTGTGTACAGCTTGTCTCTTCCATAAGACTGTCGATAATCTCTTGTTTATGTCGTTCGAAATTTTTCCTTGTCTGAAATATAACACGGCGACGGAAGGCCGCGCTTTGGGCTTTCCAAGTTCTAAAAGCTTCAGCTGTCCTTTCCACAGCCTCAATCGCGGTCTCTGCGTCCGCCGACTCTGCATATCTGACCACTCGATTCTGTGCCGCGCTCAAAACTGGGAAAGTGACGCCTCCAGGTGACTTTCGGGGCTCCCCGTGGATAATGATGGGCACCACCCCCTTGTCGGCATGGTCTGCTATGGAGTTGATTGTGCTGCTGGGCATGATGGGAAGCTCGTCTGTACTGAAATTTCCCTCCGAGATAGTGATAGCAAATCGAGATCCTTCTAGTGATATCTGCCGGAGCGGATGGGGAGTATTATTCTCTTGCATGGATTGCTTCTTTGTAGGTAGTCGGAAGTTCGGTGACGGAGTAGCAAACATTTACCGTGGCCTCCGCGCGGGCCGAACAATCTCGAGGGATGTGCATTAGGATGTAAGCAATGGGTCGTCGAAATGGAGACTCTGGGTAGCAGAGGATGTGCCTCGATGAGCCTCAGCAGCGATGTTAATTAACCCTCCATTTGACGTCAAGAGATAGGAAATGATTATGATTGCTTGTGTGCAGAAATGCATTTTGTGTTCCGGTCCAAGGAAATTCATTTTGTAATACTTGGAGGATCCAACCCCCTGACTGTTGGAGACTGGATCCGTCACCGAGTTGGTGCGCCAAGTATTCCGAAGGCGAGTTTGGCTACAAACAGAGTGCCGTAATCGCGCTCATTCTCTTGATTAACAAACTAATCCTCCTCACTCGCCCTTGAAATCATCCTCCCAGCTGTGGCGCATCATTTCAAGCCTTGCAGGATCCCTTGGCTTGACCTCGAAAGCGAATGGCTTGGGGAAACTCTGGACACCATCTGTGTAGTCGTAATACGGAACAGGAACCTCTTTTCCATCGACCACCTTTGTCGAGATTTGACAGGCCCAAGCAAGACTGGCGACTTGCATGAAGAGCGAACGTTCTGCAATCTCGTATCCTGGACAAATGCGACGCCCAAAGCCGAACGATGAATAACGCTTGATATTTGGATACTGGGTCTGACCATCTCTGAACGTCGGATACGCAGGATCCAGCCATCTGTTAGGGTTGAAGGTTTCGCCGTCAGGATATAACTTGGGATCTCGATGGATTGCCCACTGGTTGCCGTACACCAAAGCACCTTCGGGAATATGATATCCTTCATACACATCATCTTTGATGACACGGTGTGGAACATCTGTGGAGATATGTTAGCGCTGGCCTCGCGCATTTTAAGCACGCAGAATGTACGTACTTGCTGCTACCACTGGCCTCCAGCGCAGTGTCTCTTTAATGACAGCCCGCACATTGGGCAGGGCACCGTAATCTTGTAAAGTGGGAAGCCTGTCCGGTCCCACTACACGATCCAGCTCCTCGTTCAACTTTTGCATCCACTCAGGATGGTGACACATGGCAAGGCAAAAGGATCTCATAGTCCCTGACGTGGTTCCGGTGCCGGCTGCGTACAGAGTCCCCATCACCCACACGGCCTCTGTATACGAGAGACCATATCGGTCTTCTTTTTCCAACCAGCAGCGAGCGAAGGACTTGGGTGTCTCCGGGATTTTCCTTTCGTACTTCAAGCATGCTTCTTCAACCAATCCACGGAAGTAGGCAAAACTCCTGTCGTAAACCTGTGATGCTTCCTGCTTGAAAGGCGCCAGGGCTTCTGGAAGGTACATCATAGCTGGGATGAGGTCGACCAGGTAGGAACCAGGAGCTCTCTCCTCAATCTCGTGAGCGTGAGCCATGATGCTATTAACGTGATGCTCGATCTCTTCATCCGTCGAGAGAGTTATTCCAAAGTTCTGCCGGATGGAAACCGCCGAGGAAAGCGCTTCGAACCAAAATTCATACCTCGAGGTGTCTTTGACCATGTTGCAGACCATCCTCTTGACCTCATGAGCGAGCACCGGTTCCCATTGCGAGATCACCGAGGCCCCGGTCATGGTGGTGGCAAATTTTCTGCCCTTGCGCCAGAAATCGTTTAGAGGACTTCCAACAAGATCTCCTCCGCGCGTGAGGAGCGAAAGCATGTGTAGCGCTCCACGGTCTGAGTACAGGGCTCCCCTAGTCGTCATCAAGTCGTCGGCGATGCGTTCTTCAGACACAATGACCAGGGTATTTCCCAGGAAGTTGAGCTTATATATCGGGCCATACTGGTGACTCCAGTCTTTGAACTTGATCCATGAGAAGGTACGCGGGAAGTCAAACAGATTTCCAATGATAGGTAATCCTAGTGTATAGTTCCACTGTCATTTTGTGTAGAGAGAATGGACCCTTGGACTGCTTCCACCGCCGTTGGAGCTTTCCTTACCTGGTGGTCCTGGCAATTCTTTGCCTTTTTTGGTCTTCTTTGATGCCGTGATCCATCGATAGACAGCGGCAATAAGGGTAAAAAGAGCCAGCAACGGAAATACAGGCATGATCGCGGCTTCTTTACTCTATGGTCACAGTACTGAATAATGTCATATCCTTCCTGAATTGACAGCAACCTGGTCTCAGTCCCAAGATATGCTTGACTTTCTCATGCCTGCACAGAATCTGACTCCACAAGACCAAGCAAGTGATTACCCCGTGGAGGCCCCCATTTGCGGGATTCTGGATGTTATCCTAGTCGCCGAACCCCGGAATCAAAGACGGATGCAATTGAAGCAACCGACTCCGCGTCCCTCATCCTTTGTGCCGGGCTGCAACTCCCGGAGTGGCGATTTGACAAGGAACAATATTGAGTCTCTCGTGCGCCATGGCGCCTCGGAAAATGTCGTCCGCATTCGATTGTGATATCGGTCCTTCCGAACCCAAGGTAAGGAAACTCATCCCGATGTCCCAGGCGCACAAGACCGCGAGATTAGTAGAATGAATCGGTCGAATGATCCACACGAAGCCATGGATCAACGAAAGTAAGCCAGTCATTAGCTTCCAGGTCAGGGATGGGCGGCTTTGGGTGAGCGCAACCGACGAAGGTTATGGCATAACCTTTTCTCCTGTACTTGGCGACATTTTTTTGGCACAATGCAGTCACAAGAGAGGTGGAAATCAGATAAAGAGAATAACTTAGACTAGTCACTGTATGGAAGCACTATAAAAAGACGTATGTTACTTTAGTGAGCCATACTGAGGTACGTCCTATATGTGCTTTGTCGAACTCCTTGGGGTAGCCTTATGTGACCGTCCATTTCCAACCACAACATCGCTGGCTGGCCGAGGGGCGATTCAAAAGTGATCAGTCGAGTCAACCAATTCCAGTTTGACACCTTCTTCGGAAGTACCCAGGGTCCCACCGGTCCTGTGTCTGATTGCCTGGCCCTTGAACATCAAGAGGATCACCAACGAGTACGGTATGAACGAAAAGAAAGCCATCATACCAAACGTCCACCCTGGTCCCCCGACAGCGGCGAACCATGAATCGATGAAAAATGGTATTGTGATCCCAAAGCACAACCGGTAGAAGTTCAGGACCGAGGTGACCTCGACAGGGTGGGTAGTGAAACACTCGACTAGATAGTTGACCGAAACTGGAGCCGTGGAGATAGTGCCGAAGAAGACGAGGAAGGCTCCGAATGCAAGCACCATATAATGCAAATGGTACTGTAGAGCGCAACCAAAGATACCCAGTCCGATTGGGGCTGGGAGGAAGGTAGAAAACCACAGCGAGTGTAGGCGATACTCCGGTTTCCAGATTCCTTTTCCAAAGCGTTTGCACAAGTAAAGCGGGAGACGGTCGGCCACCAGTGTACCGTAGAGCAACGCGCCTCCATCAGAAATCCAGCCGACGAAAGAAACTGTGAGAACAAGTTAATAAGGCCCTGCTTCTCCAGAGGTGCCAGGAGTCACTGACAAAAGGCTTGCCGTTCTGGGGTGAAGCCGTAGCCACCCTCCTCAACCGGTGTCTGGAGATAAACCCCGAGTAGAGTCTGAATGCTCACCGACCATCCAAAGGCAATCATTTGGAGAAATCCGATGGCAATCGTGACAGGAACCAGGCCAATTTTGATTTGAGAGAATCCAGCCCGCCCCTTGAGACGAAGACGCCGCGTCAGTAAGACGTTCGGAGATGTGCAAGACACTGACTCACCACTTGGGCCCAAGTCTTCCGGGGGATCACTTTGTGGGAGCCGATCAGGGTTGCCAATCTATTAGCCAAGAACGACTCCGGAGGATGTGGGTATTGCTCCCCGCCCGGGCGCGAGTAGCCGGTCTCTTTGAAAAACAGGAGTAGTGCGAGAGCAACGCCTGCCTGAATCGCCAGAGTGAACCAGAATTGGACAGGCCATTCTGCGCCCTGAACAATGAACCCTGAAAACGTTGGTCCAATGGTCACGCTTGAACACGTCGTGTTAGTTGGGTACGTGTTGTAGTCCAAGAAGGCTTACCCGATCAACGAGATAACTCCGTAAGCGGCAAAGGCCCTGCCACGTTCGTGCAAGAAGAAGATGTCCATGATACAACTCGATCCAACTGCCATGTCGGATCAGCTTTCTCACAATATTCATCAGTCGAGTGGGAGTGTTCTTACCTGCAATTGCAACAGAACCGGTCAGACAGGCGAAGAATCTTGACACGACAAAGGACTCGTAATCGCCGTGTCCTGTCATCGTGGCGGACCAGATAGTGCATGCCATGGCCAAGACTACTCCCCAGAAGAGAGAGGCTCCTCGGCCATATTTTTGAGAGATCGGTAGCCAAAGAAGTGGTCCGCCGCAGATGCCGGCCGCTCCGGAGGACAACTTGGTCGGTTTCAGCAGGTCATGCTTACGCAAGAACGGACGGGGAGCATGGAATGGTTCCTCACACTGTAGGAGAGTTCAATGGGTGCCTTTCCATAGAGCACGGCTTGTGGGACGAAGCCTGCTGCATTCGCGACCGATGCTTGCGTTGCTGAAAACGCGGCCATGCTAATTATCACAAGGAGAACGATCTTGTACCACGTTGGCCAGTTCTATGGCTTGTCAACTCGTGATCGACGCAAGCATGTCCGAGGGTATCTTCACCAGAGGATCTTCGGGATCATCAGTCGGCTGAGGCACGAGAACGATGCCATCTTTCGTTGTCTTCGGTTCAGACGCAAGCTCAGCGGGTACTGGCTTGGTTTGGACTTCTTCGACCCGCTCCTCCCCTTGCTTGAGCTCTAAAGTGCGCTGCATGTTTGATTGAGGTTGAATAGTTGGGGCGTTGCAGGAACCGGCTTCCAACCATATATCTGCCCAATGACGAGGGTTCCCCGACAACACGGTTTTCTGGGGTGAATGCACCCTCCGCTCTCTGTGGTTCCTCACGGAGAATCGGGGGTTCCAATACCACACTCCGGACCGACTCACGTGCCACTGTTCCGGTTTTGACCTACACAGTAGACTTCTGACCTGTTCCGAAGAAGTCAACTCACCATCACGGAGTAGAGTCAGTGATTTCACCACAACCGATGACAAGATAACAGATCCTGTGCCAGGCCTTGGGACAGGTAGATGCTATCATGCACGGGAAGAAGAGCCCCCTGTCTGTCTAGATTGTCTCTCTGCGTGTCTGCAGACCTCCCTGTCTTGTTCGAGAGCCCTTCTGCGGCCATCAGTATGATAGTTCAGTACACCTCGTAGGGCTGTCCTTAATAACTTGATCACCCTCGTGCTGTCAGATTGACAAATGTGGACCTAGTAGCACACTGAAAATCGATCCTCCATGCATTAGGCAGAGACCCTAACGTGTACGGCTTCGACGCCAATAAGGACTGTTTCAAGAAACAGTACCAGAGTGTCGTTCCTCCCTATTTCCAATTTTCCTAGGCGAGTCCTTTCTCCGTTCAGAATTACAGCGAGTATTTGAACGTCGGCGCCCTGTCACCCATCTGGTAGAGTTGCTCCTCGGAATACTGTCGCTGAATTTCTTCTCGTGGCACAACCTCCCACTTTTTATTGTGCCGCCAGTACAAATACTCCAAAAGCAGCGCGGCAACAATCCCAGCGGCTGCAAAAGCTAACGACGTGCCAAAGCCAGTCGGATACCGAGGTGCCTCCTTGTTGAGGAAGATCCAGCTGCCTATGAAACCTCCCACGTTGCCCACAGTAACCATGAGGGCTACGCCCATTGATCGTTTCTCTGCGGCAGCAAGGTTGTTGACGGTCCACGCGTTGCATCCAGGAACGATAGGGTACACACCCAGGCAAGCCAGGACGACCATTGCGTAACAAGTCGGTATATCTGTCGCAATGTGCGGAGCATACTGGAAAAGCACTCCCATGGAGACAACGACGATCGATTGGAAGAACACGATGAAAGGCATCCGCCGGGACAGTTTATCTGCCCACAAGGACGACACAACAGCTGCAACCGCACCTGCAAAGTATGGCGGCGCGCTCAGTAATTGAGCATTGGTCGAAGTGAAGCCCATGTTTCGGATGATTTGAGGCATGGTGAACTTCAGCCCGTTGTTCGGCACCGTGTTCGAGGCGCAGATGAGCGCTTGTAGGTAGATGTGACCGTCTGTGAAAACTTGCTTCACCGTGGCCCATTTGAACCGCCTCGCCCTCTTGGGATCTTCAATCTGGGCTCTTTTCTCACCGCGAGTGACGTAAAGCATGAGCTGTAGGTATCGTTGTTCGTCAGGTTTCAGCCATCTCTTCGCCAGAAGTGGCGAGTCCGGGAGGAGAAGGAAGGTTAGGACCCCGGCCAAGGCCGACGCCAGCCCTTCTAGGATGAAAATCCATCGCCAGCTATTTTCGCAAGTTAGGAACTCGAAAGACTGTATCGGATTGAAAGACAAACCCCTCGTAACCTCCAATACCATCCATTTGAGCAATGCCGGCAGCCAGCAGCCCCGAGAAAGCGCCAGATGCAGCACTGGAGACGTAGAAAAGTGCATTGCGGCTTTGTGTTCGATTTGGCGGATACCACTCTGTTTGTCGGGGGCTCGTGTTAGTTGATCAAATATCTGAAGAGTAGTAAAGCCCTTCTCTTCGTAACTTGCTGAGAGTGGGAATAGGTGTGTCTGGGACAGAAAAGAGCAGCCCCCGCAGGGATTGTGACTTACGAGATATGAGCCAGACCGCACCAGGAAAGAAGCCGGCCTCAAACGTTCCCACGAGAAACCGGGTAACACAGAGGCCAGCAAAACTGCCGACACAGCCAGTGAGTGCCACGATGGAGCCCCAGCAAGTGACGATGATGCCGATGTACAAACTGGGGCGTCTGAACTTTGCCAGGAGCATGTTGCTTGGGATCTCGCATAGGATGTATGGAATGAAGAAGACCGATACGGCGATATTATAGTCGGAGCCCTTCATGCCCAAGCTCTTCTCGAGACCCTCGATCTTGGCATTGCCTTCACAGAGAAGATGTCAGCATGAGGCTGCGAAGGAAATCCCAGTGGCAACATACCAATGTTTGCTCTGTCCAAGTGCGAGATAAGGTAGAGGAGGGACAGCATAGGCACCACACGGAAATCGACTTTTCGATAGATGGCTCTTTCTTCCTTGGCAGTGAACCTGGCTAGGAATTCGGCATCTTCTTCGGTCAATCCAGCTTGTCGATATGTCTCGTGTTTCGCTTGGGCAGGACCACACTCGACATGTTTGAAATCGGTGTCAGTCTCCTTTGCGATGGAACCGGAGTCGGAAGCCGTCGCCATTGCGAGAGTGGTTGTAACAGTTTGGCTGGCCTCGTTGCCCTTCTCACCAGTGATGCTACCCTTAGCGTCCATGAGGTCACGTATATATCGCAGCTTAGCCAGGAGTTTGCTCCTTGAGATTGCCTCGCGAAGGTCCACCACTCTCAGTAGCTGTGGCAGTTTCGTTCAGGGGAAGTGAAAACCGAGTGCTTGAACATAGTGCGTTCGAGTATCTGTCCTCAGGTGGGTACATCAGCTGAACATATAGAAGGAGCTGCTAGCCTTCTAGCCTCCGCAATCTTGGGGTTGGTGTGAGCGGAGGTCTGCGAACTCAGATGGTCCCGCCGACAAGAATCCGGGGAGAGCTATGGACGAATCGGGAATGCCGCGAGAATCCCGCAGGAATCCCGCACTGAGAATCCCGCGCGGCTTTGCTTAAGTTCTGATCTCCAAGCTCGACTGCACTGAAACACAGCCAACAATGACTTGATGGCAGATCGTCCATCGAAGGGTATCAATGTCGCACTGTGGGGAATAGTGCTAATAAATAATTCTTCCGTAAGGCGAGTTGCGTTTCTGAATTCATGCTGATACTCAGTCTTACAGCTATTGAAATGCCCGATTAGAGGACCGGGTCAAATTGTGACCAATCGGCCGCGAGAAAGTCCTGCGGCAACCCAGTACCAAAGACCGAATTCAGGGAATTGATGCCCTCGAAATCATCGGCCTCGATCTGAGTGAAGAGGCTGAGGTCGATGTGACTATGTTGTTGTTCGAGATGGTGTGCGTGCTCCTCTTGCCCGTTGTTTGAAGCTTGTGCCGTCTCGATTTCATTTCTGGATAGGCTTTGCTGATTGCTGAAAGCCGACGCGTCGAGGTTGGCGTTGGGCAAGCTCCGCGCCCGGTCCAACAGCGAGACATAACGCGAAGCCAGGATACTGATGAAACCTGCTGAGCGGAGGAAGTCCATTCCACACTCGAGAACAGCAGGATCTGGAGCGGGCGACAAGAGGCCGCGAATCGATTTATCCATTGTCTGGACAGTCACAAGCACACCGACGGATGTGAAGATATCTGTCTCGGGTTAGCAAGCTTCGCCCACCCTGGGCGAGAAAGGCTTACAGTGTAAGTTGTACCACAATGAGTTAAGAAGGCGACGGTTGTAAGAGTCGTATATCAAGCGGATCGTCTCCGTGGCTGCCGAGACACATGCTTGGCTCGAAGCAAGCGCTCCGGCTCTCATGAACTCTCCCGTGATCATGTTCTTGCTGAACAGGAGGAAAGATGGCCGTTGCAGGAGGAGCCTGATTTGAAGATATCTTATCAGGATGACTTTGCGCTGTCGATCAAAGTCGGCACAATCAGGGAGATCAGGCTCGATCTTCAAATGTAAGGGCGTGTCATTCCACCAAGCTTGTAGTTGGCCGTCGAGGAGAAAGGAATGCCCAATGATGTCGGACTCTTCCGTTCTTTTGCACGACCACACCGGTGGGTGCCGTTTTGCCCGTAGTTTGCGACTGGAAAGATAAAGCTTAGACAGTATCTCATCAATGACATGTGACAGTCTGATGGTATGGACAAAGAAGGATATTCGAGAAGGTCGTCCCGATGGCTGCCTGGGGTTTAGGGCCGTGTGAGTGATATATTGATCGTCAACTTCCAGGGGAAGGTCGACTTCTGCATCAGCGAGGTTGATTGCAGGCGGACGGCCCAGTTTCATGCTCAGCGTCCGGTCAAGGACGAAACACCCCCACCAGACACGCTTTCTGATCTCCCTCTCCACTGCAGTAAGCGCATCGCCATCAGTAGGGTTGAGGTGCAGGCCAACGCTGAACGCACTCCTGATCATCAAGCCACTGAAACTCCAACAGTCGTTAAGCTCCAAGGTCCCTTGGAGGTAGTGACACAGCAAAAGTAAGGCCTGGACCAGGAGAAGGTCGGCACTCTTGAAACCGAAGGATACGATGACGCGTTTTGCTCGCTCTATGAAAGGCGTTGCTCGCTTGATGAACGGCTGTTCGTTGGATTCGAAGCAGAACTCGCAGCCATACGCGAACACCAGATTTGCAACAGCCAGCCATGATGCATGAGCTGGTCTAGAGCAATTCTTTTCCCATATCCCTTCGTACTCACTGCGGAAGCTTCCTTCGTGAAGGAATGGGTAGAACACATGAACACGCTCAAAATACGCGTCGACCAGAGCGTTCGCTGTTTGGCGTGGCGGGAAATCGAGATGATTGGCGTTGATGAGGTAGGGAGAAGTTGATGCGATTGTGTCGTGGGGGCTAAAAGCCTAGAACTTGTCAGCGCACCGCCACAATACAAGGCTGGATTGGACATACACTTTCGGAGATTTGCGCGTCATTTGGCGATGGTTGTACCTCTGATCTAATTTTCGATACGAATCTGAACGTGGAAGAGTCCCCGAAATAGCCATTGGGAGCCGCGGCATCTTTGTTCAGGAGCTGAGGATCGTCTTCGCCTGAGGTAATGCTGTCTAGGTGCTCGGTTGTATTCAGAGAAGCAGGAGTGGCTCCATTTTCGGTAAAGTTCTGTGAAGCTTGATGATTTTGGCGGACCGCGCTCATGGTGCTGGTGACTGCACCACTTGTCTGCAAGTCTTGTTGGCACGATAGTTCTGATCCACTGCGAACATCGCCTCTCACCGCTGACCCATTGTGTCTCGAGCACGTCAGTATCATAGCTGACTAAAGCTCCTCAACTTACGGAGGTACGGACTGTCCATCCAACTCGACGGACGAGTACTCGCACAAGAGGCCTCTCTTGACGCAACGTGAGCACCTTGGTCTCGCCGCATCACATCGGTGTTTCCTCTTGCGGCAAGGGTTACAGGCTTTTCCGAATCCAAGTCGTTTGGCCCTGGGCGACTTCCCGACCTTGTCCGCCATGGTGAGAAAGGAGATATTGGAGTTGGGGACCGCGGAGCGGCAAGTGTGTTTGTAGAAATGAATATTTGCGGAGTCCGAGGACGCGGGGGAAAATCTGGGGTTGGGCGGATGCATCCGACCCCTTGCCGAGCAGCAAGTCCAGATTGTCATGGCAAGATAGGCCAAGTGTTCGCCATTTGCTGGAAGCTAAGAGACGATGACAGTCTGTTTTTCTGACTCTTGCTTCTGTCGGCTCTCCTAGAAAGAAGCAAAACTGCTTTGATTTCTCTCGCTGTCGTCAACCCTTTGTCCAATCCTAGCCATATCAGCTCCCCCAAAATGGTGCTTCGACTGTCCTTCGCATGTTGGGACTATGATCGGATGAAGGCATTGGAAGATGGTCGAATACGTCCTGAAGGGCTGGAACTGACCTTCCTGAATTATCGCGTTGAGGAGACGTAAGCATGAGGTGTTGACTCTACTGCTGATACAAAACTGCTAACTCTTGGCTAGGTTCTTCAGACAGCTGCGGTTTCAAGAATTCGATGTTTCGGAACTGTCGCTCTCGTCTTACGTGCTCACGCTAGACCAGGACAATCCACCTTTCATCGCATTGCCCGTGTTCCCGTCACGGTTCTTTCGCCATCAATCTATGTACATCAACACGAAATCTGGTATTGCCAAACCATCCGACTTGAAGGGAAAACGAATTGGTATTCCGGAATACCAAAGTGTGAAATGCTGCCCATCCTAGGTAAACGGGCACTAACAGTGATCAGTGACCGCAGCAGTTTGGCAAAGAGGCATTATGGAAGAGGAATTCGGAGTACCGATGACGGAAGTGGAATTCTACACCGGGGCCACAGAACCATCAATTGAAGAACGGAAGCCCAAGATACCTCATTCCCTTCCTCCAGGTGTCACAGTCAGGTCGATCAAGCCCGGCCAGAACCTGTCTCAGATGCTCGAGGAAGGCGAGATTGATGCGATTTTCAGCGCCGGCAAACCTTCATGCGTCGACCGTTGCGACCATTGCACGTACCTTTTCCCCAGCTTCAAAGCCGTCGAAGCCGATTATTACAGGAGAACCAGGATATTTCCGATCATGCATGTCATTGCGATCAAACGATCCGTGTACGAGGCTAATCCGTGGATCGCGCGAACTTTGCAGAAAGCCTTCGCCGAGTCGTTGCACCTTGCATATGACGCGCTCAAAGAACGCTCTGCGCTGCGATATATGCTGCCGTGGCTAGAAGACCACGTTCTGGAAACGAGAAGCTTGATGCAAGAAGAGGTTTGGTGGAAGGATGGCTTCCAAGAGAATAAACATGTAATCGAGAAGTTCTTGAAGTATTCGCACGACCAAGGTTTGGCGAGGAAGCTTTTCAAGGCGGAAGAAATCTTCGCCCCGAATACCCTAGAGTCCTTTGTCCTATAGCGCCGGGACACCTCTATGGTCGGGCAGCTTTTGGTTGGTCAGGAAAGCGGCAAAATCCAGATAGACCTTACAAAATACTCTCCATAACCCAATGCCGAGGAATATTCCTGACTTGATTCTCACGTATAAAGATGCTACGGAAGCCTCGCATGATGAAGGAGGCGCACAATGGTCTCTCCTATGCCGGTTGGAATATCTGACGCCTGCTCGCCGGCCGGATAGGCGTGGATCGACCATCAACCAGCGAGGCAGTGTGAATGACGAATGCCGACGAGGAAGACCTGGAGTTTGTGGGTGAGCCCGTTTGCGGAGAAAGGGGGGCGGCTCAGAGAATCCCGCACTTTCCGACGATCTTTCCGCCGTGATCGTCGCCTCCAGCAGTGCTGCGTTTGTCCACCGCCCGACTTCGGGCAGGAAGAAAAGGTGCAGGATCAGAATAAGTAGAATTGGTGGTTTCTGCACTTTTCAAGTTGCCGACCGACCATTCTACCTTGTACGGCATCATCATGATTCCCCAACTTGCCTTCGTGGGCGCTGCAGCAGCTATTTTCCTCGCAATCATTCAGTACTTTTATCAAGGATGGCAGGAGGAGAAGTCCCTGGCTCACGTTCCAACTCACAGGTTCTCCGATGGAGACGATTCCCGCAAAAGATACCTGACAGATCTTAAATCGTTGCTCGAATCGGGCTATAGGAGGTACAACAAGAACGGACAGCCATTCAAAGTCGTCATTCCAGTTGGCGGATACTCTGTAAAGTATCGAGTCATCCTACCGAAGAGCTATCTCGAAGAGATCAAACACTTGTCCAACAGTGTCTTTAGCTGGCAGCTGGCGTCTCGCATCATTTTCGCACAAGATTACACTGGAGCACCTGACCGTGGGCCCTGGTCTGGGAAAGCTCTGCGAGTGGGGATCCACCAGAATCTAGGAGACATCACAACTCAGCTAGATAAAAGGATCACCGCATACTTCGAGCAGAACTTGCCTCAAGAGAGGGGAAATGCTGCCATCATCAACCTCATGGAGTTCTTCGTCCCGACCATTACATATGTGACAAATGCCCTCCTGGTCGATCAGAGGCTGTCTTCGGATCCAGAATGGTTGCGGCAGACATCCGAGTTCGCCGTGAATCGTTACAAGGCAGCTGATGATGTCCGAGAATGGCCGCCATACCTCGCTGGATTGATCGCGCCATTCATTCCATCCGTCAAAAACTTGAGAAACCAACGGAAATACGTAATGCAGAAGATGAAGCCCCTATATGACGATCTGAAGGCGCAGAACCTCCTCGGCGCTGACGACAAAAAGAAGCAACAGAGAGGTACTTTCGGGTATCAGTGGCTCTGGGGTGGGGCACCAGAGAACGTCACCCTGGAGGATTTTTCAGACACCATGATGAGGACGTTGATTGCATCGATCCATACCACGGCAAAAACGATCAGTGTCGCCTTTATCGACCTCCTAACGCAACCCGAATTTGTTGCGGAGCTCGAGGCTGAGGCTCGAGGATCGGTCAACGAGGACGGATGCAGCATCAACCTGGATCGACTTGTGAAGCTGGATTGCTTCCTGAAGGAGTCGCAGAGGCTGAGCCCAGTTTTCCTTTGTAGGTACTGTCTCATGTCTGATGAACAAGGCTGACAATCACAGTCACGATGAATCGGATTGTCACTCAAGACTATGAGTTCAAGTGCTCGGGCCTCAAGCTGCCGAAAGGAACCATGATCACCGCGCCAGCAGCTGCCATTGCCACCGACCCTGAAACCTTCCAAGACCCAAACAGCTTTGATGGAAACCGCTATGTTCGCCTCCGTGAAGAACAGAAAGAATCGGCGAGTGCCTTGGTCTTGGGCATGTCCACGATAGACTCATTGGGATTTGGGCTGGGGAATCAGGCTTGTCCTGGTCGATTCCTTGCTGTGAACAATCTGAAACTGATGATGGCGAAATTGCTGATCGGCTGGGACCTGACATTGGACAAGAACGGACAGGAGTATAAAGGTCCCAGGCCCAACATGGAGTACAATGATTTTTCTGTGGTACCGCCGAGTCAATTTAGTATTCGGTTACGGAAGTTATAGATTTTAGGTTTGTGGGTAGGCCGAGCCTGAGCAGTAGCTTAGGCTCGCGGAGTATTTGAATCGCTGTGGCAGCTTAGTCTTGAGTCTGCTTGTGAAGACGTTAAAGTAGATCGCGTAGCCCAGGGTAACCCCAAGTGCCCGGGTCGACAAAGACAGAGCCACACAGGTACCGATCAAGGTTTAGCAGGCTGACCTTTTCGTTATAACTTCTCTTTCGTTGCAGGGCTCAAGTGAACCGCAGCTTGGGATATGACCACTCTTCCGTCATCTGCCACTTGCCGATATATGATGAGTTGACCCTTATCCTCCGCCCACATTTCAGTCCTGACAGTCTGACCGGGGAACACCGGTTTGCTGAGTCTCAACTTGACGCTTTGGAAGCGTGTGTGATCTCCACCTGCAAAGGTGTCGATGACGTGAGTCACGCCGATGCCAATTGTACATGTTCCTGAGAGTATCGGGCCTGGGAAGCCGCCAGCCCTACCATGAGCAGGGTCAATGTGCATAGGATTCCATTCACCGGTCGCGGCACGGTATGCCGCCCCTTGTTCAGGGGTTGTCTGGTGCTCAGCGGTAGCATCAGGCTGACGGGCTGGGATAGGAAAAGATGCCGTCCTCATTCCCCGGTCCGCACTCTTGGAGGGAGCGCCGTCTCCTGGAATTCTCATGATAAATGAGGTCCATTCAGAGTAACAGACTTCTGCGCCGCTTGCGTCGTCGATGGTCGTGATCCCGACACAGACAGTCACTCCTGTCCGACGGTTCACGACGTCGACCACTCTCGCCGTCGACTTGAGCGTGGCTGCCCTTGGAAACGGCATTTTCAGCTCTGTGTAATGTTCTCCGTGGACGTGATACACATTCTTAAAGCCGGGCAAGAACTTGGGCATATCACGGGTGACTGCACCCATAGCATTGATCACAGGAACGGATGAGAAGGTGGGCAGAGCGTGGAAGTTGGGATGAGCTTCCCAACAACGTTCGAGATTTGTTCCTCGAGCGCCGATTGAGAGATTGTAATTGATGATGTCTCCAACGCCGTAAGTGACGACGCTGGTCCACGACATCTGTCGGATAGCAGGGACATCAATAATGCTGGCCATAATGACTAGCTGCGAGACTTTGATTCTTCGATGTGACTGTTTTCAATTGCTTCTGAAAGTGCACGATATGTTGACAGCGTTATGTTTCATAATGTGCGGGGGCCACGAGTTGGCATAATACCTCCTTCTGAACCACCTCGGTCGTCTCTAGTGGATTCACAATATGAGGATATTATCTCCGCAGTTAAGATCTGGCCCGACCGAAGCCGAGGTCCACATGAACGATGGCTTGCCCAACTAGATGCATCAGTTTAGCACGCAGTCAGCATTATACTAAAGTGCATCTTGGCTGCGAAGCTCGAGCCTTCGTTGCAGCGCAGTTCTTGGGTTCCAGAGCACGGTATCGTTGCAGAATCCCTGTACACATTGACGACTAGAAATAACCACTATCCCAATCTTGCATTACCCAGCTTCGATCTGACTCGAGTATGTCATCAAGGGTCATTTCGTCCCCTCTGAAACTGTTGTTTCCTATCCCCATCGCGAGAATCCCGCTATCGGAGTTATCTGCGGCGCTTCGGCTAAGAATGGTTTCTGTCGGTTGGAATAAGATCCTTTCTGAACCATAATTCTCCAGGGCGGATCCTGAAAGATCCGTATGATTGTGGAACTGAGGGTGCTGCCGTTGCTGCTGAACACGTCGAATTTCACCATGACTCCTGGTACTCATAGCACTGGGAGCACTGTGAGCGGCTGATGGAAGTCCGCCATGCGGTCCTTGAGGTATGTCCGCTTGAGCTGGACGGAATGATGGCCTCTGACCACGCGACGTCCCATCCATGTTAGTGCTTCTTCTCCTCTGTGTCTCTCTGTCTGTCACAGCGGCTGCAGTTATGTCGCTGTTGGAGTGTAGATATGTCGTGGGAATCTGTCCCATATGGTCAGACGAGGTGTGATTTCCGCGTTGTTTTGTGACGGACTTTCTATGAGATGAAGGATCAAGATCGCATCTGCTGGCCATTTCCAGGACCGGTGGCGGTCCTGCAGGTGCCAGAAGAGTCAATACGTTGCTTCCGGGATCCACCGCCTCAGGTTCTTGCTCTGGTTCGTGTCTCTCCTCGTCTATATCGAGTGTATTTATGTCATTATAGTCTTCCCAATTTGGTATGGCCGAGTGTGACAACTGAAAGGATTCGCCAGAGTTGTACGTTCGGACACACCCCTGGTCCACACGGTCGGCCGCTCTTTCAATCGAAGTGATTCTCCCAGCGGCGGCAATGCCGTCATCGGTAGACGAAGAAGGGGTGGTTGCGGCATTGCTGTGAAGTGGGAGTTCACGCCCGTCGCTATTCACCAAACTCTGTGGCGGGATGGTGCGGCTTGGGGACGTCGACCCAATGACCAGATCACACTTTGGACACAACTCCGGACCCAGTCTCTCGAAGAGCGATAACTGATCAGTAAGGCTGGAGTCCTTGTGGCTCTGTCCGATCAAGGCGATGTTTCGCTTGAATGCGCGTGACTCTGTAGTATTACTACGGTTCATTGCGGCCAACAATTTGTTCAGCGATCCTAAGTGACGGTGAGCGGAATGCCAGGTTTTGCTCATCTCCAGGAGGGAGTAGCGGATCATCTTGAATTCCCTTTTGGATGCTTCTCTTAGTATTGGGATCTTGTGACCAGATATCTGGGGCAACCCCGCTGTGAAAAGATAGAAGATATAAATCGGGCTGAGATACCTAAGCATATCGCGTGCTAGGAAATCCTCGAAAATCCGTGCCACACAAGATGAGGCCAATATGGCAGCAACCGAGCAGTTTTGCACGGCAGGGCCCGGACCATACAATATGGAGATGGCAGTGAAGTAAGGGATATGCAGTTGTCGGCTCTCGAAATCGAACTCGCTTGAGCTGTCTAGCTGCAGTTCCGGGGGCAGCTGACTTCTCCATCTGTATAGGTCTCGGCCGACCCCAACACAGAGCGATCCAATATGGCCACCTGGCAGGGCAGCTTGCCCCAGGCGGCCCAGAATGCTGCATATGTCGACGTAACTCAGGAAAAGGCGGGCATGCTTGTTGTCTTTGGGGAAGTCATGAAGTGTTGGCCACCGTACAGTACAGTCATTGAGGTTGATAGAGCGTGGTCGACCTTGAGAGGCTGAAAGAAGTGCGTCGCGTGCCTGCAACAGTGTTAGTCGCCAAAAATGCCGCAGAGCACTAACGCGCAAGAGCGAGGAACTGCGAAGCAAATACTTACAACAAGTGTCCAAAACAGTCTTCGACGCAGTTTGTAATCTGGGTTTCTAGGATCTGGCTCTCGATGTAACCCTATTTGGAAGGCCAAACCAACTGCCAGTCTGAGCCAGGAGACGCTTGAATGGATGGAGACAAACTCAGGGCCATTTGGATTGTACCATTGGAGCAGACAAAGTGCACGGATGACGGTGAGTGGATTGAGCTCGTGTTCAGCAAAGTAGAGTGCTTTGGCTCGGTTGTAGAATTCGCTGCAGCTGTTGAACGAGAAGCGGGAGGATTGAACACGGCTTCCCGCCACAAATAATGCTTGAGTTAGCAGGAGGGATGGTGTGGTTTCTCCTTCATTCCTGTGACGGCTCTGGATCTCGCAGGCTCGCAATCCCATACTCTTCAGTTCCTCCGGCTCGATTACGGGCATCCAAGGGCTGCAATACACTTTGAAGCTGCTCACGAGGCCATCTCTGATGGCTCGAGTCGGGAGATCGAAGGCCCTGTAGAGGCGTAGAAAAGCGAGGTCAACTTCTGGTCTCGAGTTTGTGGGAGGTGACGTTGGCGCTGAGGACTCCATCAGCTCTGTTTCCCTTTCCAGGAACTCGATCTCGTTCTCCAGGTATACCGGTCGGCCTACAACTCCTCCTTTGGGCGTGAGCATAGGCTGTGGAGTTGATGCAGCGGCGGCGATCGAAGTGGTAGACTTGCGTCTTGCCATGTGAGGCCATGTCGTCGTATTGGACAAGCTTGGGCTGGCCTGTTCGTCCTGATCTCCACATGTTGTATGTATGGGAGTCAATGGCTCGGCATTTGCATTGTCAACTTCATTCTGAACATCAATCTCCAGGTTACCCAGGTTACGAAAGTCTTGAGTCTGGGCATTCGTATCGTCATCATCATCCTCCAGGCAGTTTGGGTGGTCGTACGACTGCGGGTGAGTTGGAGCAGATCGGCTGGTGTTGATTTTGGCGGCAGGTCTATCCTTGGAAGCTGTGCGCCATGCCCTTCGTTGATGCGGCCTGCGAAGTGCGGATAATTGGAGTCAGACACATGTACTTCCACGTCAAATAGATTGCTGTATAAAGGGAAAGATGTGATGTTACGGAGGATTCCATGGAATCCAGAGGAGGAGGGAATTGCCGTTGGGGATCGTTACATGCACTTCAATCCCTGTGACTGACAGTTCGTACAGGGCCCAGATCCTTGTTCAGCGAGATCGCATCGAACCTGAACGAAGAAACAAGTATCCACAGTCAATATTCCAAGCGCCAAAAGAGAAGGCTTCCATTGATTTTGCGAACCTTTCTCCTGTTGCAGATAACACATGCATTCCGGCCGCGTGGTCGCCGCGCCTGACCTGGACGACCAGACGGACCCTTTGTGGTCGACATTGCTTCGGGTGTAATGGGTACTGGTTGGGATATTCGCCGGCTCACCCGAGAGCTCTTCACCCGAGAATCCTTCAAAGAAGGCAGATGCTCGAGTAGAGGAGAAGGCTTCCAGCTCGGAGGATACCTCTTTCCTTACACCTCCCCTAAAATTAATCCTTGCTGCCGACCGAATGCGAGACGATGCCGAAGAGTGGCGGGAAACATCAGCGACTCTTTCAATCGACGCTGATGGCTTGATATGGGCCAGTCCAGATTGCGGCGGCATGGATAGAATCGAGGAGGAGAGACTGGTGGTTGAACCACAAGACCTGTCATGATTCGCCAGTAAGTGCCCAATGAGCCGCCGTGCAAGACAGACTGGGGAACTCAGTGCGGGGGACACGGCAAGGCTACGACTCCTTGAGAGGCACAAAGTGGCCCCCCGCGCCCCCAACCCGTCACAACCCCGGGCAACGGCCGGGACCCATCAAAATAGGCTCAACGACGATCTACCTGAGGGATTCTGTCGGGATAGCTGTGCCGGATTGGACCATTTGACTATGTCCAGATTTCCCGAAACCTGCAGCCAAGGAGCAATTTTCGGGACTTCGGTAAAGGGATCCCTGACAGAGCCGACTTCCTTCAGCCGAGATTCCGTGGAACATAGAGCTCTGGGCGGCAGCGGTTCACTTGAATTTTGTTCATGTGATAATGAATGCGGAGGTAGACCTTGCTTGTACCGCGCCCATGCTATCCAATAGCAAAGCAATGAAAAGTAAGGCGTCCTTGAGCATGGCGCTGGATGGAACAGAGTACACGCATATGATTGTTTTATGAGGTCGAGATCATCAAGTATTAGACTTCTATCGCGGGACGTCTAGAAAGAGGACGAGATAATTATCCTGACGTGCTGCCTCGTTTGTCATTGCGTTTATGTGTATGTTACATCTTCACTACTACCGGAATGTGGCGTTTGTTGGTCTACCCTACCACCGCAGTTTGGGATGGCGACGTCGTTGGTGCCCGACAACAGCGACGATGACGATACACCGCAGGCTCAAGGTCTATGTTGCATTTCTTGCTGGGGTGGCTGAGGCCATTCGTCCAGGACGACCTCGTCGCCAGTCAGAGTGAAATTGAGAATTTCCTGCCCGATGGTTAGCATAGAGTCTGTAGATATGGTTACGGCCAGACAGAGTAAACTCACCTGTGTCGGCTGGTCTACTAGCAGAGCATAGTCACCTGGGTAGAGGACAGTGTTTCCTAGCTCGTCGATCCGCGCTAAAGAGCCCAGCGTAAGGTTCAGCATGGTAATCCGCGAGCTTCCAGGCTGGACATCATGCAGTCGGTCGTATGCGACTAGCGTCTTTATCGGATATGGCTGAGGGCCGAACTGTCCCGACAGGAACCCCAGAGTAACAAAGTCAGACGTGGCGCTGCCGGTATTTGTGACGTTGACGGGGAATGCTTGGAACGCGCAGCGGTCGGGATAGACATCCGTGCAATTGCTCATGAGAGCGGCGATGGAGTAGGTCGACGTACTCGATATAAAAGACGCGGAGAAATCGGTGTAGTGAAGTCCGAACCCGAACGGGACAACTGCATCTTTGTACCATCTGTACGTCCGTCCCGGATTGTTTGGCCCTGGCCTGAGCGACATGTCTGTCATGGGAACGTCATTGACATAGTCCGCCGGATACTGGGTTACGGGCAGTCGACCGGCTGGTGCGACCGTGCCGGTAATGATATCAATTATCGCCGTCCCTCCGTCTTGTCCTGGATATCCAGCCCAGAGCACGGCGCTGATATTGGGGTTGGCGAGAAATTGAGACGAGTCCAGCATCATCCCCATCTGAACGAGAATGCAAGGCTTTCCCAACGAGGCCACTTGCAAGATCAAGTCTCTCTGAGTCTGTGTCCAATCTATCCAGTACCTGAATGGTCATGTTAGCCTTCCAAAGTACCAAGGCAAGAAAAGGGTCCCTACCGATCGTCGCCTTCGTCGGCATCTTCTTGATCCATCCCGCCAATGTAGATGATGACATCTGAGCTGTTGGCTGCGTTGATGGCAGCTGGAATAAAGTCTGTCAACGGATTGCTTTGTCCAGGCCCAGTTGCGCAGTTGACGGTCACATTGAGCTGTTGAAGGGCGTAAAGGGGGCTATGGAGGTAGGGTGCGGTGCCTGCATAGTTCCCCTGCATAGAGACGGTTGCATTGGCCCATTCTCCAATCAGCGCAACCGAGGTCGAGGGCGTGATGGCGTAGGGGAGCGTGCCGTCGTTCTTAAGCAGAACGATGCTCTCCGCCGCAGCGTTGTAGGCTAACCTCTCCGATGCAGGAGTGGACACATTTGACCAATCTAGAGAACGGTAGGGATGTGAAGAATTGGAGTCGAAGTAGCCCAATCTGACAAGAGCAGAATAGAGGCGAATCAATGATTGGTCCAGTGCGGACTCTTGGACCAATCCTTGAGCAATTGCGTCGCCTAGATAGTTTGGATAGTATGTGCCACAGTTTAGGTCCGTACCTGCGGAGAGAGTGTCGGCCACAGTCTGCTCCCTCGTCGCTGCGTATGCGTGGTCGTGTGCGCCTGAGCTGAACACTTGCTGGACTGCATCGCAATCCGACACGATCCAGTGATCACTGGCATTCCAACCCCAGTGCTCGCGCAAAATCGTCTGCATCAGATATTCGTTTGCACATGCTGGGACACCATTGAGAGCGTTGTAGGAGCACCTTGGGGCGATCACGTCAGTCTTCCTTTGGTTCTGTGTCTTGGCTTGATCACAGTACTTGTACTTACATAAAGGCACCAACCTTGGCATCTCGCGCACAGGTTTGGAACGGAGGCATGTAATACTCCCTTAAATCTTGGGCACTGACTTGAGCGTCGAAATCATATCTCCGGATCCCGTTCCAGTTCTCTAGATCGTACGCAGCGAAGTGCTGTCATCATGTTAGCATATCAGAAAGGGATGGGAGTCTCAATAAGATATTGGACCGTCGTCAAGCAATACAAAAAGGGGGTCTGCGCAATGGCGTGAGGGCTTCGACACCGCTGGGTCGGTTCTAACCTTGCAAGTTGCCACGACACGATAGACGTCTGGATCTATGCCACCCTGTAAGCCTGTAATCAAGGCCTTGACGTATGACTGTAGGTGAAACGGATCTTCCCCAGGAACCTCTGCAACAATTCACTTGTTAGCCTCAACATCCCTTTCCACGGAGGTCATGACCTACCCTGCCCACGTCCCCACCGCGGGTCGCGATACGGATTGATATTAGGAGTCCATACATCTAGGCCCAGGCGGTTCGCATTGCTAAATGCTCTGGCTTCGGTGCTGATGACAGTTGCAACATCGAATATCAATTCGTCATCAAATGCGGCTCCCATGAGAAGCGGTTGCGGGAACGAGGTGGCGTGACTATAATCACCTTCGGGGGTGTAGTTGGCACCGTGTCGAGTGGCGACCCCGTGTCTACCCTGGTATAAGATGAAGATCTCTCTGGGATGGAATGACCTACAATGCTTCTTGCCACCACTATAACACTCCTTAGCTGTTGAATGAGACAGAAGGAATGGGGGAGACAAACATCATAGGCGGGCAAACCCAAACGAGGCACTCCAGGATTCACATTGCCAGTGCTGTTCAGCTTCTCTTCTAGAGTCATTTCGTTGACGAGAGCTGTAGCACGGTCAACGGATGACTTGGAAGTGTCACAGACAGCACTAGACTTGAGTGGCCCATTGTTGCAGTCAGGGAAGAGATATTGGCCGCCAACAGGTGCGAGAATGGAGAGAACGAATGTCGCTGTAGCGAGAGAAGACATCCTGCAACGAGGTGCTATTGTTAGACGTAGAATCTCTAGCACAGGCCAGGCCTTGCCTCTGAATCTTGAACCACAGAACGACCCGCCACCTTTATACGTTCGTTGACCGAACCACGGCATTTGAGCACTGCACAATTCTTGGTAGTAGCTTCTCGGAAGTATGCGAAGCCCATTTCCTTAAGGCTAAAGTCAAGATTGACTGTATTTCGAGCTGCTTCGGCCAAGTACCTCGAGCTCGATGTCCCCCAGTCGGCATCAGAGGCGCGGATCGTGCAGATCATCTTCCAGGAACAAGAATGCGGAGACGCCAAGTCGGAGAAAGCTTCACATTGTGGGCTTTTTGTTGTGCTCGTTACAAAAGTCAAGCCGGCAGATGTACGGGCAGTGGTTCATGGAGTAATGACGGTGGGACATTAGAGTCAGCTGCTTGGAAGACCGCGTGCACCTAGGTATGTTACCGACAGCTAGCCATGCATAGAACCCTCACAATATTGGAGAGCCGACAGCACTCAGCCTTGGCACACTTGTCAAGCGAGTAGGAAGTACGGTGTCCTGTGAAAGATGTTTGGGAGGTGGAGAGGCACATCCAGCTTGCGATGAGCAGATGTTACCGCGAGGAGTTGCTTAGCCCGTCTGAGACTGGCGCTGTCCGGTTAAATTGGATGAATACAATCCGGGGCATCACCGGCCATCGGCGCCTCATCTTCAGACAAATACTTCAGCCGCCAATGCTTGACAACACCCAGTAGTAGTAGCACCATGAGCGGGCCATCCTCCTATGCGCGTACCCCAGCTTCCATCACTTCTTGGACCAATTTATCCGGGTGACAGCGGTGAGAAGCATCCTGGCAGTTGATGTCGAACCAAACGATCGGGGAAAAGCCGCTTCCACCTCCATATCTAGTGCCTTGGCGGATTTCTGGAGGAGGACAGACATCAATAAATACTAAGTAGTTTGGTGGTACTTTCGGGCTTCACTTATGCAGGGTTGACAGCCAGCGTTCCAAAAAACCTCTCCCAGATTGATGTCTAGTCGTCTAGAGCTTGCTTAGTAGCTTCCCTCGATCGTAGTCCTCGGCTCCCATGACAAGCTCATCGTCCCAGTATCGAGGGTTGTAAGTGATTTTGTTCAACGGGTTCAATCGATGCGCTCGATTAAACAAGTCTTCGTACACCTTACCATCGGACCTTCCCAGCGCACTGTCGAGTAGATAGTCAGGTATCATCCAGGCGTCGACTAGCTTCACGGCATGAGGACGGATTCGGATCAGGAGACTCTTGATCTCCTCTGGAATGGCTTCCATGTGTTCGGTGCTGATGGCGCCTGTGCTAAGGACTTGCGGCAGAAAGAAGACTTAGTTCAGTGATTCAAACAAATGAGGCAGCAAAAATATATCTAGGAAAGGTGGTAGGGCGGGAGGTTCAGGCAAACTCACACTCTCGCGCTTCATTGTCCATGGTGTAGAGGCAGAAGAGGCGGAACAGGTCGCGCAATACTCCTCTCAACTCTGAAGACATATCTTCGGCCTTTTCCACAGCAGAATAGAAAAGCCCCACGACTCTCGCTTGTGATTGTGCTAAAATGGATATGAGCTTGAGCACGAGGTTAATCTCTTGAGCAGCCGGGAAGCCGACTTACCTAGTCCAAGCTTGTGAAGCTGAATCAGAATACTATTCCACTTTTCGTTTCGAACAACCCTGGCTTCGTACGCTCGGAAAGTCTAGTGAGAGCGCGACAGTTTTCATTAGTTTGCCAAAGAGAAAAGCAATTCTGAGGGGAAAGGGATGATGACTTACGAGTGCTGCAGCCCGCCATTGGAAAGCGTTTACCAGCTCCTGGTCGCTTCTGAGCACGTCGAAAGGACCTGCACACTGCGGTAGATGCTGAGGGACAGTTCGAGCCTTGACAAAGTTTCGAAGATTATCCTCGGTGCTGTCAGCTGACTCCCCGTCGGGATCCTTGGCCACGGCTGTCATCTTCTTGATCAAGTAAGCGGCCACTTGCTGTGTGATCATCCAGTTGTCTCCTTCTACCGTCGGCTTCGATAGGTAGTCATTGTTCAATTGAATCATCCCGCTCCCGCCTCCGAAGCCATGACCACCTAGAACTCGGCGGCAAGTTTCAATCCCATCGGCAGCAAGGCCAGTGCACAGGCTCTTGAGTCCGGTCGACATGTTATGGAGATCTGCCAGCTCGCTGAAGTCACCGGAGTTTATGCTCGTCCGTGTCCGATAGAAAAGGTCTCCCATCGCTTGGCCGCTGTAGTGAAGGGCGAACATGGTGGCAAGCAAGGGGAGCACCCTGATTTGGACCGTTTGGTAATCGAGAACGGGGACCTCTGGACTGTTCGGACCTTCATCGCGATTTGAGAATTGATGTCTGATTGCCGAGTAGCGAATGGCGATGGTCACAGCGCGAGCCAGTACCATTCGAGCTTGCATAACAATGACGGATCGGGAGAAGGTCATGCTGCCATAAATGAGTGCCCTTACCTTTGGCTTGCTATATGCTCCCGTATCAGGGTCGACCTTTGCGTGGCGGCTTAGCAATGCCGAATGAGGTATTCTGTAGTTGTCGAACAGAACATATGCATTGTCCATGGTGATGTATCCGTACTTCGGACCTATATCTCCAATGACGACCCCTTTCATTGGCTTGTGTGTTTTGAAAGCCCGTACTTGCACCACAAATGTGTGCGGGCCGTATGAGGTGTAGCTGGTAGTCTTCCCACTGAGTTCTACCGAATTTGTGTCCGATTTAGTGGGAAGCATGAGTTGTGCCACGACGATTGCATGGTTGCCTGTGATGCCGAGAGACCCATTCCACCATTTGCTGGAAGTTAAAGTCGGACTGTTCAGGATGAACTCCCTGGTCACAGGATCCCACTTCGCCTCCAGTTCAAGTCCTCTTACATTGCTGCCGTGTCCAAGCTCGGTCTGTTTATCACATCAACACACTTGAGCTGGGAAAGGCGTGAGGATCAGGATGCCTAGTCACCTGTGCGTAGCCTCCAGTCACTTCCCAACTTTCAATCTTGGGCATCCAGTAAGCCAATTGCTCGTCGCTTGCTTGCTCTCGGATAGTATTGGTGAACAGTTTCGTATGGGCGTAGAACGGATTAACGTCGTCCACCAAGTATAAAGCCCTAGTAAGCGAACGAGTGAGCACTCGTAACGTCTAGAAGGAGATAGCCAGAGCACCTACATCAGGTAATCGTCTTGATCCCATCCATGCTTGTCGGCCATACGTCGCAGACACTTTGCCCGTGTCAAGCCTAGCTCAAAGCGTTCCTTTCGTGACAAGTGTTGCTGTGATTCTTTGGAGAAGACAGGTTCCTTTTGCAGCTCCTGCAGAATGCGTTCCTGACGTTCGAGGAACCCATCCCGTCCAAAAAGATGCTTTGCTAGCTCTTGGATTGGTAACGAAGAGCCTGCTCTCTCTCGTGCTAGACAGTCAGGACCCTGAGGATCCGCCGGCTTAAGGTTGTCTGGGAAGGAAGGCATAATAACAATGGAATTCTACTAGAATGGCTCTTCAAATTTTCTCCCCAGTTGCCTGTCCTTTTTCTGCAAAGCATGTTAGACCTGGAGAGATGAAGGTCAATGAATTGCTCCAGCTATAATCTAAATTTGTTTCTCGTGAGAGGGAATTGACTCGCCCAGCGCTCGGAGCTATGCGACATGAACAGACCACTTCGGGAATACTACGATCACACAATCCGTATTTTGGGCCAAGGACGGGACAAGTAGCGGGTTGGATTCGAAAGCCACCGCCGTCTCGGCGTTGAGTGCAAACTGGGTGTGGCGTTAGCCAAAGCAAGGCTTCGGCAAATGTAGAGGTTGATCAAAATTACCGAGCCGAAGGAAAAACCATCATATCAATCCAAGTCCCGAAACAGACCTTTACCCCGCATGTGATCCAAGGGCCCACTGAAAGCGTAGAACTTGACGCACACCGTGCTCCACAAGTGTTGGCTAGAGAAATCTTGCTCCAATGCCTTCTGCCTCGACTCATAACATTCTATCAATTGAACCTCCGATGGATGGGAAATGGTTCGAAATAATCTCATAGTCCGTAGCTAAATTTGTGAATAAATAAAGGCTCCTTTGCCTCTAATCTAGTCTATGTTGCTTCGGGAGAGAGGAGTGATTCTATAGTTTAGAAACCATCGTTGCCTTTGTATTGCTCCATGCCTGTATGTCTCTGTGCCCCTCCTTAGGAAACAACTGTGGTCCCAAAATCTTCTTAGATACTTTACCGGTTGCTGTTTTGGGAAGGTCTTGAACAACTCGCAGCAGGGTTGGGAGTTTGTAGGATGATAGACGGCCCCGTAAGTCGCGACGAACCTTCTCTAGCGTAAGCCGCTTGGAAGGATCCGGCCACTGGTAGGCCTGTGTTAGCACATCCTCGAATCCGATCCCTCATGTTGGGAGACATACATTCTGATTCAGTGTGACCACAGCTGCGGTTCGCTGTCCGAATTCCTCATCATCGACGCCCACCACCATAGCCTCGCCGATGTAATCTAATGTAAGTAATTCCCGTTCCACGTCCAAAGTCGAGATCTTGTAGCCCCCGGATTTGATGACTACAATATCGTCAGGAATGTAACGCGAAATTTTGGACAGGACTTTGGGAAGTGTGACTTACTGTCCACTGACTGTCGCCCTAGGATAAAGTAGTAACGTCCGACCTTCCTAGCGATGTCACCGGTCTTGAAAAACCCATCTGCGTCGTGCGCATTTGCTGTTGCCACTGGGTCGAAAAGGTATCTTAAGGCCAATTAGATCGTTCAGTATCGGCAGGAACAGCAGCCGCTCACCTCGAGAACATGAACGGAGTTCTAGCAAGGATCTCCCCTTCATCACCTTCAGAAAGTTTCACCTCGACACCAGGTGTCAGTGTCCCGACAGAGTCCTAGAGGTAGTTAAGAAGTGAGCCGACAGCCTCAAATGTGGTCAAAATGCGATCATATCAAACCTTACCATTGGAGCATCTGATGCCGTGCAGGGCATCTTGAAGACAGGTCCAAACTCCGTGGCTCCATATCTTGTCAGCAGTCTCATACCACCCGTCAGCCTGACCCATTTGTCCTGCAGTGGCAATGGTAAGGCTGAGGTGCCACAAAGAAGTCCTCTCATACTCCGCAATCCGGCCAGATACTGATCTAGCTCCTTTCCTGGTAGCTTGATCAAGTGAGTCTCGAAATGTTGCATCAGGCGTGCGTACATGGTAGGAACACCGGAGAAGAAGGTCAATCCGCCTTCTCTCCATCGGTCCCACAACTCTGCTGGGTTGAAACTACCGGAACGAAACTCCACGCGGGCTCCAGCAAACAGAAATGGAGAGAAGGAGAACCCGATCCCGGCCGCATGATGAACAGGCATTAGATGTAGCACAGCGTCATCAAGGCCCAGACTGTAATGATCAGCTATTTCATCGGCGGATTCGACAAAATTGGACCGACGCATCACTACCCCTTTTGGAGGGCCTGTTGTTCCGGAGGTGAAGATGACGAGACCGGCACCATTGTGGTCGAGAGCTAGGTTTGAGGAAATGACGATATCAGTTGGTTGCAGCGGCTTCTGATAAATGTGCGGTTCGATCTCGATGCATTTGAAGTTCGAATTGGTCGTTTGATTGATCGCTTCCTCCAAGGCTCTCCCAATCTCAAGCGAAGTCGAAGATGCTAGTACAGCATCGGCCCGTGACTTGTTGGCAAAGTAGCAGGCTTCTTGAAGGGGAACACCAGCGGCTAGAAGGAGATAGGCGTTTCATGGTCAACGATTGCACTGTATTGGAAAGAAGCAAATAACAACAACGAAGACGATGTTTGCTTACATAGTGGTACTGGAACGGCACCAGCCGCGATCACAGCGAGAATGCCCACCGCAAATTCGTAGCCTCCAGGCGCAATGATGTTCACAAAAACCTCCTGTCCTGGTCCTTCATGCTGGATCTGGAGCCTCGACGACACCTGTGGATGAAGTGATTCTTCAAGCACATTACGGAGACGGAGGATATCAGTCAGTAATTGAATATGTGAAGCATGATATCCAGTGGTCCAATCCGTGATGGCGATATTGTTGTGCCGATTTGCAAACCTGAGCAGCCTTGAAAAGAGGGCGAAAGCGGGCAGAACGTTTGGACCACAGTGACTCGGTACCAGACCAGTTCGGTCGATGTCCAAGTCGTTGTCCATCTCCTAAGCCTTTTGCCAGCGAGAGACTCAGATGCGAAAAGTGCAGAGTAAGGGCGTCAGAGGTAGTCCCTTGGTACTACATACCGTCGAACTAAAAATCTGCTGGAAAGGGCTCGGGTCAATCGATACGGCACGTCTTGAGGATGGAAAGCTCGTTGTCCCCACATTTGCCGAACTTCGTACCCCAGTCACGCTCGGGAAATCAGTCTGTGTCGAGATGGTAACCTTCAACCGAGCGATTGTTTGACCTCCAAGCATAGACCAACCGAATACGAGGCCACCTCTCTTACGAAGGACCAAAAGGATCCCAATGCTCTGAGGTTGAATCCTTGTTGCAGAGGCATATCATACCACGCATCCCAGCCCCAAGTCCACCTTCCCCAGATTATCCCCCGGATCTCTCTGGCCACCTACAGAATCCATATCATTCTTTTCTCTCAACGCTTCCTCCAATTCAATCAACATGACTCCGCAGCTGACTCCGGCCACCAACGACACGATTACTAGTCCTGCACACAAGACCGAAGGCGGCATGAACGAGCTCCGCGTGGAAGATGTGAAGTCTTCGCATGTCGGGATCAGTGTGATGGAGGATGGTGCCAGGTCGGCTGAATATGCTCGTCAGCTGGAGAAGAGAGTTGTACGCAAGTTCGACCTTCATGTACTCCCTATTATCTGCATGATGTGTAGGTCTCCCATCACACTCTCGATCGAATCATCTATGACTGGACCACTGCTGACCGGGCTTACCTAGACCTGCTGTCTTTCCTCGATCGCTCTAATATTGGGTATGCTCCCATAGTCTTGTTTCCTCGCAGGAGGCTGTAAGCTCACTTTTGTCAGGAATGCCAAAATTGCTGGCATGCAAGAGGATCTCGATCTGGACTCGAACCGCTACGCGTGGCTACTGCAAATATTCTATATCAGTTTCATCGTGTTCGAGCCGTTTATCCTCTGCTGGAAGAGGTTTCCGCCACACATGTGTGCCACTGCCGCTGTGACTACATGGTATGTCGAAGCATTGCTAATCTAATCTACTGCTGTGGCGGCAACCTCTAATCTGACATTACTTGGCCACATTTAGGGGACTCGTTGCAACACTCCAAGCCTCGGTCTCCAGCTGGAAAGGCTTGATGGCCTGTCGTTTCTTCTTGGGTATGGCCGAGGCTGGCTCTGCATTGGGCATCGTCTACTACCTATCGTTCTTCTACGCTCGCAGCGAACTTGGCTTCCGCATTGGTATCCAGTTCTGCTGTAGCCCTCTCGCCACTTGTTTTGCAGGTGTCCTCGCTTACGGCATTACCTCTGGCCATGCTGCTTTTGCAAGCTGGAGAGTCTTGTTCGTTGCTGAGGGTCTGCCCAGTGTAGTCGCTGGCCTGATTACCTGGTTCTTCCTCCCCGACACCCCTGAGAGTCTCCGGGTACTCACGGAAGAGGAACGAGCTGTAGCAAAGGCAAGGAGCTTACGACAGGTTGGGATGGCCTCGGAGCAAAGAATCGGCCACCTAAGGTGGAGGGATATTCACGAGGGACTTTTTGATTACAAAAATTATTTGACTGCGGTATGTACCTTGTCCTGATATCTCTTACCCATTACAGCAGCCCCCTTTGACCAGTGTTGTTCGAACTCATCATACTGACCTGCTGTTTGGTTACATTTAGCTGATGTACTTCTCTACAAACCTATCCTTTACGTCTCTGCCGGTGTTTCTGCCTACTATTTTGGTTGAAATTGGATTCAGTGGCATTCATGCACAGGGTCTCACAGCGCCACCGTACCTTCTAGCCTTCTTCACCACCCTTGCCTCAACCTACATCACAGATAGGACCCGGCAGCGCGGCGCAACCATCATGACCTTAGCGACGATCGGAACAGTTGGATATATTTTACTCGCCGCTACGAAGCCTACCGCTACGAGATACTTTGGAGTCTTTCTAGCAGCCGGAGCCATCTTCCCTACAATGGCAAACATCTTGCCATGGGTTCTGAGTAAGTTTATGGCCTGTGACTCTACAGAAGTGAGCAATTTGCTGACGACTTGATCTTTTTCCTCATGGAATAGATAACCAAGGCTCGGACACCAAGCGAGGCATGGGCCTAACTATCCTCAATCTAATTGCACAAACCGCCTCCCTGGTCTCAACTCGCCTTTTCCCCGAAGAAGACGGTCCTTACTATCGCAAAGGAATGGCTGTTTGCGCGGCTTTCATGTTTTTCACCGTGCTACTGGCGCTCATTCTGCGCACTTTGCTGCTGTTCGAGAATCGGAAATTGGATGCCAAATATGGGCCGGTCACGGCAGCGCCTTCCGTTCTAGAGATGACCGAGAATTCTCTGGAAGACCAGCAAAAGTTGTCTGAGATTGGAGAAGAGAATGAAGGCCCCAGATTCCGCTTTGTGCTATGAAGCCTTCAACAGTTCTCCTACTCCTGCACATATGGGGGTGTGGTTTTTGGATCAAACGGTTCAGGCAGTGACTGTAAGGTTTCCAAGCCATTGAATGTCTGGTGGTTAGCTGCTTTACCTAGTTTTGTATTCGCACAAGTCTCGTATCAAAGTTCTACCCACAAAGCACTCGTCCGACCTTGCTGGAGACGAAGAAACGAAAATTCAGCAGTCTCTCTTCTAAGAACTTATGTCTGAGGTATAGCATAAAGTGCTTAGATTAGTTGTTGGGGCTGAGCTCGGTAAGTTCTACTAGTACTCTGTGCGACAGTTTTGTATCATCCGCCGCTCAGTCCTGGAGACCGCGACCCCAAATAAATCCTATTGGGTGACCAAGCATATCACCAGCACGAGATGCTCAGTGGAATCGTAGGAAGATGAGTTGCTCCAAAACAGAGGGCAAGGCGCCGCGCTACGAGCTGGAGTGGGCCGCATGAAGAGACTAGATTGCGGGTATGCACGGCGTTCAGTTTCGGAAAGGGTGCTTGAAGATAGTATACTGCGGAAGGAGAGCTTTGTTAGTATGGGGGTTAGGTGGATCAGAACGTGGGAGCACCCTTGCATTTTTCGAGTCGAATATCTTACCACCAGACCGGCATATTCACTCTTTCACCTTTCACCTTTCCCTTTGTGAAGCACCTCGCACTCGGCGTCCTCGATATCTGCACAATGGTCTCCATGATTGGAGAAGCAACTTGAAATTGTAACTGGACCGACTTTGAGCTGATGGACTGCGAAGAGCACTCTGAATCAGCAACGTCATGCTTTCCCTGTGTTGTTTTCAGTTCCGAAAAGATCCTCGAATAATGAGGTACACCTAACCTGACCTCGAGCGAGGGTAGCGACAACCAATTCTTCCGGGCTAGCAGGAGACTCTTCCGGAGCGCAATAGTCTTTGGCGACCCTGTTCAGCCTTGCAAGCTCTAAATTGGTTGCGTATCAACCGGCATTACGCGGCCCTGTCATTCGAGACGGGGCACCAGGGCCATCATCTTTGAATTGCTTAAACCGGCAAAAGTCAGAGAGAATGAAGTCGACGAGGTATCATAGGCGTGCACAAATTCACAGCGCCGCAATAGATGTTCTGGCTATCACAGACATGCGAAGGGTAGGGCCAGTTTACTGGAATGGAGACCCGGGAATGGACTAGAAGGCACAATGTTCAGCCAGTAGGTACTTTTGAGATGAAATGAATCGGTATGGGATCATTTCTCACTGTTATGGCCATAATCTACTGAAAGGCTGGGAGTTTTGGATCACGCTATGGTACTAAACCTGATACTAGCTACCTTGCAGTGAACGATCGTAAACCACGGAGCCTACCCCCTCCGATCGCACCGTCACTGTTGGCAGGACAAAGATAGACACCTTGGGAATGGCACACTACTAGGGAAGCAAGGGTGGACTGATAGCATTGATCGTCGAAGTCTCGAGCATATGGCATTGTCATGCTTACTGGCCGAAAATCAGAACCAGGGCAAGCCCATGGCCACCATCCTTCTCCTACTAAACTGCAGCATCGAACTTGAGCAAGGCATCGCTAAAGTCATCCGGTGAGCTCCAACAAGGAGAACTCCACGTTCCGACAATGGGAGCATCGACACAAAGAAGTTGGCAACCTTGTAGAGGGCTCATTTCGACCCGAAAGCAACTTGGCTGGAGGACAGCGATCCGGGCTCCTATCTCCGCTCCGCGAGCAGCGATCACGACTAGGTACTCGCCATCCATGTGAAAGTGATAGTTCTCAACCTCGATTGCCATATCAGCAGCGGCCGCAGCCTGAATGAGCTGCGCTGCCAGCCGGTTTTGCTGCTGCTGAAGTGGTTGCTCGATTTGGTCCAGAACCATTCTTGTGATACCCAATTGCCCGCGCAAGCTGCCCTTCATCTGTTCGAACTTTCCGATGAGGTCCGACTTAAGAGGCTCTTCTCTGAAAATGTTGACAACAGCATTAAAGAAGGAAATGACCATCACCTCCTCAAGTGGCGAACAGGCGGGGTCGTAACTCTCGGCGATGCTGCAGGCCAGCGAGTATATTCGAGGTAGCAAATCCTCCGAGACATCGAATTGGTCGCCCCTGAGCAAGCCAGCGGTGACGGCAGCGATGCCTTGAGACACATGCCCAGCCTGCGATTCGATGCCTCGTTGCGTCTCCGCAACTGCGGTGCTCAAGTCCACCGTCGAGTCCCACAGAACTTCAATGAAGATACAGCTTGACCTGGCGGCGTCGAGATGCGACATACACTTCACATGGGCGAGCTGCTTCCGAAGGTCACTGCACTCCTGTCGAGCCGCAGCGAGCTCCGAGTCTCTGCACTTCGCTTCGGACTTAAGTCGAGACGATTCTTCGGTTACTTTTGCCAACTGGGAAGTTTTCGATTCCAATGCGGCACGAAGCTCTCGCTGCACCTCGGCTGCCTTCGTCAACTCCTCGTTCCCCGAGTCCAGCAAAATTTGCGCTGCTGAGAGCCGCACAGAGAGCCTGTTGGCTTTCTCTGTGTGCGTCTCGTGCTGGTCTTTGAGCTGTTGTTTCAAGCCTTCCACCTTGGCACATTGTTCATTCCAAAGGGCCGAATTTTTCAGGTACGCGCTCCATTGCTCAGTGAGATCTTCGATCCGACGACTGGCTGACTCCTGTTGTTGTTCCATGAGTTTGAACGCCTCAGCAACCTGCTGGCACTGCTTACGGAGTTCCTGGGCTTCATCTCTTGTCACGTCGTTGTAGTCTTGCAATTTCTGCCTAAGCTCGTACCGCAGCTCTGGGTGTCGATCCATGAGGCCGATGATTCTTGCCAGCATGCTGTCAATGGCTTTCTCACGGCCTTCTGTGGATGCTCCCAGGCGTTGATAGAATGCTTTGATGTCCTCTTTAGAGGGAAGCTTTGACCTGAGAGCGTCGATACTGCCGCTAATCTCGGCGGCAATACCTTCAACTCTCAGGTGTTGATCCTCATCGTATGTCTTTTGAGTGTAGTGACTGAGCAGATTCCTTCCATCCGCGTCGAGCTTTCCGACAGCTTCTTCGCAGGCTTTGAGGAGACCTGTTCTTGGCCACTTCCGTGGAATTGCTCGTAAGTTGAAGTGAATGTCCCCGGGGGGATCTCATCGTCTGCGTCCATTTGTATGGCTGCAGTGGCTGAGATGGTAGTTGTGGGGAAAAACTTGAGTTGAACTGAAAGTGAATTGGAACTGAAAGAGCGCGAGGCGCGCGACCTCCCACACGCGGTCCCCCACTTTGCACGTAGGAGCCGGTCACGAAGGGTTCAAGAGACTGCAAGGTGGAGGGCATTATCCTTGAATTAATTCAGTCCTTCCACTTTGTCGACGCCAATCTCCTCCTACCAGGGACGTTACCTGTCTGTGCACACCCATCACCTACGTCCTTTTGCCTCCTCTCGCCCGTCTGAGGACGAGGCTTCGAAGCATTGAGCGATCTCACAATTCTCCATACTCGTTCCGTGGAAGAAAGAACATTCTCACATCTGGTTGTTTCGATGAAGCCCATATCGCTCTGCCTCGATATTTGGCCCAGCTCTTGCACCCGTAGTCGGGGTATCAACACTCACTGTGCGGCCCGACAGGCTAATCCATATCTTGAGCCGTCGACATTCACGGTTGTGGAATGGATATATTCTAAAGCTCAGATTCTGTGAGGGAGTGCAGGACAAAGTTCATGCCAGCTGCTCGCGTCAGTTGAGTGCCTGCGTAGCTTCTGAAGTGAATGCCGGTCAACTAGTGACAACCTAGAAGCGCATCGTTATCATTTCTTTTTCTGCATCCGTCCTTTTGCAGGACGACACGCTTTCCGGCAACAGAATGAGGTGCTCGGTTGCCCACCACCCAGCATACTGCCAATGTGGGCGATGCGTTGACACTGGCGGTTTCATCGACAACTCACATGGGTGGCCTGCTTCCAACTCTGGCACCAGACAGCAAGGTCGAGTGATACATCAGTCCTGTATTCCTCAGGAGTGCTAACGCGGACACAGGCAACTCACAGAACCAATGTCACGTACACCAGACTTTCCATCCTCCTCAGTGGCGACGGCGACACCGCGGTCAACAGCGACGACCCTATACAGCTGAACACGAATACATCCCACCTCGCCAACCCGTGGGAGGCATTGTTGGATGGATGCGCAATATCCCCAATAATGTGGTTGACCCAGAAACTTGCAGCCTCAGAGCAATGTCTATGGGGGTCGCTGATCTGGCTGAAATCGGCAATGATCTATCACCATCGCAGTCAATCGAAAGCAATACGCAAGCTGAGATGTCAGATGAGAAAGAGGCAGAAGAGGAAGAAGTCGAGTCAGAGATCTTACAAGTCCAGCCGCCCGTCGAGCCTGATGCAGACCAGCACTGGCCGCACTCACCCGCCATGAGCTTATGTTCAAAGGCCGAGATGTCAATATGCGATTATGTCCTTGGCTTCCGTCAGGAGGGCGACTCGCTCAGCTCTGACTCTGACTCGGAAGGAGGTGTCTTTATCGGCTTTACACCTGTTGACCTGGAAGCGGCAGCAGTCACACGGGCCTCGGGATGCAACATAATTGTTTCGGTACTCAACGCAATGCGAGATGCTCTTCGAATAGAGGACCTCGAAACAACTTTCATTCCGGCCAGGAGAAACTTCCTTTGGTACAGCTGGTTCAAGATTGCTGATAGCTTGAGCATGGGATGTTTGGACACCGAGGATCAGTACCAGGTCATCAGCACGCTTTTGAGCTCGTCCAAGACCTGGTCCGCGCACTGCAGCTTGTACGAAGAGGCGTTCGTTGAGATGTACGGCTCTATCGCAACTTCCTTAAAAGACGTCGACTGTTCGACGCGGAAGTCGAAGACCTTTCCCTTTGTCACGACAACGCAATTTGCTGGCTCACGGAGCATCTTGCCCCGAGAATGAAAGAAGTGTATCAGCGGTATTACTGTGCCGAGAAGGGCTTGAATAACGAGTTCTCTTTGTGGTGCACCCAGATGGACAGATTATCGAAGATTCTGGAGAGTCGAACACCTGCCTTGCTCAAGGTGTTGAGTTACCCTCATGGATGCCAACCAGTGTGGGATCCCTTTCCACCCGGTACGCCTTATGGGTTGCCTCAGATGCCTCGAAGAATCCCGATTCCAGAAGGACCTCAGGTCGAGAAATCACTTGCAGCGGGCCGCGATGCGGTCGCCCGTGGGTCACGAATGTTCGACATTTTTGGGCACAAATGAGTGTGGAGAGTGAGATTAGCCTGTTGACCCGACATCGCTGAACCTCAATAGAAGACAGCGCGAGCTGCAAAAGGGCTTTGATTGATTCGAAGAGCGGTTCAGGATCCGTAGTCATCAGCATCGAGGAACAGAACTTCAGTCAATGAAGGAAGCAGAAGGACAAATGGTTTGAGCTGGTACGCTTCCAGAAGGCGAAGACCCGGGACTTGCTGGAGCAGTATGGACTGCCGGTAAAACACCTGCTGCTGAAGCGCGTGAGCGGTGGGCAATACAAGTTGCAGACACCCTGCCACTGCCGGAATAGCGGTCAGAGTGGATATATGAAATAGGAAAAGGATGGAACCTTGGACATGTGCCGCGAACGAACCAAAACGTATGTTCATGTCGTGACATCCCCAAATGACCCATGCTGCACGCCTGAAAAGAATGTATATTGCTGGCCGCCCCCAACAGGGTTGAGTGCCATTCATTGAGCCGACACCTTGGAACAGGATGTCCTGCTTGTGTTAGTGCGAGGCCTGTGCAGCATGTGGAATAAAACGCACCTTTGTGGTCCGATCTGCTCGCAAGACAGTATGGCTTCCCGACCTAACCTTCGAGTCAAGCGACCTTAAGAATGTTGCGCAGGGATTGTGATAGATATCATTTCAGGATATCTTCAGAACACTTAACCTACAAGTAATTGGGATCAAAAGACAAGCGGCTGAGCCTCTGGTGGTTGCTCGGGAACGACGCCGTGTGTGCTGCTCATACCAAAGAGGAACACCGATTCTCTGGATGTCGATTTTTGATATGGCATACTTGTACTTGTACCCAGTACTCGGTGATGCCGAACGAAACTTGTGGTCAAGCATTTCGGTGCTGGTCGGAGGCGCGCAGCAATGCCACATACGCCCACCAAGGCTAGTCTCGTTGGGCGACGGTGTAACTTCGTCTGCCAAGCCGGGATACTCGACTCGAAAAATGCAAGGGTGCTCCCATGTTCCGATCCAGCTAACCCCCAAGCAAGTCACTTTCGCCAGCCGGGGGCGCGGAGGACATTGAGCATCATTCGCTGTATGGCTTTACTCTGGAGGACCAATCATGCATCACGAGGCTTGATGTGCATCCGAATGAACGACAACTAGTAAGACAAGCGGACTGTGACCTTAACAGCCATATGCACGTAGAATGGCTTGGACAGCCAATGTCCCCTCCGGCGGGAACTCTCGCCTGTGCTGTAGAGAAGACGCTTAGAATGTGAAGGTCGGAGGGGTCGGAATCGTAGAAGCTCCCCTTGTGGTATTTCCTTCGGTAACTTGGTTCAGAGTCAACGAGGGTGTTGATGGGCAACGGAGTAAGTATGGGCGACACGATGAGCGTACTTGACGTCAAGTCACATGGGATGGCGTGAAAGACAGAGCACGTCGAGTGGAGGAACCTCATGGATGCAACAGTATATTCATTCAAGTTCTACACTTGCACTCCGCTAACTATCCATGGAATCTCAAGATCTTGCTCCTTGTCGAGCCTTCGTTTCTTGATAATCCACCGAACTTTGTGGCCACCTAGATGAACCGTGCTCTTCACATCTCGGGGGTCGGCGCCAGGTGCTCGTCGCGCCCAGATGCATATCATCTCTCCATTGCAATGCTTGCAGCTTTTCCGCGTCATTGTCTCCGGCCGGCCCATTGTCTGCTTGGAGAACTTCCCCCAGAGGCAAGGGCCAGGCTGGGCGTTATTGCTGCTGATGCAGAACTTGTCCATGGCTTCAAGGACCGAGTCAACCGTCTTGTTGGCTGATTTCGCCGAGGAGAACAAACCAGCGAAGTACGGTATGATCGTTTCCTCTTCCTGGGCAGTATAGTCCCAAGCAAACAACAGGAACAAGCGGACTTGCCCAGCCTTGCCTTCCGGGGTTGATCCTTCAGGTGACAGAAGGTTACCAGTGGCACCTGATGTTTCCTCTTCATCCTCGTAAGGAGGAACATCATCTGGAGTGACAAGGAGTCCCACTGAGCCATTGCCGTTAGGCGCATCTTCTTCATCCTCCGGAGGTAGAGAATCCTCTATAATAATAATGTCCGTAAGTCTGCCAATATCATCCGGGGAATCCCAGTCATCCTCGTTCCGGGCCACAGATGATCTTGTCCGCTTGGGGACCGGATCATCGGAGCCGAGTTCGATAGACGGTGACCGCCCACGCTTGCGGCCAACAACTGCACCTTCACCGTCGGTGTCATCATGCTGTGAAGCGGGAATCTCATGACTTGTTCTGTGCTCACGTCTTGCATCTTCAAGTCCCTCATTCGTCTCTTGAGCAACGGATTGTGGTGGCCTTGCAAGCATGAGTTGATTTCGAAGGTTTGCCACGACAGTAGTGTGCGAACGCCTCAAATCCGCCAACTCAGCTTCGATTGGCCTCCGGACATCCATGTTTGGTCTTTCCTGATTCTTGAGCTTTACCTTCAAACTCTGGATTTCTGTCATCAACCGGACCTTCTCTAACTCAGCGGCGTCAAGCTCTTCATCCTGCTCACGAGACCTTGCCAAGAGCAGACTGGGTTGAGCCTCAAACTCCTGACGCAGCTCTACTTCCTTTCGTTCATGCTCGAGGTTACTGGCCTCGACAGCTTCCTGAAGCTCAATCCTATGGTCCGCACGTTGGTCATGGAGCTCGATGTGGTGCCATGCCTCCTGCGTGGCGATGTCTGTCTCGTGCGTGTTCTGCAACCGCCGACGAATCTCAGAATATGCCCCGCCAAGAGCCTGTAATTCAGTCCAACATTCGTATTGCAAGGGCAGCGAACTCAGTAGCGTGAATCTGTGCCTGGTCTTCGGTTTGTGACTTAAACCAGGCAGCCTCAGCTCTGCGTTCGTTCTGTTCTTGCTGCAGCGCCGACCGCAACTGTTCGACTTGCACTTCGTGCTGGAGTCGCTGCTTCCGGGAGGCAATCTCCATCTCACCAATCTTGCAGGTAGCAGAATTGGCTTCATGTAGAAGTGCGGATTCCCTGGCGGCATGACGAGCCTCCTGGCCGATGAACAAAGTCTTGCAAGTGTGCTTCAGAACCTCCACGGCCCGCGACCGTTCGGCATCCTTGTCCGCCATCGTGGATCTCAGTTCGCCTTCCAGTAACTCAACTCTGGCGTTCGCGGCTTTCAAGGATCGTTCGACATTACTCTTTGCCTGCCATTCAAATGTTAGCGAAGCGTTATACAATCCCGTGTACTTGGCCCGCATATCCTCGTGAGCCTGGCCTTTAGTCCGCAGAGTCTCCTCTGGCAGCAAAATGTCACGGACTTCCTTGACTTGGCTCAGCTCTGTCCGAATTGCCTCAAGCGTATAGAAAAGTCCGTCATGAGCTGTCTGAAGGTTCTCATTGCACTCCGCAAGAGTCACTTTCTCCTTCTGCAGTCGGGACTGCTCAAGGGAATGAGTCTCCTGGTGATGTGCGATGTCCTCAAGCATATCCGCACGTGCCTTGTGTGACTGCGCACTTAGTGCGTTCAAATGCGCATTCTTGGAAGCGACAGCCAAATCGTATCGCATCTTCATGTCTGCAAAATCTGCAAGAGCACGTTGAGTTTCGGCTGAGAGTTTGTTGAGCTGTGCGTCCTTCGTCGCCAAAGCCGCGGCACTCTCTGCCCTCAACTGTTGCTCTTGCAGATTTTTAGACTCTCGGACTTGTTCCAGCTCTTGCTCCAGCCCTTTCATGCGAGAAGCGTCCAGAAGTAACCGCTGTTCAGACTCTCGTAACTTGGCAACAAGTTGCGCCGTGTTCTTTTCGGAGTCGTCCAGGGCCTTGCTTCTGTCAGCTAGCTCTGTTGTAGTGGTATTGAGCGCCTCGGTCATCTGTGCCAGGTCCGCGACCACAGTTTCCAAGGCCATGCGCTTGGCCTGCAGTTTAGCATTCAGCTCAGTGTTGTCCGCAAGCTGTTTGTCGATGCTTTCTAGATACCTCTCACCTGGACCCGATCATAGATAGCCTTAACTGTATCCGACATTTTTTCCAAGGCCGCCGCCGCTTTTTCTAGCAGCTCAGCGAAAGAATGTACTTCCTCCATTTTGGCAGGAGTATTCTCATCACTGTGTGATGGGTGTTGTGGTGGTGAGAGAAAAATGAGGATGGGAAAACGGCTCCTTCCGTTGACTGAGTCCCTCCGGCAAATGCCGCGAACTGCCTCCAGACTTCGGCCCCAAGCAACCGTCACCTTAGTGTTAAGCAAAGTCATTTTTTCGACCTTGCTGTCGCTACTACCTTGCACGGATAATTCTGGTAATTTATAAAATGGCATCTTCCTTGCAATGGCATGCTCGTGCCAATCAGCCTCCCCCACCTCAGCTGGAATCGGGCCAAGACTTCTTGGCTTTTGGCGCAGTGGCGGCGCCTCAACTTCTTCTAATGCCGCCTGACTTCGTCCATGCTTGACCCAGCTCCTTATAGCTTTGCAATGCGATGTTCGACTGAGTATATTCTTTAAGAACTCCATCTCTCCGGCGATATACGCCTCTTGTCTCAAAACTCGAGCGCAGGACCTAGGTATGCGGCTACTTACCCGTGACGACGACGGTAACTTCAGCCTCACACACTTCTTCGGCAGGGACATTCCCAGGTATGGCATCCTTTCGCACACATGGGAGG
The DNA here is from genome assembly GCA_016110215.1 of Capronia americana. Lineage (NCBI taxonomy): Eukaryota > Fungi > Ascomycota > Eurotiomycetes > Chaetothyriales > Herpotrichiellaceae > Capronia > Capronia americana. The sequence goes on from JADWQD010000028.1 coordinate 64,573, forward strand.
AGGATGATCAGGAGGTCACCTTCGAAGATGTGAGGAATGCCCTGGTAAGGGACAAAGAGGGCTATAGGAAGATCCAGTTTTGTGCCGAGCAAGCCGAGAAGGATGGCCTTCGGTACTTCTGGGTAGACAGCTGTTGTATCGACCGATCAAGCAGCGCCGAGCTCTCCGAGGCTATCAATTCAATGTTTCGCTGGTACCGGAACGCTGTAAAATGCTATGTCTACCTCTCAGACGTCTCGACGGGCAAACATACTCGAGGTGGTCAATCCCTATGGAAATCTGCCTTTAGGCAATGTCGATATTGGACTCGCGGATGGACTCTACAAGAGCTACTTGCTCCACATTCGGTAGAGTTTTTTTCTCGAGACGGCTGTCGACTTGGTGATAAAGGCTCACTCGAACGCGAACTTCATGAGATTACTGGCATCCCCATTGATGCGCTTCAAGGAAACGTGTCCCAATTTAGCGATAGGGAGCGAATGTCATGGGCAGCAAATCGAAACACTACGAAAGAAGAGGATCAAGCATATTGCCTTATGGGGCTCTTCAACGTCTACCTACCAGTCCTCTATGGTGAGGGGAAAGCCCACGCTTTTGAACGGCTTCGAGAAGCAATTGAGAAGCGTTCGGGCAGAACGCTAGGTATTTCCACCACACAGACATGAAAATCGTTTGCTAATCTTCGAAGTGGAACCGGGTGACAGGGAACGCAAACGCGTCCCAGTCTTGCTACCCCCAATGTTGCCTACACCTCCAGTCCAGCTAGGCCTCGAACGTCTCGAACAGAAGATGAGAACGATGCAAGAACAGCTCCAAAGAATAAGTACTACAGACATCAAGAATCAATCGGCCAAGACAATTTTTCTCGACGGATCGGGGTTGCAGATGACACTCGCCCTTGGCTTTCTCTGTGAGCACTTGAAAAAGATAGTGGTGGACAAATCTCATCAGCATCACTTCATGTTGGATCCTCTCGTTAGCGAGCTGAAACACTTGCTCGCAGATACCTCTCAGCTAGCAACGGATGAGTTGTCACATAAATTGAGAACGCCAACAACGCTGCAGCAACGAAGGCCAACCCAGCCCATCGCCGTGCAATGGCAGTTAACAAGTGAATGGCCAGTTGATCACTCCTTTGATAAGGAACCAGATTGGAAGCCGAAGCGACCGAGAATTGCTAATGAAATCGAGATCCTACTCCATCTACCAATTGGGAAAGTCCGGGTTTGTGTCGCTAAGCAAGGTTCTCTTGGTCCCAGTCAGAATCCTGCGTTTGGGGCTCGAGTCTTGTTCTTACCACATCCTCGATTTATGACAGGAGGTGTTGCCGCATCAATTGTCCCAGGTCTCGCTCCGATGATATCGAGTTTCGCTATCCAACCCAGATCATCTCCCATTTTTGAGCACATATTTAGTCGGGACATCAAAAGTGTACAACAGGCATTCACAAATGGTACCGCTCGCCCCAGTGACCGTGATGAGTATGGTAGGTCGCTGCTGTGGGTAAGTATTGCAAATTGTATCATCCGGCCCAGCGCTTACCAATCTGCAGTATGCCTTACACTTCTACGACCGCGAGCTGATCGAATTATTTCTCCGGGAGGGTGCGGATCCTTTCGACTGCGACTCGGAAGGTGGAAATGCTTTGATATGCTTTATTGAACTAGTATGGTCGAAACAAAAGCACCGGTTTTCTACTTCGGATATCGGCTCTTTCTTGAGTACGACGAGACGACTGTTGCACGTTTGCGGTGCAGATAGTGCCAGGCTGTCAAGGTTTGTCAACGACACGGGTCAGGTGGTGGGAACGTCTTCGGTGAACACCTTGAGGGTTGCACTTCCTCGAGTTTGCAGCGGTTCTTGGGACGTCCTTGGAGCATTCGTCCTTTTGCTTGATGCTGCGTTGCAAGAGGGAGTGAATATCGAGCAAGTGGACCTATTTGGCTTGACTCCTATCCTCTCCGTCACCAGGAATTTGGAGCCTCAGTTCTATGTCCCGATTGTCAAAAAGCTTCTCGACAGGGGCGCGGACCCACGGAAGGTCGACAACAATCGCCGCGGCATTTTGCACCATATAATGTACCAGTTGAGTGCTTGCAACAACTATCGCATGGGCAATGCCACTCGTCGGAATATCAGCGCGCTGATTGCTCTACTTATCACGCCTCACGGCTGCGACCCCTTTCTTCCTGATGATGGCGACTGGACACCCTTTGATTTAGCCCTAACTCCTGTCGCATGGGATATCTGGTGCGATGGATTGCTGTTGGCCGGCGTTGATATCGAAGCTGAACTAAGAAACGAGCACGCCAAATTTTCCACAGAGGAGCCAGAAGAATACACAGAGTTCAGATTTCTCGAAGCCGTGTATCACATTACTCAACTGTCTCCATCGGAGAACTTCGAAGCTTGTCCGAAGCAACGGAAAGGAGTGTGCAGACGTTGCAGGTCGGGAACAGAATGGAAGTATCGCGACCAGCCGTTTGACCTTTTCGGATCATATTTGATCGGACAAGCTAGCCGCATCACGCATCACGGCTATCTGAGCAATCATTCAGACGGATCTTGGTGTAGCAACAACGTCGATCCTGGTTCGTGCTTGGGTAGAGAGCATTGGAGCCGGGATGGCTCATACCAGTTTTCTGAGCCCGATCCAGAGCAACTTAGCTGGAGGAAGTATGTTGCTTTCAGGCTGTGGAGGGACGGCTGGCTCTCATTAGGGCTCCCAGAGTAGAATGTACACAAGCATCCCGGTTCCTACGCATCCAGTCGCCTTCTTAGATATTTGTAACATAGCCGCCTTTCAGTTACTCATAAGTCTGGATTCGGAATCGTGACGACCCCAACGCGAACGCTCCAGAGTGCAGGCTGGCGTTGGGCCTTGAAGCTGCGCCAAGCCGAACGGAGAAGCATGTGGACCGTGGAATGCTCTTTCACCCTCCAGACGTCCAGTTGTTGACATGCCGTTTTCATTCGTTTCTCACTCCCTTTGATCTCGCAACACTGTGGCCTCAACCTGGAATGGCCCTTCCCAATCTCCGCCGGCTCTTGGTCGAGGCGCGAACAGAAGCGGAGGAGAACGAGTATTCTCGGAATGCGGTAAGGCTCTGAAGGATGTCATCTCACTTCGAAACTGACTCGAGCTGGTTGCCTAGTTCTACAACTTGGTCCTGTTCATCTCGTCCGTAGCCGTCTTCAGCCTCGTTGCCCAGCGTATGAGCGGCCACAAGGCTATCAAATGAGGCTCAGGCCCCCCTAATATTCGTACACAAACTAAACCACTATGGCATGACACGAGCCCGCGCCAAGACTGGACTGCGGACCCGCGTGGTTTGAGGCGAGAACTCTTCCATCACTTCATGCCAATGTTGATCACCGCGTCTCCCTGACCCTCACACTCCCACTCCTCGATATTTGGCCCAGCTCTTATACCCGTAGTCGGTGTTTCAACACTCAAGCTGCGGCCAGGCAGGCTATATCATATCCTGCGCCGTTGACGTTCACGGTTGTGGAATAGACAAGATTCTAAAACTCGGATTCTGTGAGGAGATAGTCCAAAGAGGCAGAACGATACGGGTTTTTATCGAAAGACTCAGGCGTGAATGTCCTTTTACCCACAGAACGAGTCATTGGGAGGTGTGACGCCCATCATGTTCAATGCCGCGCAGCTTCGTTCTCAGGCGGACGAGGGGAGGTAAACGGATCTAGGCGATAGGTGTGTGGACAGACATGCATACCGCCCCCGGGAAACCAAGATGGTAGTTCGCGGTCTAGCTTCGATCTGTGCTGTAAGACGTACGCGAATGAGGTAGAATAGGTGTGAGAATTGAGATCTCCAGGACCCTTTACAATTGTCAGGTAAGAGCACTGATCATTGCTCCAGAAAATAAGATGCGACGGAACGAAAGGCATATAGGGATTCAGACACCTATGCTCCTCTAGGTGAGGCAGAAGATGTAGTGGAAGCGCGTGCGTCGTCGATTCACTGAGCTTCTCCCAAGATATTTTCCAACTTTCTGTTGTTATTCGACTCAGCTTTTCAACCGTTCTCTTTGCCCGTTTCCCTTTCCTCATACACCACGAGAGTGTCTCTTTAGAGGTAAATGGGTCTCTACTGCGGTTGCTGCGGCGCAGAAACACCTTCCGGGGGCCTTCAATACCCCTACCCTCACACCACGGAGCACGATGGGTGGCTTCATATCTGGTTAATGTGTGACCACTGTCACTCGGAGGTGCCCAGAGGAGCTGACAAGTGCCCCTATTGCATCTTGCCCCAAGATATTGGGTGGAATCAGCCATATTTCGCGAATCCGATCTTCCCGCCTGCGGATGTTCAGAGTGTCGCTGCAAGACCTGCCAGCTCCTCGATGTTCAACAGCGGTAGGGCCGTCTCAGGTGCTCGATCACCTACAGCATACGGATCTGGACTAGGTTCTGGCATAGGCGCATCGTACGTACCCGCTGCCCCAAGTCTCAACCTCAGTGCAGGCGGACTCGGCGTGGGCGGTTTCGGTAGACCAGGTGCTCAGAACCTCGAGGACCGAGCTGAAAGTCAAAGTGGCCAGATGAGCAAATCGCGGCGAAAGAGGCTCAGGAAATTGGAGAAAGAAAAGGCCAAAGATGCGGTAGTTGAGGCTTTACGGAAAGAGATTGAATCTTTCCGTGGAAGCGCTCAGAATCCTGCGTCTGGTCCTGCTACTTACCCTTTTGATCGTGCTCCCGCTTCTGCGGCCAGCCCACCTAAGGTTGAGGCAAGCAAGCCGAAGTACGTTGAGACCGTGCAGTTGCCAAACAGCAACGGCAGAGTCGTGACGGCAGGTGTCCCAGCAGGAAAATGGCGATGGAAGCCGATCGGTGCCGAAGCATGCGGTATCTGTAAGAAACCCCATCCAACCGAGATCTGCAAAAATGCAACGCTGTTGATGGAGATTTTCAGACCGATGACTGGGGCCAAGGGCGACCTTTGTGGCTCCTGTTCATTATCTGGACATACTCAGGAACAGTGTCGCAAGGGAGAATGGTTCGATCATCCTCACAATCTGCCACTTCCAAAGGGCTACGAAGAGTATGCGCGTCCATATCCCGAGGACTCTAGGTTCGTTCCACTGCTGAAGTCCTACTACGTCCCCCGTGCTTGCAACCTGCCCTATTCAGGTAAGTGGCCAAGGCTGCCTAAAGGGCTCGAAGACGGTGTTGAAGCCGGGCTGGTGGACACGAAGGAAGGCATCGCGTTCACCCTGGAAAAGATCGCGGCACGAAAGCATGGCAAGGCGGCACCTCAGTGGAATCGGTCCTATAAATGATGGAATATCTTCGACAAGGGCCAATCGAATCGTGACAAGCATAGTCAGAAGGAAAATGCCACTGACCCCCGAAAAGCGGATTCGAATGACGGCTATCGTGGATTGAAGCATCATCCCTTGCTGCCAAATCCGGAGTATTATGAGGATTCTCGACGCAACTGGGCATGGTTCAACTTGGAGTTTTGGAACCAGGTTTCCAAAATCATTGAATCCTGCGACCTTGCCTTGCTCAGTGACTATCGCCACAAGCATGCTGTCAGTCTGAAGACTTGGAAGGTTTGCAGAGACCAGAAGGAACTCGTGGCGAAGGCGGCCGAAGAGCTTACGAAGACTAAGGAATATCTCTCCAAAGCTTGGGATATTCTGGAGATCTACGTCAAGTCATGGAAGCCTGCACCATGCAGACTGCCCCAAGAAACGCTTCAACATATCCGGGAGCGCGACGCAAAGAGACGTGAGGTCGAAGAAGAGCGCAAGCAGGCTCAGCCGAAACCTCAGGGCAAGATCCAACGTCAGTTTGCCGAGCAGCAAGGCTCCTGTGGCTACGATCCAGTGCCGAAGGACGAGAAGAAGTGGTCTTCTCCGGAAACTTGGGACGGCAAGAAGCCTAACGTGCCCCCTGAAACGGATGCCGAAGCTGTCGCACAGGTCAAAGGCTGGGCCAAACATCAGAATTGGGTTGTCAGTCCGCCAATGTATGACACGGGCGTGGAGTTGTTGAAGCAGAAGTTGAGTGCAGCGGCAGACTTTCTTCTACAACAACTTGGTGAGGCCGATTCCACGCGATCCCGAAAAGGAGGGATGACGGAAGAAGAGAAAGCTAAGAGACAGAAGAAGTTGGAAGCTGCTATCGAGAGTTTACTCAAGAATCTTCTGGCTCAAATTGCTGAGTTGACTTCTGCGATCCGAGAAGAGGCAGAGACCGGCTTAGCGAAAGTCGATCTGGTCTACTTCTACCAATTGGTCACCCGAATGACCAAGAAGTATACTAGTTCGAAGCTGCGGTGATCGAGGAGATGAAAAGAGCATATGACTCTGAGATTCTCACTATGATCAACCAAATGCTGACAGACAACGAAATGGCAAAGGAGCACGCGCAGACTCTTCTCGGGGCCTTTCTCCCTCAGAGATGGTGCTCTGAAGATAAGCACGAGGAACCAGAAATCCCGCGCCTGGTCTGGCCCATGGCCGTTGAAGTCAAGGCTGCTCGGCAGTCCATGAACACCGAGAACTCTAACTGAGTTGCCATCCCAGCAATGAGAGGGGCAAAAGGTGCCAGTGTCTTGTGGAATTGGTTCGCTTTAGTATGCACATAGTCAATGAAATCAATGAACTGTAGTAATTTTTTGATCCGTAGCCCTGCCTTCAATAATGTTCCCAACTGCGTTTTACTAGTTAGTGAAGTCTGAACGCCAGCAGCCCTCATCTCCTCCAAGAGAGCATGATCCTCTCTTCCATAACTAATGCCAGTTTGGAAGAACCTGGCACGAGCACCATGATAGCCGCTTTCGACACGCTCAAGTGGTCCCTCTTATTGTTTGCGTTCATCGACAGTCAGCGCCATGAGACTTCTCGGAATTTATATGAGACGATCACTCGATACCCGCAGCTGACCATGCTCTGAGACGGAAGACGGCTCGAACACCTGAATTCTACTTCATCCTACCTAACCAGATAAAGCGACAGCCAGGGGTACCGGTATTGTGGGTCAAGAGAAAGAGAATGCATACAACTGCGTGACCGCTACGAAGGGCGGGAACGATGTGGTTCAAGATAACATGGATCGAACACCAAATTGCTATTTTGTCTGGCTTTTACGGTGCCACCTCCTTGACATTGCCCGGTGGGATACGAATGAAGTTGACTGCGTCGCCGAGAGAGTCAGCGCAGCATTCAAAGCAGGGCACTTCTAAGTGGATATCTCATGCCAAGCAGTCGTGTCACGTCCCCATAACGGACTTCGTCGTCGTTTTCAGTCAAGATACTACTGTATGTGGAGAGCTGTCTAGAAGGAAACACAGATCAAAGTTAATTCAGGCAGCTGCTCAGAGTTGACTTTGATTCCTATACGCCACGTGGCCCTTCACCCACGCGGTATACCAAAGTCTCATCCGACAACCTCGATCACCCACCTTGTTTTGGAATCTCATTCCCTAATCGCGGCTCTCATGCCTGCAACACAGAATCCCTCCGATCATCCAGCACGATCTCAAGCAACGATAGCGCACTGCCAGCAGGCTTTCGAATCCTGAGCAGCTTCAACCGCGGATCAGTCTCGAGCAGCAACTGCCTCCATTCGCCCTCGTCACGTTCCAGAGCGTTGTGCATGACCATCATCTGCATGTCCCGAATCCTCATGCGGCGCTCATCAGCAATGTTCAGCGTGCCGAAAGGTAAAGTCACATAATCCATGATCAGAATTCTCGCGCCCGGCTTCATTGCGACCAACAGATTCTGCAGGATTGTCCTTGCATACTTGTCTGCCCAGTCATGGAAGATCATCCGCAAAAAATAAACGTCCGCGGACACTGGCTGCGGGTCGAAGAAGCTGTGCTCTTGGAAGGAGATCCGGTCAGCCAGATGAGAGGGAACGATTGAGGTCACAGGGTTTGTCGCCTGCACGACCGTCTTGGGAAGATCTTGTACGATGCAAGTGAGGGTCGGATTCTCTTCAAGGATTGCAATGCTGCCATGACCGAGGCTTCCTCCGACGTCGATAATCGTTGCATGGGACAGACTGCTCCATTCGAATGCAGACTTGATGTGCTTGTGTGACATTGGCGGAGTCTTTGTGAATTGCTGCATGACGGTGTGGAAGTCAGCACCAAACTGCGGATGCTGCTCGTGGTACTCAAACATCGAAAGCGTTGTGTCCTTGAAGACGTTAAAGGCTGTCTGATTTGGTTCCTGTGCACCATGGCCCCATTTGTCGATAGCATCGTTGAACCGGCTTGCGATCGGCCAGCCTCTGTCGCTAGAATACCTGCTCAACGTAGCGATGCCTTCGTTTAGAAGTAGCCGCGATGTTATGGTATGCGCGACAGCTCCATCGCCTTCTGCGAAGATACCCTTCGTCATTACGTATCGAAGGACTCGTTTCAATTGCGACTCGTTGACGCCCAGCTTGTCTGCGAGCGTAGCATACGATATGGCCTTGTCCGTTGGAACGCCTTTGGCGACCGAGAAGCGATTGATATACCTCAATGCCGTGAGGTCCATGATCTGGAACCCGTAAGTCATTGCCTGTCTCGGAGACTATATCACTCACACTAGCTGAGAGCCCTTGCGTGAGGACGAACTCTGGCGGCATGGCCATCAACAAGAGCCTTTGAACAGATTCCAGCATAGACAGGCGAAGATTTCGCAATTCACCATCTGTAGATGGCGAAACCGAATGGCCATTCGTGAGTTCGGAAGCTTTGACCGCTCGATTGATGGCACCTGCTTGGATGAGGCATGTTGCAGCCAGGGCTTCAAGTTCGGATAGTTGCGAGAGCGCCATGTTGGAATAAGATGGGAGGAGTTCGCACACTGGTCCATCTCTGCATTTTGTCGAGCTATATATCACTCCTAGAGCGATCTGTCTCAACCACGCCTTCTCAGCTCAATGGCTAGCAGATGTCGTGCTCCGACTGCTGCACTATATTCCGGTGCCCTCATTGGCAGGTTTGCGTATTCGCTCAAGTGGTACTGATCCAAATTTATCCCACCGGGTATCTGCCGCGGGTCCCTGTGCTGACAGCAGGCCTCACGGCTCGTATTCAGTAGGGTTATCCTTCCACAATGGGGAAACGTCAGCACTCTGAGCACGGAATATACCTACAGAGCATCTAGCACACGAAGTACGATTGCGGGGATTCAGGAATTTCATCAGCAAGGAAGGCCTGACAGATTGTAAGGCCACCTCGGCTGGTGCTGGTTCGTGTTCAGATGCATATAACCGTCCGACTGTGATTTGACGTCCTGCAAATCTCGGATACAGCCAGGTGATTTCTCCTTCGAGGTGTGCCGAAATGTTCCTTCTGTTCTGGATGATGCTGACCCAAGGGACATTTGAGTTCCACGGATCGCGCTTTGGAAGCATTTCCACAGGGTGTCTAATAGGGTGATCGCCTAATCATCGTGTTGGTATACATATGGCGCTCGAATGATTGAGGCGCATCGCGTAAACACCAGCGTATAGATAAGCTTCAATCATGAAATGAGACTCGCAGTCCAGCTTGCTACCAAAGCAACCAATCAGACGTAAGTGCTGTCCAGGAGTGCAGGATCGTGGCGAAGCATTGAACTGACGAGGAACAAACATCCCTATCGCTGGTGAGCTCAGCTCAAAACTGATGTCGAGGACTCCCTGGCGGTCATGGTGCCTCACCCTAATCATTCACGGAGCGCTGTGGCCCTTCCTTCTTGCCAACCAGCTCAGCATTAGAACCATCCTTTCAGCAACGCACTATCTACTGCGGTGTGCAGAGACGACAAATGCGCGGGATAAAAAGAATCGGAGCAGTGGGGTTGTGGTGGTCTCCTGACGATCGAAAAGGAGTTCGCGGCGAGCAAGGGCTGGCGTCATTCAACTTGGATAGAATCGGGAGGAGAAAGAGACGGGACATAGTACAGTCAAGACGATCAGACTTGCTCAGTTTCCGGCGTGATCTCTGAGCCGGCAATGAACTCGAGACTCTGTCTTGTCTACGGACAAAGGCAAGGCAAGCATATGTTGCCGGAGCACCAATGTTGCAGGCATGGCAAAAAGCTTGGTGATAGTCCGAAAGTGTTCCGACCCTTGAGATTCATGTCGGTCTTCGCCTTCCACAGAGCCCGCGAGGGCGATCTGTCGGAACCTGCGAGGGGCAGATTTGTAGTCAGACTTGAGGAGCTTACCGCAGCAGAGGTTGCTAAGGGGTCTTTCAAGTCGGCACTGTGATAACTCGTCTGACCCAGATAGGACACTGAGCTCTTGTTCCGCTCTCCAAGTATCTCAGCGACGCTTTCCTGGATCCAGGAAGCCACCCAGACTCGGTTTGCATTGTGTTTCCTTCTGTTCAAGCTCTTCGGCGCCTAGCTCTCAAATTGCGATCCCAACTGGTGATCTCTCGACGTGGTACACCAAGAGGATGACCTTACCTCGCTTACTCGACTGATGAGGGTCTGAAGAGCGCGAGAGAGGAAGGAGTCGAAGATGTGCCAGCGTAAAGCATTGGTGGGCGCTGTTCCGAGGTTCTGTTATGGGACAGCGGTTTATCAACCTCGTCATTCAAGTTGTTGGTGGAGAGTGTTGTAGCTAGGAGCGCGTGTCCACGAGTCGGTGTGAAAATGGCCAGGGGCTAGAGATTGGCGGACACAGGATGGTGGTCTCGATTGCAGCGAAGACCAACCTACGACTTTCAACGAAAAGGAGGAGGGACACCTAGGCAGAGGAAAGAAAGTGACGTCGAAGACTGACAATGCGGAGATGTGGAGAAACTTTGGTTTGGGCGAGCAACTAAACTCAACTTACGAGGTACCTCTTTCCCCGATGGCAAACCGTTGACGGTGGTGATATGAAAACCCTGGCGGCTGGAGCACAGAACTCGACTGTGGCCACGCAAGACCGATTGAACACTGTCTGAACACAACATAGTTCATCGCTGGTCTTCGGGCATTTGACAAAATGGACAGTCCATTCCGTCCGTTTTGTGGGCAGTGGTTGAAACACCAGGAAACCCGCCCTATCCTAGAGGGACAAGAATCAAAGCATCTGTGTTCTCTTGTGATTGGAGAAAGGATGTTGCCACTCAGATGCCAATCTCAAGGGTTCCATCTTAGTCTTCAGCCTGGCTAATTCTATGTCCTACGAAAGCGAGCACAAAAAGATAGGAACGTTGGATCTAACTCAAGTCCATCACCAAGGTACTCAATGGCTCCAATATTGAACGCGCTCGGAAACGAATTCCCTCCATGGCTCGAGGCATCTTAATGCTCCATGCTGTCACGCTCAGCCCCGGAAGCAAGAACTTCACAATTGCACCTCACTGTCACTGGACTTCGCGTCGTCTACGACTTTCGGAGGGCGTTGTCGTCTTCACCGTTTCAAGGTTTGCAACTTACCTTCAGCTCAGTTTCCCACATCCTCATTCAATCCCGGCTGGCTGCTGGTACAGACGAACATGTCGGCTTGAGGCAGTATAATAAGTGCGTCGATCACCATGGCCATCCCCATCTCAACAAACCCGCCTCTTTAAAGATTACCTTACACAATGGAAGAAACGATTCGCGGACCTCGTGGCCTGCCTGTCGTCAGCAACCTCCCTGACGTCTGGGAAGACCGATCCATCCCTATCCGTGGCTTGAGCGTCTGGCTTCCATTTAGGGTCCAATCTTTCAGGTTACGATCAATGGCCCGCGACACGTAATCTGCAGCTCGGCTTCTCTGCTTGAGGAGCTGATCGACGAAAATCGCTTCGTCAAGATCCCACTCACGACGCTGCCGGCGAGTCCAGGCAGGCATTACAGGACTCTCCGTAGCCTCGAATGAAGGGGGAGAAGCGATGTGGGACGACCTCAGTGTTGAACCGGTGATCGCTTTCTTTTTTGCCGGTAGGTCCATTTTCCTGATCAATAGCCTGGAGGAATGAGACTGTTTATCTATGTGGTACACGAAATTCCGGATGGGGTCCTTGATGCCCCGGCAAAGATCGCAGCAATATTGAATGCGGTGCAGTCGAACCCAAGTACGGGATGTACCTGTAGCATACAGGATCGCCCAGTCCCCCAATTCCATTGCGTCTGATAGATTACAAGCTTGAAGGTGCAACCAGATTGCATTTCGCACTTGGAAATGAGGCCGAAGCCTAAAGCCATAGGAGTTGGGAGATATTATTGAAAGAGTCTCCATTCGAGTGCTACTACATTCGCCAGCCTAATACTCCTGAGTCGAGAAAATGAGCAAAATCCGAAACCCTGCCTCGAAGCCGACACTGCCTCACTCAGAAACAGGTCGCAGCCTTAGATCGATTTTCGTGTCCTGAACGACCCAAAGGCCAGGCCGATTGCTCGGACCAAGTCCACAGGATTTAAGGCATCCAGCAAGGCCTCCACGACACGGTAAGAGGGCTCCTCCTTCTCTTGGATACTCTCGTACTCCCTCACATGGAAAATATACTGGTTCACAACCATGAAAATCAAGGCTTCAACGCAGATCAGCAACGCTGGCAGCCCAATGGTGATGTCGTCGTATGTCACTTTGGAGCCGCCGGTGACTTTGGATTTGAGGATGCTGAAGATGAACTACACCGCGGTCAGGTCGTACCACGAGTTGGAAGCAGATTGACACTCACATGCTGAAGGGTGGTGGCAACCACGAATAGCTTGAACATTACCAGCTTCAAAACAGCCCTCTTACCATTCATGTAACCTCTAAGTCGACGCTGGAATCTAATCACTGCGAGTATAGCCCAGATGGTGGTGATGAGTTCGAGCGCTTGGATCTGCCTACTCTGTTAGACCACACCATCACAGGAGACAATAGTCCTACCCAAACTTTTGCGAATCTTGGCTTGGAAGAAGTGCTACAGTAAACACCGGTAGCCTTGGTAATTTCTTGGGTGATAATAAGAGCTGTGTAGACGACGACGTAGATGAAGACCGTTCTCCAAATGTTCTGTGCATCCATTCAGCAGACCGCAGCAGCAGTAACCAGTGCGATACGTACACAGAACCATCGGAGACTTCCACCAGGCATGACGGTCCCTTTCTTGCCTTTCATCTCCAAGCTCTGAAAGAAGGCATCCCTTGTCGTGACATCCGGAGCAACGTATTGAACATATAGCAAGAAGAGAGACGCCAGCGCCAATGCTTCATAGAGATTGGAAAGCGGTTCGAGGTATTCGGCGGCATCGTAAGTGTGAGTAGAAATCGCCGCAATCACTGTAAAAATCAGTGGTGTTGAAACAATCCTGAAGATCTGGCGCTGCTCATTGGGAACCTTGTATCGACGCAGATGAGGAACGATCAGGACGAGCCACAGCGCGGCGCAAACGCCGAAGCAAGTCCAGCAGACGATCGAAACGAGGTGTTGGAATGTAAGGGAACCAATGATTGGTGCACCTGCCGCGCCGGCTCCAGCGGGTTTGGCTGGGCAGTCGGTCGAGCGTGAAGTGAATCCCATGTTGACTTAGGTAGTTTCCGCAAAAGCCGAGGGTGGTGGTAATCCACACTAGAAGGATTGTCGTCTCTGTGCTTGAGAGGAGTTGATACTGCGACTAAAGTCCATTATATACTCCATGGCGAGAACGCAGATGGTCATTCAGCGACATGGCGATGCTGTATGTGCTCGCGCGACTCTTACCACACGTTGGAGTCATTGCAGAGAAGGGAACAGTATGCAGTCCAGAATGCCACGGGGTGGACATCTCACTCCGCGGTCCGGAGCAACTGAAGAGCCGGAGGCAGTCTCGAGTGGCGGCGAGCCCTACGGCGGAGATGATGGCGTTCGCCGAGCAACAAAAGTCCAATCGCACTTTTGGCCAGGGTTCATCGCTCGCTTATCGAAGTCGCATCAAGTACTTGCAGCTGGTGGCTGTGGTTGGTACCTGGGCTGAAGGAAGAATGAAGGCTAAGCGAACATGTTTCGGCAATCGGGCTGTGTTTTCAGCTACGTAATTGCTCGCTAACGGAGGCGTGCGGAGGCTGAATTCTCTTGACTCGCAATTCGTAACCATTGCCATTCTTCCTCGTGCTCGTATTCCAACCAAACTCACTCGCACCAAACGCCGCTCATTCGCCTGCGATGCGCCAATGGGGAAATCCATGCGAAGGTCACGGTCACTGTCTTCCTCTGTCCGCGGCCTTGTCTGAAGCACACTGAGTCTGAATGACCTCTGAAACATGTGCGCCATCCATACAGACTTCGCATCGATGGTGAGTGACATGCCACGCCTCGGGCCCTGGCTTTTGCCTGGGTGCTGTCGTATTGCGCCGATGCGATGGCCCTCTGTTGTTGGGTGTCACCAAATCATACTTTAAGGTGAGAACCCCCCTCCACCTGCAGTGCTCAGTGAAGCAGAAGATTCGGCCGTGAGCTCCAGCACCCTACTAGTCCTTCAATGACACACACTCGCAACATTGACTTCACTTTCGCGCGACATGGATTCCCCAATCAGTCGGACCTCGAGCACAGAGGAGGACTACCGCGAAATCAACGAAGCGGCGCTCTATGACCGTCTTCGTGACGGTCTCCGGGCGCATGCCGAGGAGAAGAAGCCAAAGCATCACCACAAGCTGCGGCATATCAACAATCGAGACCCGGAGTTGACTAGGATCGCAACGACGGCATCCAAAGAGACGAGGGTCATACCACAGAGACTTGCCGACATCGATCCTCGCCTCGACCCCGAAAAGGACGCGTTCGACTTCCGGTTCTGGGCTACGACCTTCGTCCAGCTTGTGCGAGAAGACGGCATCAAGCGGGCCAATGTCGGTGTTTCCTTCAAGTCTCTCGCCGTGTCCGGAATGGGATCCAATCTCGCTTTACAGTCTACAGTCGCGACACCGTGGATTGCGCTTGCCCGCCTACCGATGCTGCTTAACAAGCACAAGCACGAGCCTAAAGTGATACTGCACAAACTCGATGGCTGCGTGAAGAGTGGCGAAATGCTTCTTGTGCTGGGTCGACCTGGAAGTGGCTGCACGACTTTCCTCAAATCGATCTCTGGTCAGTTGAGGGGCTTGATCAAGTCGCCCACTTCCACCGTCAGCTACGACGGCATCTCTCAAGATGTGCTGAGGCAGAGATTCAAGGGAAAGGCGGTCTATAACGACGAGAACGATGAACACTTCCCTCACCTGACAGTCAGTCAAACTCTTCGCTTCGCCGCATTTGCGCAGACACCGCAAGCACGGATCGAGGGAGTCGACCGACTGACGCAAGCCACTCACATGGCTGAAGTCATGATGCGAATCTTCGGCCTTTCACACGTCCGGGACACAAAAGTTGGCAATGATACGATCCGCGGTGTTAGTGGCGGGGAGAGGAAGCGCGTGAGCATTGCGGAGATGGCGTTGGCGAGGTCAGTTCTAGCCGTGTGGGACAATTCCACCAGAGGTCTGGATTCTGCAACGGCCCTCGAATTCGTCCGGTCATTGCGTACTTTGGCCGATGTGGCTGGTGTTACCCAAGCCGTGGCCCTTTATCAGGCCAGTCAACACATCTACGACACATTCGACAAGGTGCTCGTCCTCTACGAAGGCCGACAGATCTTTTTTGGCCCCATCGAGTCCGCTCGTCCGTATTTCGAGCGAATGGGATGGTATTGTCCTCCACGACAGACTACGCCGGACTTCCTGACCTCGATCACCAATCCGCAAGAAAGGCAGCCCATCCCGGAATACATAGAGAAGGTTCCTAGAACGGCCAGCGACTTTGAGCAATACTGGCTCGAGTCCGAGGAGTTCGAGGCCTGCATTGCAGACATCACCCAGGCTGAAGCCGACGCCAAAGACAACGGTCGGCTCCAAGCCTTACAAGACGCGCACCACGCAGCACAGGCTCATCACACGAGAGCAACCTCTCCTTACTTGCTCTCGGTATGGATGCAGATACGCTTGTGCATGAAGAGGTGCGGCCACCTTTTATGGAACGACAGAGCTTCCACGGTGTCCCTTGCGGCAGGACGAGTTATTCTCGCATTAATCATTGGAAGTGTCTACTTTGGGACCTCCAACACAACGGCGAGCCTTCAGTCACGGGGCGCTGTCATCTTCCTCGCGACTCTGATGAACGCTCTAATGGCAGTAACTGAGATTGGCTCCCTATTCGGCAAGCGAGGAATTGTTCAGAAGCAGACCAACTTCGCCTTCTACCATCCATCTGCGGATGCACTAGCCGCTTTCCTTCTCGACATCCCTGTCAAGTTCGTCATTTCCACCCTGTTCAATGTCGTGTATTATTTTCTGTCGGGACTCAGACCCAAGGCGTCAAACTTCTTCATATTCCTCCTGTTCAACTTTGTCTGTACGCTGCTGATGTCGGCTATCTTCCGGAGTATTGGGGCAGCCTCAAAGCAGCTCACGCGAGCGTACGCAGCCGCGGGCATTGGAGTCCTGATGATGGTTATCTACACTGGATTCACGTTACAGACGGCCTACATGCATCCCTGGTTTCGCTGGATCAATTACATCAACCCAATTGCTTATATTTTCGAATCATTGCTAGTTAACGAAGTCCACGGTCGTCAGTTTCCCTGTGCTTCGCAGAGTCTTGTTCCGCCGTACGCCAGAGGGAACTCGAACTTTGCTTGCGCAGTCATTGGCGCCCAACCCGGAGAGCGGACAGTTTCGGGGGATCTATGGGTTCAGTCAGGGTATCAGTACAGCTATGACCACATTTGGCGAAACTTGGGGATTGCGTTTGCGTACATGATCTGTTTCCTTGCAATCCATCTCGCCGCTGTGGAGTTTATGTCTACCATAGATGCACAGCCACAGCGACTTATCTTTCGCAATCGCCAAGCAGCACAGGCTGCGAAGAGAGACGTGGAATCGGATTTGCATCAGGAAACGGCGCTCCCTCTGAGTTCAGCGATGAACAAGGAGGACCAAGGCGCCAGGCCTGGCACCGGACGGCAAGCGGGCAAAGACGACCCCGACAAGGTGACTGGTGCCGCCGGCGTGCTGACTTGGGAAGACGTCACATTGGAAATCATGCTGCAGGGCAAACCTAGGCGTCTCCTCGACGATGTCACCGGATGGGTCGACCGCGGGACTCTTACGTGTCTGATGGGTGTCTCAGGGGCCGGGAAGACAACGCTCCTGGATACATTGGCCCAGCGCCAGATCACAACCGGGAAACGTTCTGGTAATATCCTGGTAGACGGGATGCCATTGCAACCCTCTTTCCAGCGCAGAACGGGATACGTTCAGCAGCAGGATCTCCACCTCCCGACGAGCACTGTTCGCGAAGCCTTGCGTTTCTCTGCTCTCCTTCGGCAACCTCGTTCGGTGTCCAAGGAAGAGAAACTCGCCTACGTCGAGCACGTCATCGAGATTCTGAACATGGAGCAATTCAGCGACGCAATTGTCGGCCGACCAGGCGAAGGACTCAATATCGAGCAGAGGAAGCTCCTCACTATTGGCGTGGAGCTCGCCGCAAAGCCTTCAATCCTGTTCCTGGACGAACCCACCTCCGGACTCGACTCGCAGAGCGCATGGACAATTGTCTCGCTGCTGCGTAGACTGGCGGACAACGGCCAAGCCGTGCTGGCTACCATCCATCAGCCCTCCGCTATGCTGTTCCAGCAATTCGATTCCATCTTGCTGCTGGCGAAAGGTGGGCGGACCAGCTACTTCGGGCCCCTTGGCAGGGATTGCCAGACTCTGACCAAATACTTCGAGAGGCACGGCGCTCCTAGCTGCGCGCCAGAAGAAAATCCCGCTGAATATATCCTGAACACCATCGGCAGTCCATCTTCCCACGATTGGTCGCAGATCTGGCTGTCAAGCCAAGAGTGCGCCGCAACCAAGCAGGCGCTCCGCACCATGGTCGCAAGGCCTGCGCGAGCAGAGAAAGGCGCCTCCAACAACGACGGCGAGTTTGCACTCCCTTTCTCGATACAGTTCTGGCATGTCGCCCAGCGGTTGTTCCAGAACTACTGGCGCAATCCCGGTTACATCTACGCCAAGCTCCAATTCGCGCTGCTCTCGGCCCTCTTCATCGGATTCACTTTCTACTTGCAGAACTCGTCGGTGACAGGGATGCAAAACGTCATCTTCGCCATCTACATGTTGAATGCAACGTTCTCGACTATGGTCAATCAGGTAATATCCATGCCCATTCTTCGTCCAGCTTCGCCAGGTGTGCTAACATTATCAACGCAGATCATGTCGCGGTTTCTCCCTCAACGCGCGCTGTTCGAAGTCCGCGAGTCCCCCTCCAAGATGTACAGCTGGGTCGTGTTCGTGCTGGCCAACATTCTGGTCGAAATCCCCTACCAGATCTTCCTGTCCGTGGTCGTGTGGGCGTGCTGGTACTTTCCCGTCTTCGGCCTCCACCACGATGCGTCCACCCGAGCGATGATGTGGGCATTTTGCATGCAATTCTTGCTCTTCGCAGCCACGTGGGCGCAGATGCTTATCTTCGTCATGCCCAGCACCGAAATCGCCGGCGCGCTGTCCACCATCCTCTTTACATTGACGCTCCAATTCAACGGCGTCCTGCAGCCACCCACCGCACTGCCCGGGTTCTGGATCTTCATGTACCGCGTCAGTCCGTTCACGTACCTCATCGGCGGCTGGGCGGGGACCGGCCTGGCGGATCGACCGGTGGTCTGCGCCGAGAACGAGCTGGCCATCTTTGATCCCCCAGCCGGCCAGACCTGCGAGGCGTATCTGTCAGCGTACCTCGACGGCGGCGCGCCAGGCTCTCTGCTCAACCCGTCAGCCCTGTCCGAATGCAAATACTGCCCCTTGCGCAACGCCAATCAATTCCTCGCCGGGTCGTGGATCCATCCCTCCGACAAGTACCAGAACCTAGGCATCATCTTCGCGTACATTGGCTTCAACATTTTCGCTGCCGTGGCGTTGTACTACGTTTTTCGAGTCAGGCAGTTCAGCGTCAGAAGCCTGCGGGAAAAAAAACCGGAGGGTGAATGCAGTGAAAAGCAACGTGGGGGAAAACATCACAAGGGCCGGCTGTTGTTCTATCTCGAGTTTTACTATCACTTCGCCTTAGCTGTGCTGAGGAACGTTGTCCGATAGTCGTACTTTTAGTGTGGTCCGTACTCTTAGAAGAAGTAATTGCCTCCAAAGAGTCAATGATTCGTTTCCCGTGCATAATCAGATCTATCCTTTTCATCCCTCGAGGAGTTGAAATAATGAAGGGAATCTTGCACCAGCATGTGTCGACCACAAAAATGGATCTAGAACACTTCCATATTCCACATTCTTTTTGCCCAATCGCTCTTCACACTATCTCATGTCTAGCAGTCCATGACGACCGATCACACCTTTTTCCCCTCCTGCTCGAGTGTCTGCCTTTATCAGTAGTCATGCGACCGTTGCACACTCTGGAAGACCTACCTCCACGATATCGTCGACTGGGACAACAATATGTCCTATCGGATTTGATGTCCCGAACAGGGCAATATCCCTCTCTAACTGCAGCAGTAGAGTGACCGTGTATGGGACTCTCGCCCTCATTGATTGGAGCATGCCCATGAGCAGGTTCAGCGACTCAGAGTGTTTTCGGGCATCGACAGGATCTGGTTCGGACAACTCTTGTACGAGGACCCGTGCGGCGAGATACAGACAGAACGGCAGCCACGGACCGGCCTGGAGATCTGTCAGCCTTCAAGGTCGGAGAGAGACCTCTGATTTATCACCTTCGCCATGATAGTAGGGTGGACGACCCGCAGAATCGTCATCATCGTTTCCGCGGCTCCCAGGCACCTCATTTTGCTTTCCACCACATCATAGCCCATGTTAGACAACGTCCTTGCTTTGAAAATTGAGGCCTGATGGAGACAAATTGTGCTTGCTTGGATGTTGATATGGAGCTGGACCGCGGCAGGATCGAGAAGGCTCGAACCAATCTGCAACTGGGGTGGGAGATGTTCAAGGGTGTTTAGCAGCACTTTGTCGAGACTCTGATGTCGCCTCCAGAAAGCACTGTCGGGATCTTCTCGACTGCCTTCATCAATCTCTTTCCGGTGAAAATGAGTCAGAGTCTGACCAACAACAGCTGCTATCATGGCTGTCGCTGCAAAGAGATCTAGATTCTTGATGCCTTGATTTATCAGTTCATGCTCTACTGGACTCTGGTTCACTCACCCCCTGGAGTCATGGCAACTTGTAGGGAAACTGATGGTCGAGTCGCCTCCCCCTTCATGAACTCTTGCTCGCTCGCCGGCAGGTGAGTCGCGACCTGAGTGCAATCAGCAGCTCGTCTCTCCACAAGGAAGGAAGAGGCGCACATCTCGCTCGTCGATAATAGACGGCCAGCCTGATCCCAGACTTTGATACCGATCCTGTACAAAGACCGCCCAAAATACTCGCCTCCTCTCTTCCAATTCAGCCCAGTTCATAGCCGAAGGCACCATTTCCTTGACGTCAAAGCCCGCTCCGTCCAGCCTGTGAAAATTCATCATATGACACAGTCGAGCTGCTCTGCCAACGCTCAACCATGCGCGGGGGAAGTACAGCATGCGAGTCTCGAAAGTAGCCAGGTAGGCCGTCGCTTGGACGTGCGCCAGGGTAACAACGCCATGGCCTCTACCGGCGATTTCATCGATGTCCATGTACTTACGGGCTCGGTGGTAGAAATGGTCTATGACGGCGCTGTAATTCTCGCTGACGGATGCTGCGAGACACCAGATCGTGTAGCTAAGACAAACCGGTGGTCGCAATCGCGATGTTGCTGGTAAACTCATCCCTGCAAGATACCTACCTTTGTGGATGATGGGCGCTCCGGGATAAATCTTCTCGAAGAATATTTGGTGTCTGGTGGCGCTGTCAGCAGATACAATAGCGACACGCCTTGTTGAGCGCTCACAGTTCGTCGATAGCTTGTTGACTTGGCAAGGGCTCTTGTAGACCAACAGCACACAGTTCCCAAGAACTGGAGTTCTTGTCAGACGGTACATTGGCATCCTGCCCTGGGCTTGTCGAATGTTGCACAACGTCGGCTGTGGAAAATTCCGCCGCGGCTTCAAGAGACTGGTCATCTGGCACGAAGCAGTCCCACAGGGCCTCATCGAGCACATTGTCGGTTGCGGTGAATGCATCGTCGTCCGAAACCATTCGCGAATGACCCTGATCGCTGCCTGTGGATTTCTGACTTTCGAGGAGAGACTCTACCTCAGCTGGCGGGATTTGTGTTAGAGAGAAAGTGATAAATCCAAATGCTGTCGAGGACAAACCAAGTCGAGCTTCCAGTGATCTCACGTAGCCTCGTCGTGGTCCAGTTTTCCGAAGAGTATCTTCCCATTCACAATCTTTACCGGTATTCTCGCATGTCTTGCAGAGTGGACGATTCCCGCTGCACCTCAGCTTTCGCTTCCGGCAAGAATTGCAAGCGAGATGCTTGAACCGGTAACTGGTCCTTGACTTGCCGTCGTGTTCGCTGGGAGCCATCTTGTAGATATGTCGGGATGGAGTTTGCTCTAAAGATAGGCAAGCCAACTGAAACGTGCCAGATAGCTACAGACGTGCATAGGAATGCTCATTGTATACCCATTGAACCGGACTTGCTAGATGTGAAATGAATCAGAGGCCGGCTTGTAGACACAATCGACAAAGTGCGAGAGGATGGCTCAAAAGGTGCACATACCTGAAGATCTTTTCCTCAGCCGCAAAGTCTATCCTGCGGCAACATAGAAGGCAGGTCATACTTGCTTTCAGCTGGGTTTGGTTGGTTCAACTTTAAAGGGACACAAGCCTCGGGGAGGCAAAGAGGAAGGCCTAACCTGAGAGATTCGTATGGCTGGCGCGACCAATACGAGTCAGAGGGGTGTTTTTTGGCGGGATTGCCCAGTAGCTGTTGGCCTTTTCAGGAAGCTGATGTCCAGAAATTCGGGTCGACTTCAACATCGACGGCACAGGTATTCAGGCTACCGCAAGAGATAATACGCGGCCATACTTGCTTGTTTCGGAGGCTAGAGTTTCCACAGCACTGCCCACCTTCCTGAGCGACATTTCAAGCCGTGCTCATTGGTGATAGACAAACAAGCAATAGAATGGAGGCATTTTGTCAGCTACACCTGAGCGCAAGATCCTTGGAACGCTGTAGCGCGACAACCAGCAGATACATCGCCCAGTTATTCAGCATCTGCTTTCCCAATTTTCAATTGACATCTCTAGGTTTACCTGCACGGGACACAGAGTATCCATTGGAAACGAGCTTGGGGATCATATCCCTAGCAGAGAAACCAAGCTCGCAAGCACATGAAGCACCGTGAATGGGCTGGAAGAGATGCGGTTGCAATCGAGAATTTAAAATGGTTCCCAAATCAGGGTAGAGTGTCGGGGTGAAGGCAATACTGTCGGATGAGCCTGGGATCTCCAATTGTGCGACGACGAAGAAATGATCAGTGAAAGAGTTATCGACTGATCCTTCAAAATCGTAAGCGTTCCGGACATGGCCTCGGGGGGCTTTCAATGAGACTGCTAAGGGATGGCCTCAACCTCCAGTACTTCATGCTGATTTTGTAGGCGCCTTCGATATTGCTCAAGTAGCATTCATCCTCTTTCTGGATCGCCATAAAACGATTCGGAATATTACTGGATTTCTCAATGCAATGAAGCTGCGTCAAAGGACTCTTCAATCAAGGATGATGTACTCACATCTCTTCTGAGCGTTGCGCAATACCGAAGCCGAATCTCAAATACCACATGGACAGTAAACTGAGGGACGAATATGCGGTCAAACCAGCTTAGGCCCCGCCGACTTACTATCGGGATTGCTTGGGCTCCTTTACGCTGCGGGTTAAGTAAAGGGAAAGGTAAGTTTGGAATTCATGAAGAGAACAAGCCGAACCTCGCCTCCAAAGCAGGTGAGCTCCATTTTCGGAAGTGCAGACTTGATGACTGGCAAGCCCTTCCAGCTGTTATCTTCGGCAGGATGCTCATCAGAACCCCCTCAAGGATTTCAGAGCATCATGACATGTCTGAATGACTTGTTCATTGGCCAAGTCAATATCCAGCGGGTTATTCCTCCTCGTAACTCTGATCGACAAGCACCGACCGTGATCAGTGTCCTTACGGACACTCAAGCTGTTGCTCGTCCTCACCTGACAGCCTTGATCGATCCTTCGGTCAAGTGCAAACGCACCTTTGCCCTTGGTCATTCATGCGTATGGAATTGGCTTGTTGGAATATTCTGTGAACTGTTCCCATATTACATGATTGTGGGTGGCAACGGAGGCCAAGGAGTCGACGTGAGCGTGGCAAAGGGGCGGCCCGAGGTGTTGAGTGGGATGAGCACGAACGGTCTCACGACACGGCAGTAGTCAAGTCAATAGACTCTGGAGGGTGTTGTAAAGAGTCAAGTGGAGAACTGAGATAGCACATTTCACAGTGTGTCGGTCGAGGTCCTCTCGGCTTGTTGTACTGTAATCAACAATCAACAAGCATTGCTCGACGCAGATTCGACGTACGTTCGGCGGTCGAAGTCCGCAGAGCGTGGAGGTAAGGCAGAAGACATGGCTACTATGCTATGTAAAGACACAGGGACTGTCAGCAGTGTAATAAGAAACAGCCACTCAGCTACGACCCTACCGTGCTCTTGCTGAATCACCGGTAATTCGTAAGTCGCGTTGGAAATGCAGGCCTGATCGACATCTGGTTACTCCAACCTTTGCCAATATCGGCCAGGGAGCTTATTTCGAGGCAAGGCGTCGTTCCAGCTGACTGCAGATGAGACGGTACAGGATCGCGAAGTGTATTGGAGAGAATGTCGTTGGCGCA
This sequence comes from Capronia americana, assembly GCA_016110215.1. Lineage (NCBI taxonomy): Eukaryota > Fungi > Ascomycota > Eurotiomycetes > Chaetothyriales > Herpotrichiellaceae > Capronia > Capronia americana. The sequence continues at coordinate 88,311 of JADWQD010000028.1, forward strand.
GGCTGCCCTTTCGAGAAGGCTCAATCAGCAGACGTCATCGTGGCCTTTGGGAAACGGGCGCACGCTCAATTCAACTTCACGTCCATCTTACATTACAATGCTCACAGGTTGCAACACCACTTGACCGAAACTCCAACGCCTCGTGATTTCACCGCTCACGAAGTTGGCTGCTGCCCGACCTCGCGTTCGCCTGCACATTGCGTTTCGGGCGATGGTGGCTACCGGCGGCCAGCAGCGCCACCACAGGCTGAACCCGGGCTCAGCAACGCCATTTCCGGGGAAAGAGCCAGATCCAGGAGAGCCGGAAGCGGCTGTGTTCCAGCGATCCCAATGGCTTGGTTGCACTCACATCCGGAAGCCTTGGTAATCTTTCGTCTATGCCCCTTGCAGAAACTGTTCTTTGGTTGATGAGCCGGCCGCTTCAAGCCGCCTGCTAGGGACGCCGCTTGAAGGTCTCCCGCTTACAGAACCTTCTTGGCTATCAAGTCAAACTCCCCGGACGCTCTTACATGTTTGGCCGTCTTCCGGCCAATGGAAATCAACTCGCAGAATGGCTCGTAGAAGCGAACCCAAGGCTGCAGCGGGCGTGCTGATAATTCCATGCAAACGGTGAGTTAGGTGGTCAGTTCCAGCAGGGGTATCCGGTCAGCGCGACTGCGGGTTTTTTGGGTAAATTGAGGTATAGCGACTGAACACGAACTGGACATTTGATCGGGTGTCGCTGTCCCTTCAGGTCTGAACTTATATAAGATTGGAAAGTACGCTGGCAGAGCGAGATAGTCAAGCAATTGCAAATCTTCATTTCATCTGGCAAGCCGGTCATCAAGTCCTGTCCAATGTTCGCGGCTTACCAACAATTCACTTCCACCATGTCTCTTCGTAACGCCCTTCAAGATTTGGCTCGCAACTCATCCTCAAGCAGTCGCTCGTCATCTTCAACCAGGGGTATAGCACGAAGCGATTCATGCTCATCGGCAACGAGACTCCCTCCCACGCCAGCATACCAGCTCACATGCTCCGGACCAGCACAGCAAGAAGCATCATCTCTCTCTACTTCATCCAGCGATTTCCTCGAGCAGACACTCGAATGCGAGCACGGATGCGAAGAAGCGCCACCGCCGTACATGCCTCTCTGCAATGGCGACAAGAAGCCCCAATACTCAGAACACCAATCGACTCCGACCCTTGACGCCAATGTGACACGAATGGACGGTGCTCTTTGCCTTCGGTGCAATGCCAGAAAGGCAAAAGCTTGGTACATGCGGCAGAAGGAGCGCTCGGGCCGATGAAGCAGAACTACTACTCTGTACTGCCCCGTACTCATATTATGACGGGGTCCTACGAGATTTGTTTGTTCACTAGCGAGGCGCTGTTGTCGTATCATGGCGTCTAGGGGTTCAGGGCTCCCAGAAGCTGGGTGGCATGTTTGGTGGTTATGTTTGTGGAGCGCCTGTGTACAAGATATGGTGTGCCACGCCTGAGTATAACATGTATCAATGAGATGTTTCCTCCATCCTCGCTCTTGCGTTCCAATCTACCTTTTGTCGCGATCCCTTCTTGAGCACTGTGGGAAGGCCCGAAGATGCTCCGCAAGACCAAGAGCACGACAATAGAAAGTATTCACGGATGGAACCTGCATAGATCTGTCCTAGTACTTACTAATCTTATGGATGCTCACACTCCAGCAGAACACGATCTTACTATTTAACACGAACATCGACAGCGGCCGCAGAGGGTAAGCAAACCTGCCAGAAAGATTGTATTCCTGGCTTTCCTTCCTCGAGTAGGCTGCTTGCCCAGTCCTTAAGGATTCTTGCCTGACCACCATGCCTTCATGCAAGTCGGGCAGTATCCCGAAGAGCAACTTGAGCCTCATCAGACTTACCGGAAGTCAGGCCCTTCTCCGTGGCTCGTGGTAGCCAGTAACAACCTGTTTCATGACCGGAATCTCGACGCCCGTCTCCCTTCTGGCCCACGTGACCTCGCGCTGCTTTTGCTCAGGCTGGCTCGCGTCCGGCTCAACGTACTGTATTATTGTAAATTTATTTGTGGGAGCAATGTAAGTACGCTAGGAGGTGTTGGTCCGCGTTTGCCGGGGTACGAGTGCTGGTAGCGAAAGGACTTCTTGATTAGGAGAGGTTGGCTGTCGAGGGCAAGTACAGATACAATGAGGGTGGCACGGGGTCCTAGCTAAGTTAGCTTTGGCTGGGAAAAGTGTTAGGCCCGATTATCCCCCGCCAATCAATTCGCCATCAGCTACCAAATCCTTTTTGACAACTCATCAAGCGGTCTCCTCCTAAGCGAAAACCGTGCAGCCTCTTTTCTAAGATATTCCATCTCTGCGAGGTCAAATAGGTTGCACTTTGACTCATGAAATTCAAATCAGCACTGTGATTTAGGATATGGCTGTGGATCTCTACAAACACCTTCTCCCATGGCAGACTCGTGTCTTAAAGCTGTTACCAGGGCAATTCAATGATGCTCTAGAATGCGACCTCTACATTGCAGATGTTGTAGGCCTTCAAGGATTCGGGCTTCCAAGCGAGGAGAGGTATCAGCAATACGAAGCGCTATCGTACTCTTGGGGTTATCCCGACCTTACGGCTCCGGTCGTGTGCAATGGGATCACTATACATATTCCACCCACAATGGCGGAAGCACTCCATTATCTACGTTATTCTGACAGACCACGTTGGCTATGGTGCGACGCAATCTGTATAAACCAGCAGGACGCTACCGAAAAATCGAACCAGGTGCAAATTATGATGATCATCTTCGCGAAAGCTTCTAGAGTGGTTGCCTGGTTAGGTCTTCCCGAATCGGAGACTGATGTTGCTTTTCGCATGATCAAAGATGAGTTCACCGAGGACATCGAGGATCGCCACAGTGAAGACGGAGATTTCGAGGCCGAGGGGATGGATTTTTGTCCAGAGATCAAGCCCCCCGATGACGAGACCTCCATGCAAGGCCTGGTCCGAGCATACTTACAGCGACCGTGGTTCGAAAGAACATGGATTAGGCAAGAAGTTTTCGCTGCTAAAGACTTGGTTCTGCAGGCCGGAAGGCATCGAACATCGCTCAAAGGTTTTTACCATTTTGCCCAACGCCACAAGAGGCTCTCAAGACAGTTGAAACTTCTCTACAGAAGGTACAGGGCTTTTGACTTCCAGGAGCTTAACGCATGGGATATGCAGGTGCGAAGCCGATACAGTAGTCAAGAGAGTCATGAGAACCACAAAAGGCACATGGTGTACGATGAATGTGTACAAATTTTGAAAGAAGGCTTGGTATTCGAGGCTTCCGACAGCCGAGACAGAATCTATGGAGTACTGGGACTGATGAACAACCTCGCCAAAAACCACTTCGAACATCTACGCATCGATTACAACCAAAGCGTGAGTGAGGTCTATCAGGATTTGACCAAGTACTTCATCAATCTAAGCCGGAGCCTCCGTCCGATCCAGTTCTTTCGAACCAGTCCTCCTAGCAGGGATATTCCTACATGGGCAATAGACTGCCGACACGATTGCAGCGGTCTAGACAACGTAATTGCCGATAGGCCTTCCTACGAATACGAAGATGATGAGGAGCGTGCACTGCCGCAGGATATGGACCAAAAAAATCTGCTCCTGGTGAAAGGATTTTATATAGGAACTGTCGACATGCACACAAAGCCCATGACCGGCGCGAACCCAACCCCAGCAGTAGCGTCGAGACATCGGAGAAAGCACAGGTCCGAAGAATCGCATCTGGCCGGAGAGACTTGGCTCCACCACCATCGTGACTCAGGCACACAACGACAGCACGCCTTCAACTCCCTTCTCAAAACTCACAAGTACGTAAAGAAAGCTATCCAACCCGCAACAAGTGGCATACCATCGTGGTCTTCGGCTGGTATCTGCGTTCCATCAGAAGGAGTGCTCGACGGTGACTGGGTCGTTGCCTTGGAAGGAAGCGACCTTCCGTTCGTGTTACGTCCTCAGAGCCATGATTCCCAAGACCCCCGTCTCGTCCAAACAACAGAAGCCGAATCAAAATCAAGAGCAACTACGACAACAATACCAATTCATAATTGGGACCCAAGCCCAACTCAGTCAGCCAGTCAGAGCGAGGAGAAGCGAGCTACCGTTATACTGAACCTCATCGCCACGGGCTGGCTCTGGTCATCAAACTATGGCGACCCAAACAAGGGCTACGACAAATCCGTTCTATACAACCAGTCATCAGATCTACGCTCTTGGTACGGAACCGAGTATGCCTACGGATCACGAAGGGCCTCGAGTGCATACCTGCGTTATATGGAAGATGTCGAGGCAACAAAACGAGGAGAAAAGAAGTGCTTTCCAACAGAGGAATGGACCTTGATATAACTGACAACTTGGGTAGTTTGCTTCGCCGGCGCACAGCCTTGTAGCTTGCTTCTGGATTTTAAACCCCCGCGTGCTTGTGGAGATAGACCCGCCGCATGAACCTGGTAGTGTAAACGACACATACCCATGCAGTACATGTGCAAACCGGGATTCCGAGTGCACCTACGAGCAAGAGGACGGTTTCTCTACTGCTGCTCGGAACTTTTCTTTGTTCAAAGAGTAAGGTGCTAGGTTGCAGGGTGAAGATGTATCTAGTAAGAGATGGTAAGAGAACCTTAATGGTAATATTGACTTGTCTCTTCAGCCTTTCAGAGAACTAAATGACTAGCTTAGTCTATGGCATTACTCGTCATTTTCACGGCGCGAAACCGTAGTGTTGAAAAACTACCAGGCCTCTCTCTTAATGGTGCTGCTGCTCATCAAACATGACCCATGTTCATTTGGCCGAAAGGAGTTGGTTGTGATGGACCATGTGGACCTAGGACCACTAATGTGATCGTATTTCTGTGGAATATCTGAAAGACCTAGAGCCTTAGTATATATCGCTATGTCTTACCCTTTTCTTCATGGGTCTAGTGCCTGAGAAGTCCTGGGAACGGAAACAGTCTTGAGACCTTACTCCACGGTGATATGAAGATTGTGGAGTCACTCCTCAGCAACAGTCTTCCAGCATGATCATGTCGAGCTGCAAGACGAAGCGACTAGCCCGGTCCAACACAGGCGAGTCGTCGAGCACGTACTCGTAGATGAGCACCTTTGCGCCAAGTTTGAGTACTTGGATGAGAGCCCGCAGGATCTGCCTGCAATGAATGTAGTGTTAGTTGTACAGAATTCAGCGTAGTAGGATGGTGTCGGCCGCACAAGCGTTGGTGCGGGACAACTTGCGGACCAAAATCTGGCAGTGTATGGTGAGTACGTCTTTGCCCGGACGAAACCCGAGTTTAATCGCTCTCTGCCATGTCTGGCTGTTTCTTAGATTCTTCGTACTTGCTTCTGGTCGTTTGGCGGATGATAGGCATTTATAGTGATGACTTCGCGGCAAGGATCGATGCGACCAAAAACTGTCACGTTTCGTAAATGACTGCGTTCCCGGCCTTGGTCAAAATGCGGCTGCCGTATTCGAAGCAAGGAAAGCCGTTCCTCGCCTTGGCCATTTGAGATTCCTCGCGAAGAGCGACACAAAGACAGACCGTCACTCGGAATATGCCGCGACGGCGGCCATGAGCGACGCCACATGCTGTCAGACGAAGGAGGTCGATCCGTACAGTGACAGAAGCCTTTATCCCTTAACCAGAAGTGTCATCCAGTTGAAGGTCGTCATCGAAACGATGTGGAATCTTGGCAAATCCCTCGCTTCTCATATGAAAGAATGCCATTTCTAGCCATATGCCTTTTTGAGCTAGGCAATAGAGGCGCATTTGGAATATATTCAACGCGATGGAGCTTACCTTGCAGCGGTCCGATAATTTCCTGAGATCAGGCATTCCATTAGCAAGAGTTATTGCGAGAACTCCTCGGGGTGGGGATTGTTCGAAGGCTTTTATAGTAAGACATGCTGGTTGAAGCAGTGGCGTGGAGGAATCCACAGCCTGCTGTGTTCTTGACATGTTTCGGGTTCGGATACGCATGACCTAGAGCTGAAGTTGTTACGGGAGTTGATGGTCCAGGAGACATGCGCATTTGAACAGTGGCATGATATCGGAGGTGGCCTGAGGCTTTCGAGGCTCGTGAATTTGTATCCCAACAGCAGCGGTGACTCCACAAGTGCTTTTGTTTGAGCTGTTTGTTAATTCGGGGCAACTGGTTGGTCAATTGGAGAGAGCCGCGGAGATGCACATGTTCAGGAACAGGAAAGCCACAATACCGCGGTAGCGACGGCGGATATCGAAACCCACTCGCAATGCAAAGATCGACTCCAACGCCCGATTTCCGATATGTGGTGGGAGAGGGTGAGGTAAGCAAGGCCGCTATGGGTTATCACCGAGTTATCTTTCCTCAGACAAGCAAATCGCCTGTATCAGATCGCTGCCGCGGAAATATCTGCTGGTATCGGTTGGTGTCGCGAGCATTGTAAAGAGTATATATAGTCCTGCCGGAAGCACTCCGCATACCTGAATACCTGCTGGCCTGATAAGCAATCGATAGCCACGTTGAAGGCCGAAAACCACAATCACAATGGAGCACGTCGACGCAACCGTTATCAACCAAGACCTGTCCGCTCGGATGAGGTATATCCAATCATTCCTGCAATGGGACCCAGCCAAAGATGGAACGCTCATCGAAGCATGTAAACCCGTCCTTGCACCAATCGTCGGCAACGTCGTCGATGCAGTCTACGACCACCTCCTAAAGTACGACATCACCGCCGCCTCATTCGCCCCGAAACAGTCGCAGGAAGCAGAGACCAAAGACGCAGACGTACGAGAACTCCACCGGGACCATGAGAACATCAAGTTCCGCAAGGATTTCCTGAAGGGCTACCTTGTCAGACTGGTCTCGAACCACGACTGGACGCCAGAAAGCAAATTCTGGGAATACATCGATATGGTTGGCAAGGTCCACACGGGCGTCACCGACTCAGGCTTGAAGCACAGAAAGAACCGGCCAGCCCTCTTCGTCGAGTACCGCGAGATCAACCTTCTGCTGGGGTGGGTTGAGAACGCCGTCACGGATATTGTCATGGGCGTCGAAGGGCTCGAGGTCCAGACAAAGGTCGACATCCTTAAGGCCCTGAACAAGTTCTGGTGGATACAGAACGATTTGTTTGCCAGACATTATATGCCAGGTTTGAGAACGCCCCAAACAGCGCAGAATGAGCGTCCTCTAACCTGGATTGAAAAGTTCAAGGCTGATCCAGTCTTTCCAATCGTGTCGGCGGCAGTGCTTGCCGCTGCTATCTGGAGCGTTCCGTTCTAAGCAATACAATGGCGAACAGAGAGCGTACAAGGGGCGAAGGCAGTCACCTTGTGGAAACGTGAGACATAGATACTTGAGATCTACGGAGTAGAGGCCGCAATAGTTGAAAGAGTAAGACTGATAAGACTGCTATGATTCATGAAATCCACGCCAAATAGACAATGCGCCGCATTGAGATAGCTGTATGGCTCCTGAGCATATCTGCAAAGAAGGCACCCAAGAACAAGAAGCAAAAATAATGCGAATGTAGCGAGGCTCATGGTTGGCGACGGCGCGGCTGAAGGAGCCAAGCTTCCAGAATCGGTTTTGGAGAAGTAGTTTCATCCTCCACTTCTGAGGATTCAGTACTTGAAATAGCTGGGACACTTTTGCGACATTGCAGTCAATCCAGCATCCTCGGGCTACCGCTCGTCTTCCCCATCTACCACAGCTTGTTCAACGACTGGCCGTCTGCGACATGATCTGCTCCAGCTGCCGCCGATCGCTGGTCTCCCGATTCCGCACCCTCGCCGTCAATTCTAACGCCTCAGTGTCGCCGAGCACCAGCCTGCGTTACGCCTCCACCGTTCCTGCAACTCCCAATGCTGGCCCAATCCCAGCTCCAGTATCGATATCAATAGATCATCCGAATGTTTCACAATCGTCAAACACCTCTGGCATCTCACAACCCCTTTCCGAACCACACACTCCCTCGACATCAAGCGCGAAGACGTCTGGTCCTACTTCCACGAAAGATGGGAAGGCTGCCGTGAAGACGAGGAGCTCGGTACCCGGAGGAAAGGAGTTGAGGGGACTGGGTTACACAAAAGCAAAACCGAAAGTGCTTGCGATGGAGGATGATGCGTACCCGGAATGGCTGTGGACACTACTCGATGAGAAGAGACCCGGCGCAATGGCAGAAAAGGTCGATCTAGCCGGTACTATAACCCTATGTCCCATATACCATTCACCTTGCTAACAGGAACAGCCATGACCAAAAGACAACGCCTACGCTACGAAAAGAAACAAGAACGACTCTTGAAGGATATTCCCAAACAGATCCCCGTGCACGAGCAGAGCAAGGATTTGACGGGACCTGGGGATGACGCCCTGACGAGTTTGCAACGCAGGCAGGAGATCACGAAGAGCGCGAGAGCGGCACGAAGGAGGGGCATCCGGGAAAGCAACTTCTTGAAATCCATGTAATACTCAGGAGCGCAACTTCTCGAAGTCCATGTCAAACTCGGAAGTGGACTGTTGACTGTACAATATGCTCAATGGCAATGTTGCACCAAAAATAGACATATGAAGGTCCCGTTTGAGAGTCCTGTTATTCAATATCTATATCATCCAACGCCGGCCGTCCAAGCAACGCCGTGATATACCATGCATCGTGTACTTCATGCAGCGTAGCTCGCGTCCAATCGTTGGCTCAAAACTGGCGTTTCATCAATTGTCTCTGCCGGGGTATCATCACATCTCGTTCATCCCTGGCCGTGAGCAGAATTTGTGCTCAGTAAAGCCGTTTCTAGTTCCCTGACGTACATGTCCAAACGCCGCAAATCAATGTATCAGGCGCGGATACTACTCGGAGCCGTGCTCCACCTCAGCCTCCTCAGTCCACCTGCACTTGATTTCATGGCTTCTTGACCACAGTTTCCGCCGGGGAGGCCCATCTCCCCTTCAATCCTGCCGACTTCACGGCCCAAAGCATATCCAGCGCTGAAACTGATGGCGGAGAAGACCAGAACCACGCCAGCAGAAATCATCCAGGAAGCCAACGTCGGGCTAATTGAGTCGTCGTTCGCAGCCGCTGTCTTGTTCGTGGAACGGACCTTCTTTGCCAGGCGGTCTTTGCTGGATTCACGGGACTTTCGTTTACTCTGTTTCGGGGACGAACTTCTCCTTTGCCGCACCGGATTTTGTAGCTCTGATTCTGGGACGAGACGTAAGGTGGTCGGTTGTGTTGATGCTCGTGGAGGGGATGGTCTGGTTTCGGCGCCTTTCGGTCGGACAGCGGCAGCACAAGAAAGCAATGTGGTTAAAGAGGCTCGGAGAGCGGCATCGTGATCTGGCTGGTATGATGAGGAGGTAGGGCGATTCCGTGACTGGAAATGACGTTGGTAACTCCGCTGTGTGACTGTCTGGTCCGCACGAGACTCGGCGGGGACAGCTGGAAAGTATGAATCGGCCGCTGGTCGATTGTGACCAGCAGCGCTAGGAGGGTGAGAGAAAGCATTTGGTTGAGGGGTGAAAACCTTTCCCAAACTCCCAACACCTAGAGCGGTAGATGTATCATCATCGTCGGCTGCTTCATCTTGAGAGATGTCTTCGTTAGAGCTGCTCATAACTCGGTCGCTATCGCTCTCGCTCTCTTCATACTCGTCTTGGCTGCTTCCAGCAGCACTTGCCGACCGCTGTTGAGGCCGTGTAATCTGGGAAGAGGCTCGGAGTTGGCGAGACATGCGCGCGTCTCGCGATCGGACTTCAAGTCCGGTAGTAATGATATCGTTATTGGCGGACGACAAAGAGGCCGATGAGGCTCCCGAGGATATCTCAATCCATGAATCTGCTGAGATGTGAGCAACATATATCGGGGTACAAGATTGGTGCAAGGAAAAAGCCTACCTTCGGAGTGCGTTCCTCGCATACTGGTATTTACTGGAAGGGATGGAGAATCCGCGGTCCATAGAGTCCGAGATTCTGCTCGCTCACTTCTGTGTGAGCCAAAGGGCTCTGTTTGAGCTGGTCGCATCCTGTGCAGAGAGCCTTATCGCCTGTAGGTTCGATGGAAGTCGATGTCGTGATACGCTCGGGCCGTCGCCTGCGCTTCGTGGTCTTCAACTGCGGCGGTGGGACGGCAATGGATAGGGAACTCCTTGCAATGTGAAAGGCGAATCGAAGTTGTTGAATGAATAAAATGTAGAGACTGATCACACGGCACGCGGGTGCAGCTGGCAGGTCGCAAACGGCGGTCCTTGGCCTGGGTCTCACCGCTGACGATGGTGGGGGAGTGTCGTGATGCGGTGGGATTACGCGACTGCGACGATCCGCGCCACAAGGGCCTTTTGTGACAAGCGGGGTATGGCTGTATGACCTTCACGTTGGCACGAGATGTGGCGAAGATAATATTCGAGAAGAGAGCGTGAGATTGTGAAAGGAAGACGGCTGAGGAAGTGTTGAGGGCCCGTATTCAATGGAGTTGTTGTACCAGCATCCAGCTGCCAGGTATGCAAGTCCTGGAATGATGGGTTTCTAGAACGGGCTTGACTAGTCACCATTGCCTAGGCCACTCAGCTGGATTTCCTGGCACCGAAATGAACGGCCGATCTTGATTTGGTATGCAGGATCAGGCGTCACGGATGGGTGATGGGAATGCATCACGCGGGCAAGGGCTATGGTTGCATGATGGCCGCATCCGACGAGGCCAATCAGTCATGCAGCCAATCTATTTCCGAGCCCGACATCGGCGCACCTAAGAAGTAAGACAATGGCTAGAGAAAACCCGAGTTTCGAGTAGAGTGAAGTTCATTGCATTCGGTTGTTTCATTCCCCTTCTTTTAACTCCATTTACAAGGACAGAAAGCATTTCGAACTTTTGTGGCGTTTATGTTGTGCGCCCATCATCACAGGTATCTCGGTGTACACGTACATAGAGGATGTTCCCAAGGCACAGTGATGATCGGACACAGCGAATTCCCCACCAGAACGCCGTATCCAGGACTTCGCAGGATCCCAGGTTCAGGATGATACTCACCGAGCTTCATTCATTCAGAAGGTAACCTTGGTGCCGGAGAAGTCTCCAAAGCCGCCGCGGTTAGTGGTGCCACCTCGACCACCACGAGGAGCTCCACGTCCACGACCACCTCCTCGTCCACCGAATCCTCCACGGCCGCCGCGACCACCAAAGTCACCCCGGCCACCTCCACGACCACCTCGTCCGCCGAAGCCTCCACGGCCGCCGCCGCGACCGCCAAAGCCACCACGGGCAGGAGAATCACCACCATTCTGGCGGCGGGACGAAGCGTAATCAATTCGGACTGGACGATTCTTGATAAAGGAACCCTGCGCACCCTCCAATGCAGCTTTGGCTTCATCGACAGAGGCGAATGTGACATATCCGAATCCTTTCACAGAGCCATCTTCGGGGTTCGTGGGAATCCGGACGCCGGTAGCAGTGCCGAAAGGAGAGAATATGTCGTAGACATCGTCCTCGGTGGCCTCAAAGGACAAATTTCCAAGGAACAATGTGTCGGATGGCTCACTGAGCTGGTCGCCAAAGCGCTCGCCGCGGACCTGTTGCTTCTCTCTTGCATCTTTCTTCGCATTGGCATAGTCAATGTTGAGGGGGCGGCCGTCTAGCTCGGTACCCTTCTTCGCATTGTAGGCATTAGTAGCATCGGCGGCATTGACAAACTCGACGTAGCCGTAACTAGATCACGTTAGACAGGCAATGAAGATCTATGGAGGACGACACGTACCCTTTAGAGCGGCCGTCATCGCGGTTGGTGATCAAGCGCACGCCAGCGATCTCACCAAACTCTTCGAATTCGGACTTCAACCATTCTTCATCGACGTTCCAGGAGAGGTTGCCGACGAAGAGGTTCGCGCTCGCACCCTTCTCTTCAGCCTCCACTTTGGTCTTTTTGAACGCAGGCTCATCGGCTTCTTCGGCCTTGCGCTTGGTCGGCTTCACTTCGACCTCATCAGAAGCGGAAGATGCGTCGCTGTCTTCGTCAGAGTCGGCGTCCTCGTCGCTGCTTGCCTCAGCTCCAGTGTTGGCTTTCTGTTTTGCTGGGGTCTCCTCTTCGTCACTGTCGGAATCTCCAGAGCTGCTGTCGTCGGACTCGTCATCGTCCTCGGTGACACCTTTGGCAGCACCGTTGAGCGCAGGTTTCTCGTCCTCGGAATCCTCGTCGCTGGCGGATTCGTCGCTTTCATCGTCATCGCTGTCAGATGTAGCAGCAGGAGCAGCCTTGGCTTTGAGAGCGGAACTGGTCGCTTTGGGCGCGTCGTCCTCAGAAGAATCCGAGTCGGATTCGTCGCTAGAATCATCTTTGGCAGCGACTTTGACACCGTTGCTTCCATTTGTCTTGACCTCAGCCTCACTTTCGGACTCGTCCTCAGAAGAGCTTCCCTCAGATTCGGACTCGGACTCGGGCTCAGGAGTGGGCTCCTTAACAGGGACTTTCTTGTTCTTCTTATCTTTCTTCTGGGACTTGACAGCAACCTCTTTGGCAACTTCCTTGCTCTTCGCTTTGGTGCTCTGAGCTGGTTTTGTCACCGAAGCACCTTTGACCTTCGATAGGACATCAGGCTTGGAAGGTTTGGTGGCGCTAGGCGCAGATTTCTTCGAGACTTTCGACATGATGTGATCTGAATGAGACGACTCGATGGTCAGTTCGATGCGATGAAGAAAGGGATGAAGATTGTAGACAAACTGGTAATCTGGTTGAAATTTTCAGGCAGACGAATTTTGAGCCCTCAGAAACCACTGTGGAAAACTTTGTGCGGCAGAACCCTCAACCCCCTAGATGAATTTTGAGCCCTCAGATCCCACTGGTCACTTGGCGAAGCAAGTGAGTGGCAGAAATGTGAATTTCTGCTGATTGCGCAACGGAGCGGACTTGAGTAGAACTCGGCAGCAGGATGAGAAGAGCAAGAACCTGCGACAAGCTTATGTGCAAACCCTCAGTGGCAACAGACCCACAGAGCCCTCGATGAACCTCAATAATGATGCCCTCGGAAAAAAGCCCACGGTGCAGATATTGTCAGGTAAGAAGTATGGGAGATGCAAACTGGAGAAAAGTTGCGACTTAAAAAGCTTGGGATCACTTCGAAAATTTCTGAGGAGACCGCCACTCCGCTGAAAAGCTTATCTTATCAAATCCGATGGCTGGGTCCGAGCATGCATCGGTTGCTCCACTGGAGTGGATGCAGTTTCCATTGGCCGGCACAAGCCTCTGCCTGAAAGCTCATCTGAACAGCATTGCAGCTGGAATTCCTGTCTTGGAATGATATAATCGTCCACCATGTCTTCCCCAAGCTCACACAGACCGCGAAAGAAGCGAAAACAAGGTCCAACTCTGCTTCGAAGCAACACCATCACCGACATTGTCAAGGTCGGGCCCGATGACACCGATGCCATCACACCAGAATTTCCCCTGGTCGCCTTCTTATGGCCAGCTCGAGGAACCACATCTCAATGGATCCTGCTCCCTCTGATTTTGATGGTGGTTGGCCTGTTCAGATGGAGCGTGGGTCTCTGGGGCCATTCTGGCTACATGTCACCTCCCATGTACGGGGATTTCGAGGCGCAGAGGCATTGGATGGAGATCACGACACATTTGCCGGTATCAAAATGGTATTTCTACGACCTCCAGTACTGGGGTCTTGATTATCCACCATTGACAGCCTATCATTCATGGCTTTGCGGCAAGGTGTAAGTGCTAGCACATTGGAGTTACCTAGGCTTCCTGCTGACAATGGAAGTGGATCGTTGTTCAATCCAGCCTGGTTCGCGTTTGACGAGTCTCGTGGCATGGAGGAGCAGCATCTCAGGGTCTTTATGCGCGCAACAGTCATCCTGTCCGAATATCTCATCTACGTTCCAGCCTTGATCGTCTTCCTTCGCCATTACAGCCGGACCCACGGCACTGGAATCACGTCCATGTCAATTGCACTCGTCGCCATTCTTATGCAACCTTCGACGATGCTCATCGACCACGGCCACTTCCAATACAACACGGTGATGCTCGGCTTTGTCATTGCGACACTCTCAAGCATCTATGCAGGTCGGCTGCTCTGGTCTTGCATTTTCTTTGTCGCCGCTCTCGGGTTCAAGCAGATGGCGCTCTACTACTCTCCCGTGATCTTCGCTTATCTTCTGGGATCTTGTTTGACTCCGAAGATTCGCCCTGGACGACTCGTCTCGATCTCGATCATCACGATCGTTGCATTTGCCATGTTATTTGCTCCTCTGCTTCTCGGATCACTTTATGACAGCTACCGGCAGATTTCCTTCGAAGCAATGTCGCCGCCTCCCTTTCTTGCGGAAAGAAGAGTTTCTCTCAATCCCCGCAACCCCTACGACATGATCATTCTGCAGATCAGCCAGGCTATCCATCGGATCTTTCCGTTTGCTCGCGGTCTGTTCGAGGACAAAGTCGCCAACTTCTGGTGCTTCGCCAATACCTTTTACAAACTTCGCAAACTGCAAGCAATCGTCGACCTTCCTCGTCTCTCTGCTGTCGCTACATTGGCCTCCATTCTTCCACCGATGCTTGTGGTCTGCGCAGTTCCAAGGAAGACGCTGCTCCCCTACGCCTTGGCCACCTCCGCTTGGGGATTCTTTCTCTTCTCGTTTCAAGTTCACGAGAAGTCGGTGCTTCTACCATTACTACCCATGACACTTCTTCTTGCTAGTAAGCAGGGCCTTAGTAAGGAGTACCGAGCATGGATTGGATGGGCAAATGCAGTGGGTGTTTGGACAATGTTCCCGCTGCTGAAGAGAGATCGGCTCACGATCCCGTATGTCGTGGTATCGCTTCTTTGGGCCTACTTGCTGGGTCTTCCGCCCGCAAGTGTCAGTGCATACTACGATCCTGAGCATGAGAACGTCGTTGGCCGACCACTTGCACCGGACGAGCTATCAACGCCGACCAAGATCCTCCACTTCCAGACGTATGTCGTAATGGCGTTCTGGCACGTGCTTGCGGCATTTGCAATCCCGCCTGAGGACAAGCCAGATCTTTGGGTCGTGGTCAACGCGTGCATTGGCGCTGCTTGTTTCGGCATCTGTTACCTCTGGTGTCTTTGGAAGCTGGTATTGGAGAGCGGACTGCTGGACGGATATTTCGAGGATCGGTCAGCGGTTGAAGAGCATGGCAGCACCTCGAGGGAGTCCTCGACGGTGCCAGATAAGAAGAGCAAGTGAATTGTTCATTACGGGCTCGTTGAGCCCATCCTGCCGTTATCGAATGCCATCGTGTGATATCAAAAGCAAAATGTACAAGAAGTCGTCTCTCATGCGGATAGCTCGAACCCACTGTCATCAGATATACCTTCCTTTCCCATTCTATGCGTAATTGACTACTCCCTTCACGGCCCAGATCTCACCATTGCCCACCCTACCGACCACACCATCAACCACCAAATTCCCAGGTTGGATGATCCTCTTCCCATCGCTGTTCTCTTCCCACCATAGCTCTTGGCCGCCCAAGGTCTTCATCCTCTCTCCTTCCTTCCAAGGACTCACTGGAACAACGTGCTCTTCGACGAACCTTTGGAGATTCTGCGCCGCTTTGTCCTCATTGTATTGCGCACTCACTCCCTCATCTCCCGGTCTGTCTTCCCATGGTTTTCGGGGCAGGGCCTGCATTGCGCTGTTCAAGGGAGCAAGGAGCGTCGTGTTATCTTCTGGCTTCGTCGATTCCAGGCGGCCAGTCACACTGGAGATGTCTCGTGTGAGGGAGGCGAAGATGTTGATTTTCCGTGTTTGAGGCAGAATGTCTGAGATTGACAGAGTGTTGTCACCGGCATTGCCACCTCCATTCGGGCTTTCTGGCTCAGCACCGCCCTGTACGGGACCTGGATTCATTGGGTTTTGATATTGTGCCGGTTGGAGGGGCAGGGCTGCGGATAGCGAAGGGATGCCACGGAGGAAACCCAGCGGCGAGATGGCGGCGGCAAGGGAGATTGACGAGTAGAGGGAGGCGAGGAGGATTGTGCGACGCATCTTGATGCTCTGGTCTGTTGTAGAATTGTGGCCGTGGATGGTCCAAGTGTTGGAACAAGCGTGTGGTTGCCAGAAGCCGACTGACTGAGTGACGTCGGTGCCGAGAAGATGCAGCCACGATTCTTGCTGATCCCGCTCGCCCCTCTGCTCAACTTCTCTGTCACCTACAACATGTCGACCTGGCCTCGCTCTGGCGGGCGCGAAGATTACACCGTGGGAAGCGGCCAGCACAACTTGTGAGCACCAGGGACAGAACGTTTGAAGTGGGAATGCATGAGATGGTCCATTACCTTGATCCTTTACTGTTATCTGACATTCGATGTTCAGTGCTGTACTCGAACTTCTGAGCCCCGAGTTTCTCGCTCTTCGCCCACAGCTTTTCCTCCAGTGCTCCATCCACCGCCCAGTCGGCGGCTTTCGCAGGCTGACAATCGCTCCAGTTCACCCCCCTTTAACCTGCCTTTGCTCCTCCTTCGTTGCCTTAATCTCTGGGTCCAAGGCACGTCTCAGCGTCGTCCAACGCCTTGGCCCAAAGTCTTCGGTTCGCGTTCCATTTGTGAAACAATCCCTTCAATACTGCCTGAACCAAGTGGGGTTCAGCTATGTACCGACAGCACCCGGGTGAAACGACAGGCTCCAAATGCTATACCGCTGGTGGAGGCGTTGGTAAAATCCAATAGAGAAGAGCACGTTCGCGGTCTTGGACTGGCCATAACCTGGTATTGGATTGTGCGTCTCGCCTGTGTCCGTGTGTATGCGTTGGGGAACAACCCACGAATGGCCTCGGTGTTGGGTCGCTCTGAGTTTGGCAGCCCAGAAGGTGCTTTGATGAGGTTGGTATCCGAGAAAGCATGAACTGTGGACAGCAGTATTCCTCAAACATTCCCGATCAGCAGTTCGGGGTCAATCCGGCGTTCTCGGACTTGTCAAGAGTTCTCTCTTCTCGAGTATAGTGGAGGCGGTACGTATTCGGCCAAAATCAGCCTGTCCTCCTGAGCTGCGCTCGGTCTGAACCGCACATCGCTGTTTGGTCTCGCTCTACATATACGACCACTTTCTGAGCGCCGAACGAGGGTCCGGCCACCGTTTTCCTTCAATACGTTATTGTGTCTGCGCTTACCTTCTACGGTCAGAGCAAGAAGCTAGCCAGGGCAGGGATGCGCAATGCGATGTCCTGCTGTAAAGAAAACGCTTCCTTGGGTTGAGAACGACATGCATTGATTGCTCCCGCGTTTGGACCCTGGCTCGCGCCCGAAGAATCGCAATGCGTTTCCAGGCATCTCGAAAGAACCGAGAGCTTGCTCAAGCGCACCGGCATGCTAAGTCATTCCCTTCATGGTCTGTTTGCGGCCCAGACCAAGGACGCAAAGCTGCCAGAAGATCCTCCCTCTGTTCTTAACCTTCAAGAAACTGGTAAGCAGGTCGTCCATATTCCAGTGATCCTGTCGTCGAGCCGCCACACAACACACATATTAAAGCTCGACAAGACGCATCATAGTGCAACATACAATGCCAATGGAGCGACTTAGGCATGAACACTGCGACCATGGACCAAGCGATTAGTGAAGCGTACAATCAAATCGGGATCAAGTCTATCACAAACGACAGCAAGAATGCCCGAGTCCAGGCCAAGCCCGTCACGAATATGAATGACGGCACACCACCCAATGGCCATGTCTTCCTCGAGTTCCAACCCAGCAGCCCTGACGGAAGCTGGAATATTAACACTGGGAACTGCCGAAGTCTTGCCCGAGAGATAACAGGGAAATATCGCAATGACGACCGGTTTTGGGAAAAGAACCTAGGCAGGGTCTATTGCTTCCCATACGGACTGATGAATTTGGACTCAGCAAGCTACAACCACCACATAAGCCCAACAAAACCCTGTCCGTGGTGAAGCGCCGAACAACCCTGGCGAAGGACACGGCAGGGACACAGGTCGACGGCAAGGAAGTAGATCAACGATATTATTTGTATGAGCGAATATGCAACGACCCTGCGCTATAGGAGGCCAGCAAGGGATTGATTCCCGCTAGCTGGTGGGAGTTGGGGGTTGCATATAATTTCACACATTGTACCAACTTTAGCTCAATCAGTTATATCTCCCGATCAAAGTTCGGGTATTATGTTCTGGCAGTATATCACATAGAGCCGTCTAGGCCTCCATCAATGGCACTGACGCTTCCTGCCTCGGCTGTGCATCTTTATACATCAGGCCGGCAAAGGGGCTCCCTTGGCTGAGCCGGATCGCCCGTCCCTCTCGGAACCAAAGCCAGGCAGCAACGGATATAACCAGAGCGGCCAAACAACCCACTCCAATAACAACAGTCCAGTACCTCGGCCTGGTCAACTCCGGCTGGCCCACCGCCGGAGCGACGTACAAGAGCATGATGCCCATGACGGGCTCCAGCGATCCATCCATCAGTGCCATCGGCTCGTGCAACTTCGTGTCATAGTACGCGTTGATGAACCATCCATCCGCGGGAGTCGTCTCTCCGAGCACCGTGCAGGTGTCAATGGCGGAGATGTGCTCCGTCGTGGCACCGTCGTCGTCGTCGTCGTCGTCGACGTTGCGGTACGCATTGTACGCGGCGCTGGCCCCGCAACTGAGCTTGCCGTTCTTGATGAGGTTGATGTGCGTGCCCCCGTCGTGGAGATGCCCGCCCGCGAAGGTGATGGTGCCTGGTTGCGTGCCCAGCAGCACCGGGCTCGTGTAGATGAACGTCGAGTCCCGATACGCGGGCTGGTCGGACGTGCTGCAGCCCCCGACGTCGAGCCAGTACGGAACGATGGCGGAGAAGCCCTGGGCGTCGCGGGCCTTGACGTACTCGTACGTGACGGTGAAGACGATGTCGTCCTGCGCTCGGTCCGGGTGTATGTTCATCAAATCCACCACGAGGGAGACTTCGTCCGCAGCGCCAATGTAATAGCCGGCTTTGAACGCGCTGGAGAGGCAAGAGAGGGAGGTTAGCGCACGGTCAAGTTGACGCCGTCCGTCTTGTCTTGTCTCATCTCGTCGAAGGAATGGGGAGGGATGGGAAGGGAAGTGGACATTAGAGAACGCATATCAAACACAACTCCCATCACCACGCACTCACTTACCCGGCCGCCGAAATTTCAATCGCCGTCCTCTCGTTCCCCGAGGCCGCGAACCTCTGGCCTACGTTCCCGCACACGGCGTCGGTCTGGTTACGGTTGACCAACACGCCATGGTGCAGCCACATGCCGGTGTCGGCGTCGGCGGTCCTGCCGTCCGCGTGCTCGAGACCCATGCGGAGGTATGTGACGAAACAGTCCTGGCAGGGGAGTGTCGTCGCGCGGTGGAAGAACTGGGCCATGCCGTCGTTGTCCGTCATCGGCGGGACCGTGACGGCGCCGTATTTGATGGTGACTCTCTCCGAATCATGGTCGCGGAAGTACGCGGCCTTGGTGGAGATCCTTGTTGTTTCTAAGCAGGCGAGGAAGACATAGTTAGTACTGATCAAGGAGTGGTAGAGGAGTGTCTGTCGAGTATGCATATAGGCATATGGTTTTACAGGACTGTGCTTGTGGAAAAGTACGAGTATGTACATACCTGCCGGAAGTGACTTTCCGCGGCCATGTCCGCCACTGGCGCTGGCTACAGGCACAAACAGAGACACGGAGAGAGACAAGAACGTCACCAAGAGCGCGAACAGCGCCATGGTCCGCTGTGGAGTCTGTAGGTCTCAGCACATGCAGATGCGCTTCGAGGTTCTAGAATCGGGAACACAATTGGGGGGTTTCAATATTCGTACTGCGACTGTAGGGCAAGACAGGACGAGATATTGCAGGATTGCATTAAATGATAAACATAGAAGTTTAGGAGGTCGACGCTAGGCTGACGGCAAAGTGAAACCGAGGAACTAGTCAAGTACGTATCCGTGTCAGCGATACGAGGCCAAGGCCTCAGCAAACCCCGGGGGATTCGGCACTTGGCCTACGACATACACACTCACAGTGTTATGCACTCGACTAACTGCATATGTACCACGGCTGCGAGCCAACACAGAAATGACCAGATAACCGGCAGTCAACGGCGCGCAATCGTATTCAAGGAAAGCGGGACACCTTCAAGGCTGCGGGCACTATGCCTGCAGACAGTACTCGCGGTACTGTTCTGCGGCGCTGCCTTCAATCCTAACGTGGCCACGACAACATCGTATGAACTGTATCGGTTAATTTCCCTGCAAGCAAGTCCATCCAGGGAAGTCTGCTGGCAATCAATGCTTTGGGCCTTTAAATCCAGTAGCACCGAGAAAGCCCGTATGCTGAACGCGATCCCGCCCGCGGTATGCCAGGGGTTGAATCAGGCATCCGCCATTGTTGATACCCCCCCCCGTATCATAGACTATGCATGCAGCACAAGGAATTCTAACGTCCTCCGTCCATTCACGGTCCGCACAGATGCGACCTGTTGAGCTTTTGCGCTATTTGCAGTCATATATGCATATGCCATTGTGCCGCCGTCTCTCCGCTTATTTACAGAG
>JADWQD010000029.1:0-96029 GCA_016110215.1 Capronia americana
ACCCGAGGCTGTGTAAGGCTGACTTTTGAGTATAATGGCGCCGACGAGGTGCCTCGGAGTATACTCGGTTCAACAGTTCCCAAGAATGCGGGAGTCAACACACGAACTGGTGCACTGATCAAGCCTGCCGTGCCATCTTGATTCCTTGCATCCATGGTGCCCGGGGGATATCGAAATATCCTCTCCTACTTCAGTGCGTGATGCGGTCCGTCTATACGGAGGGTTTGAGGCGCGGAATAGTATCTGATCAGCCCAAGGTGCCGTTGATCTTTCCATCTGGGACATGCTCATTCCCTTCATGTGCAGGCTAACTTTAGGGCCGGTCCCCGGATGATTACAGACCATGTCCTGACACGTCGACCATCACACCGCATTTCCCTTGTGCGCATTACCTTTTCTGCAGCGGCTGGTCCAAACCATCTAGCCCAATGTAGCCAGGTAGCCTCGTCACCCGTTTCAGCCATGCCCTGACTGCAGGGAAAGGCTCAAGCGAGACGCCACCCATCGGTGCCAGGGCGACATAGACATATACAGAGAGATCGGCAATCGTCGGTCTCCCCAACGTCAGCCAGTCTTCCCCGTGGAGCCGCTTTTCCAAAATCTCCAGTGACGCAACGCCTCGGCCCCTCGCTTCGTTGATGGTCTCCTCACCAGCATCGGCAGGCCAGTTGAACGACACCATCGCGCGTGCCTTGGACAGACCGGAATGTATGTAGGTGGCGGCGAATGCCAACCAGTCGACGATCTGCGCTTGCTCAATCACATCGGACGACCAGTAGCTCGAGGGAGCCGTCTCTGAGCCTCGATCTGGGTGCGTGCCGGCGAGGTAGACGAGGATAGCGCTCGAGTCCGCGAAGATTTTATCCCCGTCCACGAGTGCGGGTATCTCTCCTTTGGGATTGATCGCCAGAAACTCGGGGGATTTGTGTGCCATGTTGAACAAGTCGACTTCCACCTCTTCCAGGGGAATGGCGAGGAGAGACCCCAGTAGCCGGACTTTATAGCAGTTACCGGATTCAAGGCAGCAGTAGAGCCTGGGCGCCATTGTGCAGAATTGGAGCTCTCCTTCGCTTTGGTTCTCTGCGTAACTGGGAATCAGTCTCGCAGGTCGTCCAGCTTGTCCAGTATCTAGAAAGAGGAAGAGCTTATGCTGCAATTTCGATTGCAATGACTCGCTAAGGTCTCCGAATATGCGGTTTGCCTTACCTCGGAATGGGGCTCAAGGCGCGGAGTTGGGCAAGCTTCACACAGGGTACAGTACACGCGGCTGGAAAGCCGGTCAGCCTTCTTGGTAACAATGAACGCTCCCAAAAGTAACTTGTGATAAATGTCACTCGCTCAATCTGCAGGCCCGTCCGCGTCCGGACTTGCTTGGTTGATGGGACACCACAGTCGACAAACGACGCGGCATCAGCTGCCTTCGTGATGGACCTGTCTCCTCGCCTGCAAGCGCAGCCCACCTTTGAGTCATTCGATTGAAAGACAAGGTCATTGGCGAGGGTCTTCGATGTGTTCGACAACACTTATGAAAGCTTCGGCGTGAATACGAGATGGTGTAACAACGACCCCCACCGCGCACTCCTTGCTCATGCTTCTGGGGCAACAGTGATGACTTGTCAGCCTGGTGCAGCCGTTCTTCCATTCTCGGATAGCCAACCAGGCAGCTAGCTAACCGCTGTCAATGCAAGGTTTCTGGGAAGACCTGGCATCGAGACCCGAGCGCACGGCTGGGAGTGATCCCCCATCCAGCATTTAAACATGTTGGAGCCGTCCTCCTTGATAGCAAAGCTCGATTGTGGCCTTTTCTAAACCCTTGGTTGGCAAACTTCTGGAAGGCTGTCCCTCTGTCACGATTCTGTCTCGAAGACCTAGGTGGCATACTAGGCTTTGTCACAATCACAATGTCTCCTCCATCAGATTCAGCCAATTCGTCCAAATCAAATCCAACAGGTCAGACAGGACCAGACTGGGATCGCCTTGGTCAATTCCGTCGTAACCTAGTGCCTACGGCTTCTGCAGCACCCCCACCACCTCCTCCCACTGCTTATCATGCCACGCGATACACGATCGGTCAAGGTGAAGTCGTCGACAACTCGGTAAAAGGCGCACAAAAGCGGCTGGAAACCACCGAAAGTGATCTCCAAAACACTCGAGACCGAATCCAAGAAACCATCGGGGCCATAGAGAAGGATCAGGAACGCCTCGACGAGCTGAACATATCTCGCAGAAACGCCCAGCAGTATCTTAGCGCCGCCCAGAGGGGGCTTGACGATGCCGAAGCGGGTCTCGGAATCATTCAGCAGAAGATGGTGGAGAAGAATTTGGAATTCCAATCGAAGGTAGCCGGGGATCCTGCGGCTCTACCGGACTGGCTTAGAGAGAGCGAAACCTATCACGCCGCCCGGAGAAACAGTGTTGAAGGCGGGTACGACCCTGATGAGGTGGCTGTCGCAGAGTTCCTGGATCGATTGGTCGGATATCTTCATGAAACCCTTGGCAATGAGGCCTTCGATGCTATCATGGACCGTTATGATGCCGAGTGTCTCGAGAAACAGGCTCCCGTCCCTTTATGGCCCTCAATCATAGAAGAATGGCGCCAGGCTCAAGCAAGTGGATCGGATGCAGCTTGGAAACCGATTGAGGAAGATGTTGAAATCCTAGAGAAGTGGCACAATGCATCTATTATCACGAACACAGCGCTGAAGACGTTGGTGAAGATCGAGTTCGACATTCTCGACTCTACGCCGGAGGCTGTCAAAGCTAAAAAGAAGTATCATGAATACGTGCTGGAGTTTTTACAAAACAAGGAGAAAGAACTCGATGCAGGACTTCCCCAGCTCAATGCCGAGTTGAGAGAACTCCAAGTGATCACGACTCGACCTCGGAATGCGCAAGCTCAGGGCTCCTCAATTCATCACAGCAATCTGTTGAGCGGGACCATCATAACCCTGTGGGCTGACTTGGAAGAATTTGGCTTTGAAGGAGAGATCAAACAGGGTCGCTGGTTCGTGGTCTTGGGGAAACTGAAGGGCACCAGCAAGCATGTCATCCTTCCCATGGCTACGTTTTCTGGGTATGGACGAGGCAGATTGGACGAGTTCTCCAACGAGTACTTCATGAAGTTGCAAAAGCATGACCAGCCGCAAGCTCCCGAGAGCATCGAGGATGGCCAAACGATTCACGCGTCGGAGCACAAAGTTCGCGAGGGATCGGTTCTGAGCCTCGCCACCGCCTTCGAGATTGAACCCGACGACAAGGACCTCATACCTGCCAAGATCGACGGCTACCTGACGGATGATAGCTTCCAAAAGGTCTACGACTCCTATCAACATCTGTTGGAACAACATACAGAATACAATTATTTGCTTGGGACGAATCTCCGCCGGTGGAAAGTCAAAGAGGCTGCGGACGAGTTGGTGGCACAAGGTTGGGCAGTGGAACAGTGCGGTGACAAGGACTGTCCTTTGGGGAAAGCCGTCTCGGTCAAATATACGGAATTTTTAGAAGAAGAAGTTATGGCATTCGTTGCTCAATACTCGGCAAGGCGTCAGCAAAGGCAGGAACAGCCTGGTCCTGACGATGATGAGCAAAAGGATGGTGGCGGAGATCAAATGGTAAGTAGACGGGACAAGGACTCTGGGACTGAATCCCCATGATGGATTCGAGTGTCGTTCAGAGCTACCCAATCCGAGAAAAGGAACTCTTCATCAGTAAGATATACCCCGACGCGTTCGTATCTGCAGCTACTGATTGTTATACAGAAAATTCGCGTCAGATAACATCCTCAACTCCTCCTGCCGTGCCCTTCCAGCATTCACCACTCACACTTACCAGTCAATCTCTATATATTGCAGCTGCACATTTTTCACCAACAATTCAATTCCAAAAACCCAGCGCTAATTGCACTTGGGAATTGGGTTGGAGCCCCTTTCAGGCGAGAAAGCCACCACATTCAGCCAACCCCTGTGTCCCTTGAGTTGCATTTCTTGACCCGTCCTCACGTTCCGTAAACTGACGGTGTAGTTGTGTGACGCAGATAGATGCCAGCAGCGGGCAATTTGGCGAAAAGGCCGTTGATTTCTGCCTTGAGCGTGCGATGCGTGATCGCTACCCCGGGCACCTACAAGCGATGTCAACTTCGATGTGGGTTAGAGGGCACCTAAAATCGGACCTGGATCTCATCTTCTGTGGCTCTAGCGACTACGTGATACTTCGCTGAGCTTGGTTGATGTACTCAGCGTCGTATGTCCGAGTGGCTTATGAAGTGCGGTTAACAGGTTGAAAGACAGCCTGTGATATAGAGGTGGGAGTAACATTTTACGCGGACACCGAACTTTGTCCAACCACATGATCAATACTTCCGTCGCACGGCCTACATAGAAGCAGCAGGTACACAGCTCATAGAGCTCAGTGCCCACCTTGAAGGATGCCACATCAAGCCACTCTGTCGCGTCGACTTGCGCAACAAATCCACGACCCAACGTAATAGCGTATAGATCTGGCGCTCCAACCCATCTCCAGAACACAGCACTACATACACTGACAAGCGGTACGACCATAGAACGTAGACGCCCAGAAGCTTATGCAGATGAACAAGAACAGTGCAGAATGAACGGTGCAGAATGAAGAAAAAGAAGGGAGATGGGATAAGGGGATAATAGCTGCGACCAGTGCTAACGCGGGTTCTAGTGGAAGAGGTAGTGGTGGAAATTGGTGCCTTGAATGATTTGGTCCATTCCATATAGTAGCCTTCTATTTCGGTTAGCGCATGGACTGGGACTTTAAGGAATGATGAAGTTCAAGGAAGAGATACCAAAACAACGAGGTATTGTACGCAGAATTCGAAGCGGCATCGAGAGCAGCAGTCTGGCTGAGGCATTTACATTCTCAGTGAGCAGAACAAGTGTTGCAATAGTCGTATGCATAGAACGAGCGAGTGATTCTGAGCAGAAGTAGTTCTTACCGGGTTTTTGGCAGAGCCTCTTGTTCTCGATTTCCAGGTAACAAAGACAAGGCAGAACTCCACCTCGACGTATTCGGGTGCCGATTGTTTGCTGTCAGAATGGTGTAACGTTGCAAAGGCGCTAATCGCAGCTGCGAACACGAGGCAGGCACGGCTCGCCCCATCCAATCAACAGAAACGGTAACAAGCTTGACGCCACCAACAACACCGTCACTGGCGGTCCTCGTCGTTGGTTTGAAGACGTGTTGTCAATGGCCCAATGTGCTTGGTGTCTGCCATCGGACCGATGTTCGTCCATCCATGGTGCTTCGTGATTGGGCAGTTCGTACGAAAGTACAGGACCGCATGCTTTCCTAGGTACTTCCTGACGTTCTGATGTTGCATAAGAGCGCTCCTCGAGGCTTTCAGTGCTGGCAGATTGTACAAGCTTGCCGCTGCTTTGCGTTTTCCACAACGTCTTGACCTGAAAATCTGATAGCAATGCCACTGGTGCCGACACGAGCGGGAGAGGTGGCGTACGAGGTCAAAGGAGATGGTGTGCCAGTAGTCATGCTGCATGCTACGTTGCATGACCGACGAGACTATGAGGTTGTTGCTGAGCATTTCGCGAAGAAATACAAGGCTATCACAGTTGACTGGCCGTGGCACGGGGATTCGAAGGGGGCTTCAAACACAGAATATCTCAGCGCTGTTGGGTTCGCAGACGTCCTTGAGGATGTTGTTGAGGGTTTGGAGCTTGAACCCGCCATCTTCATCGGCAATTCCGTGGGAGGATTCGCTGCAGCAAGGCTCGCAATAAGCCAACCAGCCAGAGTTCGGGCACTTGTACTCGTCAACAGTGGTGGATTTGTCGAATGGACGCCTGTCACTCGGCTATTCACAAGGCTTCTTGGTTCAGCATCAGTGTCGCGCCTTATGATGCCTCACCTTGTCCGCAGGTATATGAGTCCTCAGACAAATCATGATGAGGAAATCACTCGCCGAGCGGCTGACAGAGCCGGAACCGTGGATGGTGCCTCTATAGCCGCCTCGCTGTGGCGAAGCTTTTTGCATCCTGAACACAACCTTCGACCTCGGGCCGAAAACCTCAAGGCTCCAGTCTTACTTGTCTGGGGCACAAGAGATCCCATCTTTCCGAAGGCAGCTGGCGTGGCAGCACAGCGGTGCATACCGGGTTCGAAGCTTGAATACTTCGACGCGGGACATGTCGTTTTCTCCTCAAAACCCGACGAATTCCAGGGCATGGTTGACTCCTTCATCGAATCGGTCGTGGATGGCAGGAAAGGCACAGCGTAGAGCAGCGGAGAGGTCGTCCACCGGGAATTGTGGACTATGGCTGCCCGGGGGAATCACACAAGCTGCTGCAAGCCATTAGGAAGTTCAGTGTTTTCAACCCACGCCGTAACAGTCTGTGCAAAGAGCTGCGGGAATCGTAGGTTCCAGGCATGAACGTAGTCCTTTACAACCACTGCTCTGCTATCTGGATTCTTGTCCTGAAGAAGTTGACCCATTCTTCTTGTTGCATCTGCGTTATCCAGGGCCGAGGCTGCAATCAGCAGGGTTCTAACCCGAATCATCGCCATGTCCTCCGTGGTAAAATTCAACATCGCAGTGTATCCTTGTTTCAGCAGGTCGAGATTGAAATTCTTGGTTGTCTGTATGCGAAGCTCATCGTGGCTTTCAGCGCCAATCCAGGAACAAATGCGCGAGTAAAGCCAATCAGGGCAAAGCTTGATGAAAGAGACCAGGCCATACTCTAGGTAGAGCATAAGTGGGCTTCCAGCCAGCGACCGGTGCCAGCCCTCCAAGGGAATAGCCCCAGTAACATTGACCGAATCCACCAATTCAGGGTATTGCTTGGCCACTTCTAGAGCAAGGAAGCCGCCCATTGACAATCCGACAAGGTGAGCTCTGCCCTTTCTAGCCTTCTCTCTGATCAAATTCGCTATGTGCTCGGCAGTATGTCCAAGCTCAAAGTATGGTGCATCATTGGACTGAGAGTGCTGAGGCAGATCAACGAGCATGAGATGGTAATCGTTGAGGTGGGGGATCACGTTGGCGTACTCGGCGTGGCTGGCGAAAAGGTGGTGCAGGAAGAGAATGGACGCCTTGCCACGATCTCCATTCAGATGAAGGCATGGCAGGAGCGACATCTAACACAAGCTACGTCGTGATGTACGGAGTTGCCTTCGATGGATGATTTATGGATTGTGGAACCAGTCGTGGGTATTCAGATGAAGCTGAAGCCCAAGTCAGGCATTTCCCGTCGTTATGCTGTCGGTATGCTCCACCGTCTACACTTGTCGCCTGTTCCGCCGTAGTGTAGCCCGGGTAAACTGCGGTCATCAAATTGCTTGCGGGATGCGGTACGCCCTAGCGATGCTCACAGTAAATAGCATGGACCGCCTCTCACAACAATTCCTTTCTTCTCTCTGTCAGCAAAGGAGGAACTTGAGCCACGAACTTGAAAATGGCTCCTTCTGCTTTGATCGACCATTCTCCTCACCAACCGATTCCGGCCGAGAAACTGTCCACAGCGAGCAACCTTGTGCTGATTGACAATTATGACTCCTTCACCTGGAACGTGTACCAGTACCTCGTCCTCGAGGGCGCGACTGTTACAGTCTATCGAAACGATAAAGTCACACTAGAAGAGCTTATAGCGAAGAAGCCAACCCAACTGGTCATCAGCCCCGGACCAGGTCACCCAGACACAGATGCGGGCATAAGCAAGGATGCTATCAAGTACTTTGCGGGCAAGATCCCTATATTAGGTGTCTGTATGGGTCAGCAGTGCATCATCTCCGTCTTCGGGGGCACGGTTGATGTTACAGGCGAGATCCTACACGGGAAGACCTCGCCACTGAGGCACGATGGCAAGGGCTGTTATACCACACTTGCACAAGATTTGCCCGTCACAAGATACCACTCTTTGGCAGGGACACACCCGACGTTACCCCAGTCGCTGGAGATATCTTCTTGGATAGCAAAAGGGCCGGATGGTGGCAAGGGTGTCATCATGGGTGTGCGACACAAAGAATATGTGGTCGAGGGTGTTCAGTTTCACCCTGAGAGTATTCTGACAGAGGACGGCCGAGTCATGTTCAAGAATTTCCTCAGAATGAGCGGCGGCAAGTGGTCTGATAATCCCGAATATGCTGCGCCAGAAACGCAAGTCAACGGTGCCAATGGCAAAGCGTCCAAGAAGGAATCCATCCTGGAGAAAATCTATGCCCACCGTAGGCAGGCGGTTGCTGCACAGAAGCTCATACCTTCCCAGAGGCCCGAGGATCTGCAGGATGCCTACGATCTTGGCCTTGCTCCACCTCAGATCTCCTTCCCCAGGCGCCTTCGCCAGTCCGCCTATCCAGTCGCCCTTTTGGCAGAGATCAAACGAGCTTCTCCGTCTAAGGGCATCATATCTCTGGGAGCGTGCGCGCCAGCTCAAGCTCGACAATATGCCACCGCTGGTGCCAGCGTCATCTCTGTATTGACAGAACCCGAATGGTTCAAGGGCAGTTTGGAAGACATGCGACTTGTTCGTCAGGCACTTGATAGCATGCCTGACAGACCTGCCGTGCTGAGAAAAGAGTTTATTTTCGACGAATATCAGATCCTTGAAGCGCGCCTGGCAGGTGCTGATACAGTCTTGCTAATCGTGAAGATGCTCGATGTTGAAACTCTGACGAGACTCTACAACTATTCTAGGTCACTGGGCATGGAACCGTTGGTAGAGGTTAACACGGCTGAAGAGATGAGGGTCGCCGTCGATCTCGGCGCCGAGGTCATTGGCGTGAACAACCGAAACCTCACGAATTTTGAAGTCGATCTGAGCACGACGAGCCGGTTGATGGACCAGGTCCCGGGATCGACTATCGTCTGTGCTCTGAGTGGGATATTCGGCCCTCAAGATGTCCAAGCCTACCGAAAAGATGGTGTCAAGGCAGTTCTCGTCGGAGAAGCACTCATGCGAGCACAGAATACAGTTGAGTTTATTACAAAGTTGGTGGGCGATCCGGATGTTCCTCCTAGACCAAAGACCCACCAGCAGCTTTCAGTGAAAATCTGTGGCACGCGGACACCAGAAGGCGCCAAAGCAGCCATCGAAGCTGGAGCGGATCAGATTGGCATGATCCTCGTGCCAGGCCGCAGACGGTGTGTTACAGACGATGTGGCCCTACAGATATCAAAGGTTGTCAAGAACACGCCCCGACCCTCGCCCATACCCCAGCCATCCGACACCGACGAAGAGCTAGGCAGTACAGACTATTTCGCGCACTCGTCCTCTCGCCTTCTGCGTCGATCTGACCGCGCCCAACTAGTCGGGGTGTTTGCTGACGCTCCACTATCGCACATCGTCAAGCAAGTACATAAACTCAACTTGGATATTGTGCAACTCCATGGTTCAGAGCCGTTGGAGTATGCAAGACAAATCCCCGTTCCCGTTGTGAAAGCGTTCAAGCCTGAGGATATGGGAATTAATTCCAGAGGCTACCATGCCATACCGTTACTGGACGCTGGCAAGGGAGGCTCCGGGCAGCAAGTTGACATGGATGATGTGAAAAGTCTGTTCAGGAAAGATGAGAATCTCAAAGTCATCCTCGCTGGTGGGTTGACCCCGGACAATGTGCAAACGGTCTTAGCGGAACTGGGCAAGGACT
The DNA here is from genome assembly GCA_016110215.1 of Capronia americana. Taxonomy (NCBI): domain Eukaryota; kingdom Fungi; phylum Ascomycota; class Eurotiomycetes; order Chaetothyriales; family Herpotrichiellaceae; genus Capronia; species Capronia americana. The sequence goes on from JADWQD010000029.1 coordinate 9,625, forward strand.
ACGTGGGTAAAAATGTTGTGGGTGTCGATGTTTCCTCGGGCGTGGAAGTCGATGGGAAGCAAGATGCAGGCAGGATACGGGCTTTCGTGGAAACTGTTAAGACCTTGAAGCCATAGACGGTATTAGGATCACATAGAGTCAAATCTACCTAGGTGCCCTGACTCTGCCATTGCACCACCAGGGAATGTGGTTATATCAGGGCTTTCAGATTCACACATTCATGAACTTTGGGAGATCTCTTTCAGTGGCTTTCAATCTTTTCGCTGTCTACTTTGATCCCCTCCCTCTCTCTGTTGCCATTCTTCTTCACATGCCAGCCTCGTCAGTCTACAGTATGACCTTGTGCCCTACTCTGATCTTACTTCAATGTCACCGTCACTCACTCTCCAGTTCAAAGGCACGTGTATTCGGCATCACTGCCGTCACGTCTGCTGTCGGCATGTGCTCGCCATGACGAGGCTTTTGGAATATATAAACCTCCCCTTCTGTCATTCCCTCGATCGACTGTTTCTTCCTATGCATTTTATCTTCAAATCATCTCTGACTGGATCTCTTCGAGCTTCTTGGTCATATCTTCAAGCATCGAGCTCATAGTCTGAACCATTTACGCCCACAGAGTTTGCACCGATCTGTCCCATCTAGTCATCATCTATCATGCCGAAGAAGTTCGGGAGAATCGTCCTCGCCCATACCGGGGACTTCCCGGGCGAGACGGACAACAAAGTCAAGGGCTGGGTCGAGCACGCCGGCGGCACCTTCGTCAAGGAGCTCTCCAAGGATGTCACCCATCTGGTCTGCAGCGAGAAGGCCTGGAAGCGGTACTATCCCATCGGTGTGTTTGCTTTCCCGCGTTTGCTTTGTTCCATAACATCACAAGCACGAGCTGACCGATGGCAAATAGTCAGAGAAGCTCGCCGAATGCACACTGTGCACATTGTCAAGCTTAACTGGCTTGAGGACAGTCTGCTGAGCAAGTCCGGTAAGCCACTGGATCCCGCGCAGTACGAGTGGGAGCAGCGAAAGGTCAAGCCTGGAGCGACAAAGCGCAAGCGGAATCAAGAGGAAAGCATGGATGAGACCAACGAGGCGAAGAAACCGAAGCCCGCGAAGCGGACAAGAACGCGGGAGGCGTCGGACGTCGCTGTTGAGGGACGAAGCAAGAACGAGAGAATCGAGAAAGCTGGTAAGTTCTCACCCACTCGGCGCGAGACCAATGTGTGGCGTCAAGGTTGACTTGCGCAGGCAAGGAGTTTGATGAGGCGTGCATCGAGTTTGAGAAGATCATGGGAAAGCGTAAGCGTGCATTTCGTCCCCCCTGGAGGATACTCCCGATCATCGTGCCCAATGCTGAATGATAACAGAAGGGTACCGACCTTTCACCGACCAGAGCGGCTTCATCTACCTCTTCACCTTGGTGCGGAAGGACATTCTGAAGAATCGCGTGGAGAAGCATAGAATCAAGGTGCGTTATGCACCTTCTTTCACTTCCTGCCACGAGACCTTCATCCCAATTTCCCACCAAGGGGTCGATCGGAGACGCAGGAAGTCAGACGAGAGTGTGACTCCTTCCGAGCGCATGATGTATCAATCAGACGCCGATGCCTCAAGTGCGGACGGCTTGCTTCTGGAGGACCCCATACTACCACCATGCCCTGTACCTTTGTACTACTTCCCCCAACCCTACCCATACTCCCACTACCCTTGCATCTCAAGATCCCTGCCCCGCCAGCTCACGTCCGCCAATCGCAACTTGCGTGTACCCATTCCGGATCCATGGGCTCAGAGTCTGCAGCTTTTTGTGTCCGAAGAGCCTGCGGCAGCACCACCGTCCGGCAATCCCAAGTACTCGACTCCGAGCGTCATACACCACTCGAACCTGCAAGAGTTGCGCAAAAAGTCCTATGCCGCATACACCGTGTATACCAAACCAGGATCCCGACACGTTCAGACACTGGTGCCCGCTGGCAGCACCTTCGATTTTGCGTGGGCCATGTTTTCCAGGTTTTTTAAGAAAAAGGTCGGCCTCGAATGGACAGATCTCCAGAACGGATGGAAGAAGGGGCTCAAGCTCAAGCAGATCCTCAAGGAGAGATTTGGTGGAGGAGACGGCGCTGGCGATGATGAACGCTGGGAAGTGTTGGAGCCGGAGGTGGCGAAGAGGTGTGCAACCGGAGCAGATGATAAGCCAATAGAGCCTAATGAGAGCGATGAGAGCAGGCCGACAGTTACCGTGGTTGTGAATACTGCCGAGTTGACAGCCGGAGACCAGATGGAAGCCAGAGCTGTGACGCCGGAGGAGGGATGGTGAACAGCTACCCATCCGATTGACCGGCGAGAGCAGTCTACACGCTGATCCAAAGGTGCCTTGTGCTTGTCGTGCTCCTGAGCGTCAAGGGGAAGCAGATCTGGTATCCATAATTCGTGGGTCTAATTGCTGGACCTCTGGCAGTTGGTATTTGGTGCTTGCGATGGCAATTATGCATATTGGCTTCATTCATAGGTAGTCCTTCTTTCGGCTGGTCCTGGTATATTGTGTCAAAGCCCATTCGACCTCTCCACCTGAGTTCTTCTCCAGGGTGCCTCCTCTGATCTCAAAACATCTCATGGTCATCCTAGGTCCCACCTCCGCCAGCTCAACATCTCTGTACCCGGTCTGTACGAAGACATGATGGCGGACTTCAATGCTATCTTCGACATTCTTGAAGGTGACTACTCTGTTCCCGACCTTGTGCGGCCCGTCTCGGGGCGGGAAAATGTGTTTGAGGATCTGGACCACTCGCTTCCCAAGCCGGGTCGTGAAGCCCTCGAAAATAAGATGTGGGTAGGATTCAGAGACTGTACCCCTTGACGCATCTGGAATATCCGCTCGGAGAACCACGTTGTGGAGGGAGAAGGAAGCAGTAGGACCGTGTGGTAGATGCGAGATGGTCATGGCGGTTGGAGTTCCTCTATGTTCGTGGAGGAGGATGATGTCGGTGAGCGCGGCGGCTTTTGCACTTGCCAACAAATTCGGAAGGATGAGGTTTCCTCGGTTCAGACGAATCGACGTGGGTAGGAGCAGGCGGATCTCTTTGGAGAATGTCGCGAGCCGAGTTGACGGGCTGCGGGAAGTGGTGACCAGCGGCCGGGGATCGGCTAGACCAGAAAGCATTGAGTACTCATCGTCGATGGACTCTTTTGCTGCTGCCGTCTCTGGATCAAGAGACTCGTCATACTTAAAGTCCTTGCGTAGAGACTTGTCGTTGGCGATGGAGGGGTCGAGAGGCTTGCCACTTGCCAACGACTTCTTCAGAAGCGCCCGTTTCTCTGCTATGCTAGCATCTCGCAGTTGAACAGCCCGGCGATAGAGGTAGTCGCGGCGTTCACGCGCGTGTCGCCGGATCATGCTGGCGACCTGGACGAAATGAGGAGGAAGACACAGCAAAATCAAGACAGTGAGCGCAGAAGAACAAGCACCGCAAGTAAATTTTGAGGGAGAAATTTCACCGTAATTTATCCGGCCGCGACTGCCCACCCTTTGCGCGGCCGATCTTGCAACCCTCACAAACCCTCTCGCGCCCTCTTCATTACACCAACAAGGCTCTTCGACGCACCGGCGCATGTGTTGCGACACTCTCTTACTCACTGTCGGGACCTGGAGATTGTTGGAGGGGTGTGAGGCCGCGGCGTTCATGTGATTTTCTGGGTGTTACCTGCAGTTGCGCCCGACCTGTCACCCTTCGCCCCAAACCCCCGATACCCTTTGAACACGGCCCACTGTCACAACCACAGGGAGACAGATACGTCTCTGATCCAAGATGGAGGCTTTCAGCAACATGGGGAACCATTTGGTTTCCAACTCTGCCGCAGCGATCAACGCCAGCGATGACATATCTACCGTCGACCCTGATGAGAGTGTCCTCAGTCTGGCCAAGGGTCCGAGAAGACGCCAGCACGATGATGACGAGACCGATAGTATCGAAGAAGATGATCTCGAGAGTCTCGCCTCGGCCGCCGTCGACGCGAACGGCAAGAAGCAGGTTCAAAAGGCGGAGGAAGTGAAAGAGTTGCCTCCTCACGCCTGCGCGTATGATGCCCTCCCTACTCTCGTTGCCACAGCGCAATACTGATAGAATTCCAGCTACTGCGGCATCCACAACCCCAGCAGCGTCGTCCGATGTCTCACATGCTCAAAATGGTTCTGCAGCGCTCGCGGAAACACTTCCTCTTCCCACATCGTCAACCACCTTGTGCGCGCTCGCCACAAAGAAGTCCAGCTTCACCCCAGCAGTTCTTTGGGTGATACTGTGCTAGAATGCTACAACTGCGGAACGAAAAATGTCTTCTTACTCGGCTTCATCCCCGCAAAGTCAGACACTGTGGTGGTTCTGCTGTGCCGCCAACCATGTGCAGCAATGCCTTCATCCAAGGACATGAACTGGGACACTTCCAGATGGCAGCCACTGATTGAAGATCGGTCCTTCTTGTCTTGGCTTGTATCACAGCCCACCGATCAAGAGCAGCTCCGAGCCCGGCATCTAAGCCCCCAAATGATCGCCAAGTTGGAAGAGTTGTGGAAGGAAAATGCAAACGCTACCATCACCGACCTCGAAAAAGCCGCCAACATTGACGACGAGCCCGCGCCGGTTATGCTCCGGTACGAGGACGCCTACCAGTATCAGAACGTCTTTGGGCCGCTGGTCAAGATCGAAGCCGACTACGATCGCAAATTGAAGGAAAGCCAATCGCAAGACAATTTGGTAGTCCGCTGGGATCTCGGTCTGAATAACAAGCACTTGGCAAGTTTCGTCCTGCCCAAGCTCGAACTCGGTGATGTCAAATTGGCTGTCGGTGACGAGATGCGCATCAAGTACTCAGGCGACCTGCGACCGGCCTGGGAAGGTGTTGGCTATGTCATCAAAATCCCCAACAATCAGTCTGACGAAGTCACCATCGAATTGAGATCCAAAGGCGACCACAAATCCGTCCCGACCGAATGCACTCACAACTTCACTGCCGACTACGTCTGGAAAGCCACATCCTTTGACCGCATGCAGCTAGCCATGAAGACTTTCGCCATCGACGAATTGAGCGTGTCAGGCTACATCTTTCACCGCTTGCTTGGCCATGAAGTCGCGGCTGCCCCAATGAAGACACAGCTGCCCAAGAAATTCAGTGTGCCTGGCCTGCCCGAGCTTAACGGCAGTCAGATAAACGCTGTTAAGTCGGTCCTGCAGAAGCCCCTAAGTTTGATTCAGGGTCCGCCTGGCACTGGTAAGACTGTCACATCCGCCACGATCATCTACCATTTGTCCAAAATCAATGGCGGACAGGTCCTCGTCTGCGCACCTTCCAACGTCGCCGTGGACCAACTATGCGAACGCATTCACCGAACTGGCTTGAAGACTGTCAGGGTTACGGCCAAGTCCCGAGAAGACGTGGAGTCAACCGTCGGATTTCTGTCCTTGCACGAGCAGGTGCGAATGAACGACAGCAATGTTGAATTGACGAAATTGAACCAACTCAAGTCCGAGCTGGGGGAGCTTTCCAGCCAAGACGAGAAGAAGTACAAGTCGTTGACCCGTGCAGCCGAACGAGAAATCCTTCAGAATGCCGATGTCATTTGTTGCACGTGCGTTGGTGCTGGAGATCCCAGATTGGCCAAATCCAAATTCAGGACGGTTCTCATCGATGAGTCCACTCAGTCTGCAGAGCCGGAGTGCATGATTCCTCTGGTCCTTGGCTGCAAGCAAGTGGTCCTAGTTGGCGATCACCAGCAGCTTGGACCTGTTATCATGAACAAGAAAGCGGCAAAGGCTGGGCTCAACCAGTCTCTGTTCGAGCGCTTGGTGGCACTTGGCTGCGCCCCGATCCGGTTGAACGTTCAATACCGTATGCATCCCTGCTTGTCTGAGTTTCCGTCCAACATGTTTTACGAAGGATCGCTTCAGAATGGCGTCACTATGCAATCTCGCACTCGGAGAGATGTGGATTTCCCATGGCCTGTTCAGGACGCCCCCATGATGTTCTGGTCTAACCTTGGAAACGAAGAAATCTCGGCTTCTGGCACCTCATACCTCAATCGCACCGAAGCGAACAACGTCGAAAAAATCGTCAGCCGATTCTTCAAAGCCGGCGTAAAGCCTTCAGACATTGGTGTTATTACCCCATACGAAGGACAGCGCAGCTATATTGTCAGCTCCATGCAATCAACAGGCACATTCAAGAAAGAAATGTACAAGGAAGTTGAAGTTGCCTCGGTGGATGCTTTCCAGGGACGAGAGAAGGACTTTATCATCTTGTCTTGCGTGAGATCTAATGATCACCAAGGTATTGGTTTCTTGAGTGACCCTCGTCGTCTCAACGTCGCCATGACCCGGGCCAAGTACGGATTTGTCATTCTTGGAAACCCCAAAGTCTTGTCGAAGCATCCGCTCTGGCACTATCTCTTGCTTCACTTCAAGGAGCGCAATTGCCTGGTCGAAGGCCCGCTTAACAATCTTCAGGTTTCGTTGCACCAGTTCAGTCGACCGAAACAAACCTATCGCGGGCCTCAACGCTATCAGATGGCGTACAACCACGCAAGCCACATGGCTAGTGGGATGATGAACGGGCGTGCTGCTCCACGCAATGAATACCGCGAAGCAGCGGGTTCCGTCGTCGGGTATATTCCGGATGATGTTTCTTCCATCCATTCTTCTGCGATGGGCGGGGTCGGCGTGCCGGCTGGCTATCCGCCAATGTTCCAGGGTTTCACACCTGATCCATGGCCCTCTCTTCAGAATCAGACTGCTGGTGCTCGCCGCCAGAATGGAGTGAAGCCCAGACCCGTCCCGGGTAGTGTGGCGGGAGAGTCGACTGTTGCGACGGAATCGGACATCACTGGCAGTATCGTCGGACAAGGAGGAGTCAGTCTCGATCAACTATCCATTCATGGCAACGGCAAGCAGCCCAGCTATAACCAGGCTGACCGCTTGAAGAGGTATGTGGAGAATGGTCCTGCAACTGGCGGTTACTTGGCCAAGCATAAATTGGGCAAGGGCCTGCATGAAGATGAAGATGCAAGGAGCGTTTCTACTGCATTCGCAAGCCAAGTTGGTGGTGGCTACGACTGATTTCGACACGGGCTGACGACGACATACGCCGAATCCTGAGCTCGTCAGAGCATTAGATTATTGACTGCAGTCATTGAGACAGGAGTCCTATTCGACCAGACCCAAGACCGAACCGAGTCAAAAGTCTTCCCTGGCCACTAACAGTCGCACACAAGGCACAATCCCGAGTCAGCGTTTGGCCACCGCGGCGAATTGACAACCACATCCACTCCAGCAGGACAGAACAGCTCGCCGTGTGGTCTTCCGGGACGAGCTTCCTCCTTGCCATGCCCAGGAAGATGCAGCGGACGAGGACATTCTCCGAAGCAGCATGTGGTAGGCCAGGGTGAAGCCTGTGGCGCGAGCATAACAACAACTCGGCGAGATTCTTGGGGTGCCATGAATTGCTCTGCTATCCTTTAGCATGTGTTGTCGGAGGTCGCACACTTCTAGCAGTGTGGACAAGGTGAGGGAATTGTGGAGTCGCGAGAGCAGAGATGTTGAGAATGGTGAAGGATGGCGATGGATTTGCGATGGAAGATGAATCTTTATCATTCTCTGTGTTGCCGTACTGAGTACGAGGTACCTCGTACAGCACTTACATTCTTTTGAGCCGACAGCAAGATGCGTCAGACACTCCTTGAACAGAAAATGCGAACGTCATTCGTCTAATTATCTCCCTGAGCATCTCCTAACCGATCTTGTAGTAACTACCAAGGCGATTCCGCACCTACCTGCATCTGCTCCATCAGCAAGTCGAAATGGAATGCGGAACTAAGGTAGAAATCCCACATTATTGATCGATGGACTCGATGTTGTGTTTCGGTCTGGAATGCACACAACGCACCTGCTCGTGGAAAGCGAACTGAAGCGACATTCTCACCAGTCAGACAGCGCCACGGTGCTCGGCCACGGTTGGCCTACGCGAGACACGGGGCTTCCTAGGCAGCCCTAAGCCACACCTGAAACGCTTCCCCTCCAGGCTGGAGCGATGTTGCCCCAAACATTCACTTTGACACGCTTCTTGACTCGAGATGAACCCCTACCCCTTCCTCGAGGACGCCAACAATCCACCCATGATTGTGGCCTTCGAATTTGACTGGCTCGACGACAAAAGCTTTGTCGAACTGTTTCCTTGGACATGTGCACACCAGGGTTTCGGATCAGTTATGATCCGACAGTCAAGCCGCCGTGAATGGGCATCTCGCCTGCGAAGGGAAACAACAGGACTCATGGTGGACCAACATCACGCCTGGCGGCAACCATCGTCATGAGGTGAGTCTGGTGCTCGTGCCACCGAAACACAGGGTTCTCGTAGGTGCACAGGTGTCGTCCCGTTGCTCTTTATACAAGTTCGCTTTCTTTCATTGCACCGTGTGGTTGTTGAACAACTCTTGTGCGGCAGGCCGTTTTTCTTTCTTTGCAGCAAGTCCAGGTGACTGCAGGTTTACATTCTCGAGGTGAAGTGTGATAAGACAGCAAGATCGATTACGGATTCCAGGGCCACCGACATGTCCACCGAATTTCCTCCCGACAATCAAGCCCTCAAAGCGGCATTCGAACACGACATCTACTCATCCTCGGGCAATCCTCTAAAGTTCGGCTCCCTCTTCTACGACTGTGACGTCTACCCGGCCGAGAAAAAAATCCTAGTAATCTTCATTCGACATTTCTTCTGTGGGAACTGCCAGGAATATGTCCGCAGGCTATCTTCGGCGGAATCGCCGTTTCATCCCTCCCTCAAGGCGACATCAACGACCTGGACGACGAACTTCTCCAAGCCCGCGAACCGTACCCTTCCAAGTGTCATAATCATTGGTCCTGGCCAACCCAGCCTGATCTCCTCCTACAAGAGCCTCACCCAATGTCCCTTCGACATCTATGCCGATCCATCAACACAGCTGTACAATATCCTCGGAATGCATCGCACATTATCAATGGGGAACAAAGCACCGGGCTACATCGAACACTCTCTCCTGGGTGGGGCCGTCAAATCCGCGTGGCAGATCGTCCGGCGCTTTGGAAGTGGTGATGCCATGGCCGGAGGTGACTGGGACGTAAATGGAGGAGAGTTCCTGTTTACCAGACCAGCAACGGGGTCAAGATCAGGTTCCCGTTCGCCCTCGCGGTCGAGGTCCAGGTCCAGGTCCGCCGGGTCCCGAGCTTCGAGCAATCTGGATTGGACCGTTACCTGGTGTCATCGAATGTTGAACTCACGAGATCACACTGAGCTCATTGATCTCGCATACCACACTTGCTTCTCGATCCGGTCCTCCCCGGAGAACAGTTCACGAACGATCTCGCCTGCTCCGCCGCTGAAGTCTATCTTGGTGAGTGCCAACAAGACACATACCAAACTATCGCACAGTTACTCCAGTGAACGCCTGGGCAGCTGTCCTGCCCCCGACATACCCAAGTCGAGAGCAGAGACGCTCGCAAACCCTCATCACAATCGCACGCGTTCAAAGTCACAGTCGCGACCACGATCACGGAGCACGAGCGTCGGCTCCCATCAAACAGCCAAGCAGAATCACGATAGAATCTGGTCGAGCGTGGGTAGCACTGATAACACGCGTTCGGAGTCTCGTGCTTCAACCTCTGTTACCCGAGAAAGCATTCTGGCCAGTCCTATCTCTGAGGCGGAAGAAGAGGAGATAAAGCCACGGAAGAGCTTTTCGGCTTCTGTTGCAGAGGCATTCGGCGCCCGGACAATGTTGCTCAAACGGTCAAAATCCGTCTCGGGGTCCTCTGCCGCGGTTGAGGGATCCCCTGCAGTGCCTCGTCCATCGACCTCCCTTTCCGAGCTGAGGGCAGCAAGCAGAGCAAGCAGCAACATGACAAAGGCTCGCTCGAAATCGATCGCAGATCCCATTGCTCTTCTACGCCCGAAATCCAAAGCCAAACAACACCCCACAACCGAAGCCTCGCAGGAGCCTACCATATCCGCCTCCCGTCCCCGATCACCATCCACGACACACACGCACACGCGCACGCGGACATTTTCCTTTTCCAAGACCGCCTCCAAACATAAACCAAGCCTCTCACTCACGCGAAAACCCCCAGGCACGGTAGCAATGGACGAGAACGGCGTGATGTTGATCGACGGCGTGGAGTTCGTGAATGTTATCAGCGTTAAAGCGCGCGTTGAGGGCGACGAAGAGGAGCAGAAGAGAAATAGGCTCAGAGAGCGGGCGGATAGTGGATTGGGCATGGACGTCACGCAGAACGACACGGCAGTCGGGACAAGGGCGTTGAGGCAGGCTCCACCCGTGCCTGTTCTTGCGCAGGGCCAACGGAAGAAGTACTCTGTGGTGACGACGCTGCCGGAGTTTTAGGCTATCGACTGAAGTCCGCCTTTACTTGTCTGACACGAGGGGATCAGATTTTCCCACTGGGCACCTATCGAAGCAGATCGTCTTCGAGAGCGGTCTGGGCCAATACTCAACGAACCTAGCCGTATCAGAAACGGTTGTCAATCCTTATATGGAATCTTCCTTTGTTGAGCAAAATGTCGGAAAAGAAGACAGGTCAAAATTCTTGCGGGTCGAGATCACGGCCTACGAGATAGAATAAGGAATACAGGAGAGGAATGAATGGGCGTAATAAATGATATCGTGACCATGTTCTGCTGGTCAAGCTGCGATGAACTGCACTGCACTGCACTGGATCTGTGACCCGATGATGACTCTAGATATAAGTACCATCATCCTATGTATCAAGAAAGCGCACACCAGACTGGTAGCAACGTCCTCCCGAATGAATGTGCTTCTTGTCGAGGGATAGGTTTTGTGGGTGGAAGGATCTCTGCGAGCAATGGTACTGGACACAAGACAGTGATTTACATGATACTTGTTCATGGTCGTGACATCCAATCGTCCAGCAATTCCACAGGCTCATTTTAAAACTATAAATCGATTCTATTCGATGCAGCTTTTGTCGCTCCTGGACTGTCGAGAAGGAAATGCCTGCTGGTTCTGAAAAATGATCCCGTGTCCGACAAGGACCATGGTCCTGCGCTTCGAGATTCTGGTCTTCTTGCATCTATGTATACATGAAACGTGTATTACCCACTGTGGAGATGATTGTCATGATTGGGCAAATCGCATCGTCCTAAGTCCCTCTCTTGGCATCAGTCATACGCGATTCATAATTGGTGAGTTCGTCCTCGAGATTCCATTGATATTAAATTCTGAGTCCTGGGAATAGTCGAAGTCGACAAAAGGCGCTGAGCTACTAACCCCTTGGATGGGCTGCACGTTGATGGTGGGAAGTGTTTCAGGGCCAAAGAGGTTTGCCGACGAAATATCTTCATCGTGTTGATTTGAAGGTATTGGAACGTCGAAGTCGACAAAGGCGTTCTCGTCAAGCTGAGGTAAGGCATCTGTAAATTGTATTGGTAAAGTTGGATTTGCCACTGTGCTCAAATTGATGTCTATCGATGGCGTATTCAGTGCGGAGGGCCCTGGCAGCATCTGAAAAGGCTCGTTGTTGGATATCGAGGCGACTGTGGCCTGCCCGATATTGTAGTCAGTCCCATAAGAGGCGTCCAACCCAGTCCAGCTGAACGAACTGCCACCCATTTGGTTGCCTGAGAAATCCCAGGTGCCGCTCACATCATTCGGTACATGCAACGGCGTTGACATGTCGCTGAGGGGATCTGGGAAAACATCTGGATTGTTGGGGGACATCGACATAACGTCGGGTGGCGAATGTACGCGGGAACAATGGGAACTCAGGGGCCGATTCGTCCAAGAATGTTGCTGAATAGGATATGCTAGGTAGATAGCATTGGGGTTCAGTGTATCGGAGAAGAATTGCTGAAGTTGGTGCTGTGAGACGTCGGGCGTGTTCGAGAGGAAGAATGAAGGTTGGCCGCCCATGCATGATCTGGAAGTGGTCTCGGAGTTGGAAGGCACGGGAGTCAGGGTATGACCTCCGATATACGCCTGTTCCGCAAGATTCTTAACCTGCTGTTGAGCGTGGTTGATGGAGGTCGCATTGTTGGGATGGTCTGGACAGTAGAGACAGGAACAGCCGGAGCCGCACGAACAACTCGACATCCAAGGTTCCGATGCCGGTGTCTGGGGATGCAATAGTGGTCCAGACGCTGGTATTGAAGGGCCAGGATGAGGTTGGATGGCAGTGACGTTTTGCCGATGTCGACATCCACCCTTGGGAGAATCAGGTTCCTCCTTTGGCGTCTTTTCGGAGCAGCAAGACGACTTTGGAACATCCTTGGCAGCATCTTCCCTCTCCTTCATTCGGCGTTTCCGTGCTTCATATTCCTCGTCGTCGATCTCTCTGCCATTGGCGTCCGCCCACACTTTTTTCAGTGTCAATTGTGTGCCATCCGCATCCTCCCAGACCGGCTTGGGTGTCGACGTCGATTCTCTCGTTACGACGGCCGGGTTATCGAGGCGGACAACGAGGAACATCTCCTGCGTACAAGCACAATCCCTCTCGCATTTGCAGGACTTTGTGGTGCAGGCGCAGTTCCTGGGACATTGACACCCTCTCTTCGTACCTGCCGAGGGACGGCCGGGTTGGTTGGTCTCAGAGATTGGTCTTGTCTTTCCATGGTCGCATTTGTGTACTCGGTGGCCCCGCTTGCAGGATTCGCAAGCATAGGTTTTACCATTGATGTGTTGAATGGCGGGTGTCTCACTCTTGTAAGATGCCTTGAACTTTCTGATCTTCCCATCTTCTACCCGGGGAGCGGCTTTGGGGGGAGTGGCTACCCTCGCAGTGGTCACCGAGCTGCCGTGCATTGCTTCGCGCAGTACATATGCAATGGCCCGTGGTCTGTCTTGTGGTGTTACAAGAAGTTGTGATATGGATCCAGCAGCTGCCTGAGCCGTTCAGAAGGGAATGGTGGACGTAGACTGTGGTTCGATCGGTGCGGGCATCAAGCAAAAGACAATAAAGAAGGGCTTCACTGCATCCACACCGTCAAGAGGCGAACGGCGATGTATGTGCGGGTCAATGAACGTGAGACGAGATTGGCGAGATTGTGTGCACGAAAGGACTTAATGAGAGGTTGAGGGGTGAGAAAGAGTGACTTTTCGGTGCCAATGTGAGAGTGAGACGGTGTGATACTTGAACTGAGAACCTTAAGTGGGCTGGCGAGACAAGAAGTAGCAAACGCTCGTGGGGGGGTTCAGGCGGGTGAGCGCCACGAGCTTATGCAGGTCACTAGGTCAGCCCACGTTCACGCCCACCACGCCCAAGGGAGCCTTGGGTCGACCCCTAAACCAGAACCAATCACCGGCAGCCATCTCGTGCCCTGATCGTCTTTGTAACTTTTTTGTTTCTCCTCCGCGTCACTGCCTTCAATGCTTGAGAATGACAATAGTGTCGGACATGACAGACGCCAACAACGAGGACAAGCAAAGGTCGACGCGTTCACAGGCCCAAATCTCTGCTCCAACATCGTGGTGGTCGCTGCCTCCCGCAATTCGACGCGTCTTTGATCGGTTCCCTCTTATAACGATTTCTGCAAATGATCTTCCGCAGCGAGCGCCGCGGCATCGGAACGAGAACGTGCTCTACATCTTCCAGTCTGATGACCCCAAGCTCCGGGATGCTCCCTCCTTCAATCCTTCTTGTCTGAAATGGCAAGCCTACCTCAAGTTTCACGGGATTCCGCTCCGTACTCGTCCGTCGAACAACCATGCTTCCCCCACCGGAGCACTGCCATTCCTTCTACCAGCTCCGAAAGATGCCTCGAGACCATCGTCACCAATTCCGGCGAGTCGATTGGCAAGATGGGTGATATCGCAAGGGGGGAAAGAAGAGAGCTTTCATATGCGGCAAGAAGCATACAATGCCTTGATTGACCACACAATCCGCAGTGCCTGGCTTTACTACCTGTATCTCGACCAAGTCAATTTCACAGCCGTTGCGTGGCCATTATACGTGGCCTCTGCGTCATCATCCTACCCTGTCCGACTCAGCCTAGCCAAGCAGCTTCAATCAGCGGCAAGAGAAGAGCTCCTCAAGACGAATACCACCATTGATCCACAAGACCTCTATGCTCAAGCTGGACAGGCCTTCCAGGCTCTATCTACACTCCTTGCGGACAATCAATTCTTCTTTGGTCAGACCACGCCTGGTCTGTTTGATGCCAGTCTGTTCGCATACAGCCAGATTATTCTAGACGATAACCTCAATTTCGGCAATCCAACGTTGAAGCTTGCTTTGCAACAGCATGAAAACTTGGTCCAACACAGAGATCGACTCATCCGTGGCTTCTTCCATGGCTGAACAAATCACATACTGGCTTTCAGCCGGAAAATGCCTCCAAACCACACGGTCACGCCCACCCATTTCTCTGAACGCTCTCCAAGTGCTGTGACCATGCTCGGGTCTACTTTTCGCTCTTCTATTGGGCTTAGAAGCTCAAATCCGCTGCTCAGGGCAGCAGCCTTGACTTCTTCGGTGGTGTGAGCGTAGCTGGTGGGCCGGATCTTTTCGCCAGTCTTAGGATCGATGAACCCAGCTTGACTGATTTTGCCCATCTCCGAATGCATGTTCGTCAGCAACAGAAGCCCACCCGGTTTGAGAATCTTTCTTGCAGTTGCAAAGAAGATATCTGCAGGAACATGCTCGATTACCAGCGTCGATACTACGGCATCCGCAGACATTGCCGACACTGGTAGCGAGGATTCTTCCAGCATATCAAAAACCTCGAGTCTCAGTCTCCCTTCTGCATGAAACTGGTGCAGCCGCTTTCCCGCAACCTCCAGCATACCAGGGCTTACGTCCAGTCCGACTACTAACGACGCGCTATCGACCTCCAGCAATGCCGCTGTATTCCTGCCGGTGCCGCAACCCAAATCCACAAACTTCCAGGGCTGGGGAGATGATTCACCGTTCAGGATGTCAAGCATGCGCGGCAACAGGGTCCTCACTTCAATTGTGTCGAGTGCCTGCAAGAAATTGCCATCGGTGTCGTATACAGCCGACCAGAGGTCGTATGCTCGTGTCGTAGAAAGATAGCGGACCGTCGGATCAGTTGATTGTGGGATGATTGTTGCCATTATGGCAGCCGCCTGGAGCGAATGGTATGTGCCGTAAATACCTGGATTGTACAGAACTAGAACTGGGATAGACGCCTTGCTTCTCGAATTGTGTAGGAGGAGCGAGCAAGTAGGAGTCGGGTTGGTGACCACCAATTATTGCCGTTGGTAGAGAAGCACGATGAAAGCGACAGATGAAACCCCGGGATGTCTGAGAAGTTATGGGAATCAAAGAAAATTCTTCATTCGACTCCTCTGATGTCAAGGGGGTTTATGGCCGACTGCGAGGCTGGACTTTCTCCACACTCCCACGTATACAACCTCGTATCGGAATGAATGAGTCACAGCTACTTGATTTTCATCCAGACGCGGAACGAGGGTTCCTGGTCACAGAGGGCGAGCCCGTGTCTGCACACAGTTCCTAATGGTCAATTCGTAGCAATGAACAGCGTCTGGCACTGCCATAAACCGATCAAAAAACAATCGTGAGATGCGCTGAGGCGCCAGTCCGGACGTTGAACGGACTCCTTGCAATTCCAGCTGCCTTGTTCGCCAACGCTTTGGGTATTTGAACCTACAAATCATTCTCGCTGCCTCAGTCATCATCTCTCTGGGCTTTCTTCCTAGACCCCGTTTACACCGAAGACGCCGCCTCCTTCCTTCAGATCCTCGACCAGATCTTGCACATTGCTTAAATGCTTTCCTAACAGATTCTGCTTCTCCTCCGTGGTTCTGGTGTGACCATCCGCTTTCGAGCCCTTGGCTCCACCTCCGCCAGCGCCGGTATCTGGCCCAATCACCGTCTCTCTCCTCCGATCGAATGCCGCTATCACTTCCTTCCCCCGCCCACCGAGAATAGCCGTGTTCGTTGCAGAGGTCGAACTCGACATTTTTGGTGCGTTTGTCTCCGGCATGAGGTAGAAGTACAGGAACTCTACGAGTTTCAACTTCACTTCCCGGGATGTGCTTCTTGACTTGAAGAGGGACGTGATTACTAATAGCCCGTCGATGGATTCGAAAGTACGGGTGTTCTGTGGCTGGTCGAGGAGAGAGGTTACGAGGGCCATGATAGTCGAGGATTGGATTGCGGGACAGTTGGACGGGTCCAGGAGGTCAAGGAAGAGCTGCACCGCCGTTAAACAGAGCTCGGTGGGTTGCAAGAACATGGAAGACTTACGTTCATATATATTTCCTGCGAGAAAAGTGCTCGTGAAGGAGGGTGCAGCAGCAGCACTCCCTGGATCAGGTCCAGGGTTTGTATGATCAACATATCATTTGTGCCATTGCTTTCTTTCCCTAGTAATCGCTCCAGACAGGACACCAGCCTCATAGCAATGTTCCATTGGAAGCTCTGCTGAAGTTTGAAGAATTCGCGAAATGCTGGATCTAAGGCTAAATCAGAGAGCTTCTTCGACTGTGGTGAGGGTGTCGTCGATCCGAGCAACAGCATCGACTGTCGCTTGTTGGCAGCATGATTGGTCTTAGAAAGGCAGAGTTGTGCGAGTAGCCCTTCTACCTGGCGAAGCCCCTTGCGAATTTTCTGAGGTGAGGCCGACGAGAGGTAGTCAAATGAATGCGAGAGTAGGGTCTCCATTGTGTATGCTGGTGCGAGTTGGGTTGAAGTGCAGAGCAATGTGAAATCTGGCGGCGGGAGGAGGTGAAGATCGAAGCCAGTGGTAAACAAAGGATTGGCAGGGTGACGGCGCGGGGGATGGCTTCGCTTGACCTGCCAGATCAACGCTAGGCGCCATGGTACCTGCCGCAATGGAGGCGGGCATGCATCAGGCGCCTGGGAATTGCCGCCTAGCGCCCAGGATAGAGATCCAAGTTTACTCCGTGGGCCGATCGTCTTTCGTCATGGACCTCATGTGATGACTCTCTAGATCCGCCTTGGACAATAGTACGCCTTGTCAACACCATGGCCTCAGCTCACACGCCGGTGCCTGGATCTTGCTCTGCCTCAAGTTGCATTCATTCCTGAACCCAACGCTGCACCGACTACCTCCCATAACTTGCCTGTCCGTTCGCCGTGTCAAAACGGGTCTTGCAGCACCTTCAAGCTCCCCTCATTTCATCTCGCATTTTCACATGCCCGCACCCGAATCCAAAACAACGCGAATGTCGACCCTCTCAGAGAATCCGGCGTCTCCCAACGCCATCCCTGTCCGCTACAGCTCTGCCGGCGTCACCAATGGCCTTGCACATCAGCCTTCGAAATCCGTCCTCAAGCCTCTGCCCGAGGACTCATGGATCTCGCCCAAACATCACTCCATGCCCATGATGAATCCCGTTGTCCTATCTGACCACACCAACGCGCTGAAGCGCAGGCACTCGAAGAAGAAGTCGGCGCCAGAGAATCTAATAACTCAGCGGGTAGGAGAATGGTCGGCTCAGAAGGAGAAGATTATCATGGGCCCTTACGATTACCTGTTCGCGCACCCAGGCAAAGACATTCGGTCGGGCTTGATCAAGGCCTTCAACGCATGGCTGCATGTTCCGCCGAAATCCCTCGAGATTATCACTAAGGTAGTAGGCATGCTGCACACATCCTCTCTCCTCATCGATGACGTCCAAGACAACAGCTTGTTACGGAGAGGGATTCCGGTCGCCCACAACATATTCGGCACGGCGCAGACAATCAACAGTGCAAACTACGTCTACTTCCTCGCCCTGCAGGAGCTCTTGCATCTGGAGAACAAAGATGAAGCCATGGAAACCTTCACGACAGAGTTGCTGAATCTTCACCGTGGGCAAGGAATGGACCTGTACTGGCGCGACACTTTGACTTGCCCGACGGAGGATGATTATCTGGAAATGGTCCAGAACAAAACAGGTGGCTTGTTTCGTCTCGCCATCAAGCTGATGCAGGCAGAATCACCAGAAAAAGGCCGAATAGATTGCGTACCACTTGTCAACCTCCTGGGCCTGGTCTTCCAAATATGCGATGACTACTTGAACCTGTCCTCCAGTACATATACGAAGAACAAGGGCCTGTGCGAAGACCTGACGGAGGGCAAATTCTCTTTTCCCATTATTCACTCGATACGCAGCAATCCCACAAATCTGCAGCTCATCAACATCCTCAAGCAGAAAACCCACGATGAGGAGGTCAAACGGTATGCTGTGAAATATATGGAGGGAACGGGCAGCTTCGAGTATACGCGAAAAGTCGTCCATGAACTGAGGACGAAGGCCGTCAATCTGATCACGGATATGGACGGTGGTTCAGGCAAGGGAAACGAAGTCAAGTTGATTCTAGATAAGATCGCGGACTCGACACTGGATGATCGCAATGGGGGCTCATGATACGACTTTGCAAGGGGTTCAGGGAGCCAGGACAACAGGATGGTAATGTCATTTGTACAATATATATGGAGTACCAGGTGAGTACTCCTGGTAATTTGGATCAGGTCTTGCTACTGGAGGTGGAGGACAACACTGGCCTTGTGTTGTAGTCTCAATTTTTGCTGCCACATGGAACCAGCAACGAAGCTAAAGCAGTCCAGTGCTGGTGAGATTTTCGCCTACACGAAGGCTCGTATGAAGCTTGACCAAAATGGTCCTCGTCAGCAACACGACCACATCGACTTTCTCACCAGTACGAGTCCGGAGTAAGCAACTCCATCTTGCTTACAGTCATCAAGAATTATGCCTCAGCCAGCCTCTAGTGTCTCGTGATTAGGAGTTGCGTACACAGTACTCCATACCGATCCAGCAGTGTGGGAATCGTCCGGAACCAAACTGATCCGATCGAATCGGTCATTCCTATCGACAGTCAGCGGCTGCTTCAGATGCAGATTGCGGCATCGTCAAGCCGCGCTGAAGGCTGCCTTCAGCCTTGAATCTCTGTTCCGGGGAAAGATAGGAGTCTCTCCCCGGCTCACTCAGGGCCTGATCCGCGTCTCGAATGGACTGCCCCGTCTCGAGCCCGTCCAGGTTCCTCCGCACACGGATACAAATATGTGGAGGGGGGAGTTTAGCCCCGATCTCCCCGCGACGTCCGCCATTCATGTCGGCATATGCACCACACGGCAGAACGAGTGCCGACCTATTTCATATTACTATTGTTCATTTTTCTGATGCTCTAGATATTTGAATCATCTGGGAAAGGCGAAACCACTTTCAGTTGTTCCTTGTCCAGCGACTCCTCCTGTGTCGTTCTTGGAGGGTTTGGGTTGTGGGATGACATACATTGACGACGTAATCTTCGAAACAGCAAGTCTACGACAATGATACTCCCGGGAGGAAACAACATGGCGTCGCCAATCCACCTCGGGTACCTCCTACCCCTGGCCATCGTGGTCCTAGTCGCACTCCCTGTCTTTTTCCTCCTTCGCATTCGCTACCGCCGTGGTCTGCGCGACCTCCCTGGGCCATTCCTTGCCAGTATTCTTCCCTTTGATCGGATGCTGTCAACATACTCTGGCCACCAGTTCCGACGGCACCTTGATTACCATGCGAAGTACGGAAAGCTCGTGCGAGTTGGTCCCAACCACGTCAGTCTCGGTGACTCGGAGCAGATCTCCAATGTCTATAGCATTACGAGTAAATTTGACAAGAGCAACTTCTACACCCTCTTCCATGCAAAGTCGCCCGTTGGCCCCATCCCAACCGTCTTCTCTATCGTCGACCCAGTCGGCCACAAAAGCCTCAAACGCCCTGTGGGTGCCGCATTCGCGCTATCGTCGCTCCTCGACTTTGAACCACTAGCGGACGACTGTACGCGGATTCTGGAAAGGAAACTGGATGCCTTACAGGGCAACGATATCGACTTCGGCACGTGGTTGCATTGGTACGCTTTCGATGTCATTTCCAGCATTACCTTTTCCAATCGCCTTGGTTTCATGGAGAACGAGGAAGATGTCAACGGCATCATCGCCGCAATCGAAGGTCGCTTGTTCTATAACTCCATCATCGGCCAAGTTCCCTGGATGCACCAATGGCTGTTGGGCAATAACTTTGTGTCCAAACTGGCGGACAAAATCCCCTCGATCAAAAGACTGAATTCCGCGGCGTATATTGTGCAGTTCGCGGCCAGGCAGCTGCAGATGCGACAGAATGTCAAGGCCGAGCACGGGCGATCGGACATGCTGGATAAATTCAAAAGAACCAGGGATGGGGAGGAAGTAATAAGCGATAAGGAGTTATTGGGCCACGCGAGTTCTAACGTGTAAGTGCAATTCCGACGTCGAGAGTAATTAATGTGTTGATGAAGGGGCAGGTTTGCTGGCTCGGATACAACCGCCATCTCTCTGAGGGCGTTGTTCTACCACCTTTGCAAGAACCAGCAGGCGTACCAGAAGTGCGTTGATGAAATTCTCGACTTCGACGCGAGAGGCGAATTGTCCGAGTACGTCACGTACTACGAGGCCCAGCGGATGCCGTATTTCCAAGCGTGTATGCGAGAGGCATTGCGGATGCATCCAGCCGTGGGACAGCTGCTCGAGCGCATCGTGCCGCCAGGCGGCACCACGATTGATGGCGTGTATCTCCCCGCAGGGACCATTGTCGGAATGAATCCATGGGTGGCGGCGAGGGACACCGCCGTCTACGGGCACGATGCCGACAGGTTTCGACCAGAGAGATGGATCGAGGCTGATGAGAGAACGTTGAAGCTGATGGATCGAAATTGGCTTGCAGTAAGATGCCATTGACATTCTATCCTGAACTACAGTATGCTAACAATTGGTCCCACAGTTTGGCGCCGGTGCAAGAACCTGTCTAGGAAAGAATATCTCGCTGATGGAAATGTCAAAACTGGTGCCGCAATTACTCCGCCGCTATCATATCAAACTGGCGGACCCAAATGCCGAGTGGGAGTTGTTTGACTATTGGTTCGTCAAGCAAGAGGGACTGAGGTGTGTCCTCATGAGGAGGGACAAGCAACAATAGCCAGTGTCAGCGAATCCTTGCGCAGCCCGGTGCAAATCTGGAAAGGGAGCCCTGTATTCGTTCCATCCCTCCGCTATTGTATGTATCAATCCGACTGTACCTCAGAAGCAGCTTCGTCGCAGCACGGGAATCTGAGTCGAAGTCGAGAAGCAGGGTCGACTGCGCGCCCTAACAACGCTGCAAGCATGGCGCTGGCCCCATCTACTGTGTTTAACATGTTGAAGTGCTCCTGCGATGATTTGCGCGGAATCCCATCGGGGAAAACAACCGCCCATTGCTCATGCCAGGGCAGAGGCCTGCGAACTTTGGACACGGCCAGTGTGAACATGATAAAACTGTCAAGTCTGTCCTTGAACAATTGATTGCGCTCCCGCCGTGTCACCGCATTCTGGATACCTCCAAATCGACCAGGTCGATTAGGGTACGCGTGACCGGATATACGGCGCTGGTGGCAGTCTTCGGAATGAGTGCACCAGTTCGCAAAGCGTTGGAGCCGAAGTTGAGCAGCCAAGGGTCCCTCTAGGTCGTCCAAGATGCTTTCGAGATTCGTGTGCAAGAAGTCCTCGATGCTCTGTATTCTGCTGTCCTCTGGCTGCGAGCCGAAAGGCGATTGTCTCGTTGCTAAACGCTCGGTTTCGGAGCAGTATTCCGATAGGTGGTCCGTTTTGCAAGCGTCGGGTATCATTACAGACAACCCGCGCACGTACCGAATTCTTCTGAACGCCGACAATAGGACGTTGAGGTCGATCATCTCCGGCTGACCTGGGCCGCGCGCTACGGACTTTTTCCATTGGAGGCCTTCCTGCTCAATGAAGGAGATGTGGACGTGTGGCAGGCGTAGGCCCGTGTTGTTGATGGCCGGCTTGATCTGGGACTCGGCCAGGGGTAGAGACGCCGACTTGGCTTGAGGAAGGAGCCATGCAAGCAGTCGTGTGATTTGCATCCAGGCACAGATTAGCTGTGCTGGCTCTCGATGATCCGGAGCGAGAACGTCGATTTCGATCTTTTTGAGCTTGTCGAAGGGGATCTTCTTGCCGACCAGGCAGCTTGGCTGGCGGATGTGGTCGGATCGCACTGGTAAGAAAAATTCGGTGCCGTCAAAAAGAGCGACACGGAAGTCCAGATCGCTAGGGTCGATAGCGATTTTGAAGACATGGAAGTCGTATAGTTCGGGCTGGAGTTCGTGATAGAGTGCCTTGTTCAGGTAGAGCATCGAAATAGACCTTTGTTTGATGGACTCCTGGAAGATCATGATGCGTAGTTCGACAGGTAGGTCACCAAAGGTTTTGCCCATGCTGTGCGGTTGTAGACTGGACAACGACATTTCTGCGGGAAGGCTGTGTTCTCGAGTTCCTTATCAAATGTCAAAGTTCGATAGGAGAGAATGTCGATGAGCGGAAGTGTTGAGCCTGGAGGACGGCTTGCTCGGAATATATATAGCTTATACCTGGACCAGTTTGGGCTTTTTGCCTCTTCTGAGGACCTGCGCTGTGTCAGTCTAGCTGATCACCAACTTCTGGTTAAGGTTTGCAAACGTACGGTTCAGCCGAGTCACAATCCTGGTTGTCGTATAGCACAACGACTTTGTAACGCTCCGACCATACTTGCCAGTGGTCACAGGAATCGGACCTTGGTACTGCGCAGTGGGCGTCAGCCGGTCAGAAAGCCAGCGCGACCTGACTGAGGACCTTTGCCATCTGAAACAGGATATATAATCCCACATCAGTGTTGTTTGCATCCATTGGAAGACTGTCTCCACAGCTCAATGATGCGTTTGTTGGCTCGAACCACATGGCAAACACGTCTGAAGCATAGGACATATGATTGCCACCACGCAAGTCACTGCGTGGTTGGTCACAAAGCCAGGTAATTGAGATCGAGGAAAACTTCCTGGCATCGAAGAGTGGAGCCTTCTGGTTGACTCGGCACCTTGTCGGCGGCCATGGCTAGCCGTTCCTGGTCGTTCATCACATATTAGTACTATGAGGATAGTGAACCGATGCCGTATTGGCACTGGAGTGTGAACAAGGGGAGCGAGAGCAGTGTCCGGGGATCGTGTGAGGACCTCACGTGTGGCAATCGGTTTGATAATGAAGCTCCGGCGGAGCAGCTGCCCGGAAAACGCAGCGCGCAACTGCGGCGCGTTGAGACTGCCGATGACGCGCTTTAGAGTAAATAATTGCTGAACGACAAGACAATCGAGTTCCGCCAGAAATGTCCTGACAAGTTGCATTTCCTCCTCTCAACATGGAGGGTGATTCCGCGAGCCCACAATATTTTCCCGACGTTGGGAAATGCCTCTCAGGCGAACAGCTCGTGCTGTGAGATCTCTTACCATATCGATTTGACCAGGGATGCTAATATCGCTTAGTTCTTGGGACGACTTGTTCGAGGCGCTCTTTTCTCATGATCACTCAAAAGCGCAGCATGCCTCCCGTATACTCTCCGGCGACTACCCCAAGCGCATGTTGTCGTCGAAGTTCCCTTCCTTTCCTCGACCCAATGCCTCCTCCAATGCCGCCTTTGACTCTGCAGTTTCGGCAATTTCATCGTCTTCAAATGGACTTTACAACCGCGATGAGTTGAAGGAAGATGCTGCGTGGCTCAGCAAGCAGGTCGACATTGGTGAACAAGAGGCCCTGCGACTGGCGCTGCTAGAGTGGCAGTATCGCCCGGAGTCCAGGCTTCGGGAAGGATACTCTGAGGCAGAAGTTGCAAGTCTGAAGGAGGCTCTTGGGTCAGACTATGTGGATCGGTATCTGCAGGCGAAAGGTAGCTTCCAGGCGAGAGGTGATGCTGTTTTCCACACTCAGCAGTCGCGCCGAGTCCGGTTAATTCGTTTGCACCTAAGCCAACAAGTGCTTGTTTTGCGCCTGGGCAAGGAGCTCACTGAAATCAACTTCTCCGATGATAAAGAGTCCGGAATCTCGTGTCCTTGTGAGACACTGGCGACTGAGCTACGCGCCGGAGTGTACGATCTCAAGGAAGACATTGCCGACGGAATCAATCGCACTGAAACTCTCCTGCAGAGTTTGGAATCTGACCCATCGTGGGAGATCGAGGAATCAGACCTGGGCCTTCTTAAAGACGCAAGAGACACCTGCACCCTACAAATGATCGGGTATGTCTTGGAAACTCTCCTCTTAGTGGTCAGACGGTCGGACAAACCCTTGTCCTCAGAGTCAGTTCGTCTCTGGTTCCGCTTGATGTCATCCGTGGGATTTTTCGCTCCCTTCACGTCCGAGATCGAGAGGCAGACAGAGGTGATCCAGAAGATCCAGTCGACTGCGTCCTTGTTGAGCCTGACCATTCTCAATGTGGGGCTTACCATTACCACCTTGGTCGATACAGCTTCCTCAGGTCAACTGATTCAGCCTGGGTCAAGGCCAGAGTACTGCTTTGATCTCGAAACTGCTTCCCATGTTCATGAGCTGCTGTACAGTGCAGCTTCAGCAGGAAATATGCTTGGTGGACCTGCGATACTCGCCTGGGCGATGATCATCTACAAGATCCAACAGCTAGCCTCCTTTATCAAGGAGAAGAGAGAGTCACAGCATGTCCAACGGACTCTGGACGCTGTTTCAACATTTGACGCAGCAACCGGACGCCGAGGCTCTGGCGGCGGCGCCGCCTTCCAAGCGACGATTTTCGAAGACCTCTTGGACACGATCATGATGCACAGCACAAATGATGACCCTTCAAGTTTTCTCCTCGATGCGGCCCTCGGCCAATGCAATGTGGTCGACTACATTGTCCTTCTGAGTTCTTCGATAGGTA
The DNA here is from genome assembly GCA_016110215.1 of Capronia americana. NCBI lineage: Eukaryota > Fungi > Ascomycota > Eurotiomycetes > Chaetothyriales > Herpotrichiellaceae > Capronia > Capronia americana. The sequence goes on from JADWQD010000029.1 coordinate 34,385, forward strand.
GTCTTACGACGCTGCTACCCATCTACAAAGTCCAAGCACTGCAAGACGTCATAAAAATTGCGCAGTCGTTGTTGGGCTATACCCCAGAGTTGATATCGTCGCAGCTGGCTTTGCTGGCGATCGACGCTGACAGCCGATCAGAACAGAAGCTCTATGATCCCATAATCACGTTCCTTGAGGACGAAGATCTGCTTCGAGGGTTTTACGACACGGCAGCGGCCAGATTCCCTTACGAATGTCTGCCGTTTCTCCAGTTCTCTCGAGCCTTAGCTAGGGTGTCCATTTTTAGTGACGATGGTACCCAGTACGTCGAATACCGGCTTCGAAAGTTGACATCTTTGACTCGAGCGGTTGGGAAGGACGTCGAGTACACAACAACGCGTGAAGACGAAAGTGGCAGCTTTGTGGCTCTCGAAGCCCCAGTCAACCTGCTTGACTTTTCCCAGAACAAGCTTCTTACCTATACCCATCAAGAGACCGGGACCACGTCCATCGTCCCCGCCGAAACAATTGGTGAACTAATTTCGGATCCCGATGCAGGAGGCCCGACCGTGATTAGATGGCAACACGAGTTCTCTGGTCTTGCATACATGGGTCAGTTGCTGGAGCTCCACTATATGGGACTCCTTGCGGCATCACTTTCCCCGTCCGAAGATCTCGAAGGTGTGGTTTCCGAGACGATCGGTGTTCTGGCAACGCTCTTGTCAACCATATTGAACAACAATCCGCTTCAGCAGACAGCAGCCGAACTCCAAGACCATTGCGCGGCGGTTTTGGACGAATTCAGCAGCCATCTCAACCCAGAGGCAGATGTTATACTGTACATCTTTGACATCCTCGAACAGGAGCTACAGAGATTCCGTCGACGTACGGTATCGACCTTTGATTCTCGGATCATGACTGCCTGTCTTGACTTCATCATCGTCTTAACTAACCTAAGACCGGAATCGATCTGGTCAAACCTCAATCGAACAAGCCTCCTGGGTCATCAGTCGGCATCATCACCCATTCTCGCCATCGTGTCTGGAGTTGATGTCCCCCTTCAGATTTTCGATTTCTTGGAAAAGTGCACAGAGCTGTACCACTCCTTGATCGGACTCGCGCTCAAACAGGCAATCACTAATGCTCCAACCATTAGGCCGGTGTCGAGGGCCAAGATACCGGCTGCCTGGCGTGTTCAGAACCCAATGCTCGTGACTCCAACCGAAGTTTTCTACCAAATATTTCAAGGGATCCCAGACTGGTCCTTTCAATTCCCGGAGCAGCAGCTCCGCATCAGCACCAGCATCGCCAACTCGTTTTCGGACATCATCCAATATGCTTTTGGCGTCGGCACGTCGCTCAGTGCACCCAGCATCGCAGCAGCGCCTTTCGCGGGAGCGGCAACATTCCTTGTTTCAGCGTTTCGGGCATCAGGTTCCCAAGATCTAGGGTCAAATCCAGTCGCGCAGTCACTATTTGCAACCAGCACCAGTGGCAAGACGTTTCTGTTGGGCGATGGGTCAGTGCTGCTGGACGATGCTCCCTTTGAGCGATACGTCCGCTCACAACTATCACTTGCAACGTTGCTTGTGCGCTACAGTCTTGTACGAGAATTACCTTTGTCACCGTTGGAGAAGCACATCTTCGACGCGGTGCCCGCTTTAGTGCGGACTCTGCAGGTTGGGTCATCCGTTCGCGCTTCTTGCTTGGGGTTGTTGCGAAACATTCTGGTTTACGTGGAGCGTCATCAGCCATCCTCTTTACTTGGACACCTGGGCTCATCCTCATGCATTGACCTGCTCAACTTTCTCCAACATGTTGACGCCAATTCCGAGTCGCCGCAGGAACGCGCAGAAGTGTGGAAGCTGCTGAGTCAGTTAGTCAAAGACTCTCAACAATGGCTGGCTATGGTGACCTTGACTGGTTCTGCCCCAGATGGTTCAAAACGAAAGAAATCAGACAAGGAAGGTGCGGTCTGTATTCGCAGCAAGACTTTTCTGCAAATTGCTATGGACGAGTTGAAAAGCATCGAGAGACTTCCACGGAAAGTTGCGATAGCAATGCTAGACTTCGTTCTGCAGGCGCAGCAGGATTGGTCATGGGTCACGCAAGATCTGTCTTCGTCAAAAGATTTCTTTTCCAAGGTTGTCCAATTCGCCACCAAACCTCGAACTCGGGACCTCGACGGGACCAGTCTCGCTGATGGCAATCTGATCGCTGCTCGCGTCACGGATATTGCCACAACACATCTTCACCATGCCATTATTGCGAGGGACATGGATGCCATCAAGACCTACATCCCTCTGATCAACTGGCTCGCATCAAACGCTGTCGAGGTCTCAAGCTACAACGCTTCGTTACACGGAAACATGCGCCGAAACTTTGCCGCCAAGTACAACGGACTCACTGTGGCCGATATCAAGAGTACGGGCTTGAGCGAGCGAGAGTACGGCCCAAACTTCTATTATGATATTGAGTTTGCGAACAAGTTGCTAGAACGCGATTCATCTTGGCAGGGGGCTGGAGGGAGGTCTAGTAATCAGTCTTTCTCGGCAGAGTTTCGTCGTGCCAACACAAACCTCTCAGTCATCGATTCCGAATTTGCACTTTTGTCAAGCCTGCAGCGTCTGTGCATTGACCACTGTAAGTTCTTCGTCCAGGACCGCGAAGTACACGGGGCGATGGTGCATATCATTCAACACTGCCTTGAGGCAAATTCACAGCTCTATCCAACGGAAGCGCTCTTCGAATCATTATTTCAGAATCGAGCAGACTTGTCAATGGCTCTTTTGCGAGAACTTGTTGCAGCCGGTGCGAAGGGCTCTGACATGGTCGGCTTGTTGGAGCATGCTTGGGCGGCTGTAAGATTCAGAAGCGGAACCTATGAACAAGCAATCATCAACAACGACCTAGCATACTGGCGTTCAATCCTTTCGGTCTTGCTTATGACCCTGCAGATCCATGTCAACTTGAAGCGCAAATCGCCCGGGGTTTCCGGTGGTACCATGGCGATCGTCCCTCTCGACCCAGAAACCCCTACATTCCTCGAAATCACAAGTAGTATTGTCGCCGAAGGGTTTAGGTCAGTCGTCGTTGCCATCCAGGACCAGAAAGAAAACAGACCGAAGACCGACGCTGATGATGAGTCTGATCGGGCTGGACTGCGCGATATCTCAATCCTGCTGACACTTATGCAAGCCATCCTGAGGCTACCAAGTCTCCCCCAGTTTGCCGCAGAGTTGTCCGATCGGCTCTCTTCCTCTGGCATCATCTCGTCATGCCTGATACTCTACTCCTGGTCTCATCTGCTGGGTGAGCCGGAAACAGACAGCCAGCCTCGTTATGCCGACTACTGTGTCCAACTCCTTGCATCTATCTCTTCTTTACCACTGGTCGCCGAAGAACTTGCGATTGAAGGGGTGCTAAACCGCATCCTGTCAGCCAAGACAACAGACGGCCTTCAGCGCGTTCCCGGCGGCGTGTCTCATGCTGATAACAGACGCGACTGTGCTTTCCTATACCGGGTCTGGGCAACTGGCCTACTACCTCTCTGTCTGAATCTTCTGCACGCCGTTGGCGGCGCCATCGCACCTGAGATCTCAGTCTTCCTCAACCGGTTCCCTGACCAGCTCATTCGCGCCAGCACAAGCTTGATGCCGACACCACAAGCCAAGGCTGCGGGTGCCGATGTTTTGACTTTAGGGGTAGCGAGCGAGGCTGCAACATTGGCTCTGATTTCGTACGGTCTCGCATCGTACCGTGAAGCTGGCGCCTCTGCCGCGGTAGATCCGACGACCATTTTGCCATTGAAAGGCTACGATGAGCACCGGAAGGCCATCGTGGAGGACTTGCGCGACTTGATTGCGATGAAAGAGGATGCAAGGCGAAAGATCACCGTGCCCACCGATGAAAAAGAATTGACCTGGCAAGGTGCCAAAGATGGGGATAAGCTCGATGCCAAGATCGTGAAAGAACTGAAAATCGCTGTCGCAGCATTGAGCCGAGATGAGGATGATGACGAAAAGTGAGAGTGTAGACATGTTGGATTGCGGATCCCGACGTCCAGCGACACCGATTTTGTACGAACATGACGAATGAATGAGATTTCCCAAACCATAGGGAGCCTCAGTCTTGTCCAGCCAGACTTAGTGGCTCCCGCATACGCCCGCATTGGCCGCTATTGAATTACCATTGAACCATCTAGTGTCTTCGCTGGCCAAGAAGCACAAAGTCTAACAGTATGCGCCGTTTCCTAAAGTGTTTCTTCAGCAGACGGCCTCATGATGCTCCGACTGGTGATGGAGGGCGGATTTGGGGCACCGTGCGACATGCACTGGACGAGGGGCTTGAAGTGGTGAGATCCTACTCCGAGAACTTGTGTTGACTGGATCTAACTCACTGGCCATCCACAGAGGAAAAGAGAAAGCTGACACAGCTTCAAACAGAATCGCTGCACCGAGAAGCGACGCTGTGTAATGCCAACCGTCGAGTCTGAGCATGACACCGTCCAAGATCCGGCTGTTGCCCCACGAGAATGGATCTCTTAGAAAGGGCTCGGACCACCTAGGGATGCAACATGCGGTAAGCCATGATTACGCCTGCCCACGCCTATGTAAGACAGACATGACCGAAGTGAGTTTTGAGTTGTTACCAAGGCCACCGGGCCCCTGTAAGCTACCCAAAGCTTGGGCTATGCGAGGCTAGTCATGTCCTAATGCCATAGATCAAGCAAGGTCCCATGAGCCGTTCACAAAACTGCCCATGTCCTCAGTCCAGAAAAAGTCCTGCAGCACATGCTCTATATCAGCCCAGTCTTCCAAGTCTGGGAATTGTGCCTTGAAAAGCCGGACCAAATCGAGGCCTGGCGACCTCATATGCCCGGCTCTCGACCTCCATGCATCGATGACGACCATGTACACCCAAATCAGAGCTTTCATCTCAGCCTTCGATGTCGGCATTGTCAATTTTGGCAAGGCTTTTGTCGCACTCACTACCGTCAACATTGAATGCCTGGAAGGGAGACGGAGATTGCAGAAAGCAGCGGAGCAGTAAAGGATCAGCGCCATCACGACAAGCTTCTCCAGGGTTGGTGTGTCGGCCGGAGCTGCCAGGGAAGGACATGCCTGCATAATATCATGGTAGCGCCGCTGTTTGTATCGGAAGACTTCCTTATCTGCTACGACAGGGATATTGTGCTTCTTGTCACTGACCGCCTTCGCCAGACGCACCAAGACCTCAAGCGTCGGCAGTGTGAGCAAGTCCCGTTTCGCCAGATCCTGGAATCCAACTGGGAGACGGCTCAACAGCTTGCGCGTCTTCTCAGAGAAGGGACGCCTTGGGCATTTATCCGCTTCGTGATTTGGCCGTTCATCAGCAAATATTGTGGGACCCTGACCGGCTGCCCAACACCAATATCCCTCCCATTGGAGAATCATGCACTTGTGCAAGCCTCTGCTGTCCAGCGCGTCGAGACCTCCTCTGGCATCGACCATCCGACGCAAGTGTTCCTTGTGCAAACTGTGGGCTCCTTTGTCTCCGAGTTGGCGCGCAACCACGGCAAGGTTCATGACCGTGGCGATGGAAATGTCGTCGAGCAGGGATTCTCGACTTTCGATCTCACGTCTCAAGTTCGCCAACGCCGTGCCTAAATGCATATACAGCCGTTGCGAGGGCCTCCCGCCTGGGTTCAGGGAGAATTCCCACTCGTGTAAAACGTTGGCCAGACCGGCATGGAGAAACAGTGGGTGCTGCAGCAGGTCCAGAAAGAAAGTGGTGTATATGTCTGTGACGTTGAAGATTTCGTACAGAGCGGCGTGGTTGGGCACATAGTACCGTGTGTAAAAGTCGAGAGCGTCCTGGCAAGGATTCGGAGGGTTGATTCCAACCGGATCTTTGCCGTGTCTACGCAAGTGTAGGTCAGGATCGAGGAGGAGTTCAATAGGACTCGCTGATCGCTGCACTCTAGCATTCGTATCCGGCTCGAAAGGCGCGTCTTCTGCTGTCCCCCGCCGATCCTTGGTCGGCGAGCTCATTGCTCTCACCGAGGAGGGCTTCTTTTGGGGTTTGGACTTCGCACCCTGCGGTTGCGTTTCCGCAGCGGGTGCCAGTGGACGAAGTGGGCGCTCCTGGCCAGGCGACGAAAGGACTGTTTTCTTCCGCCGTCTCCGAACACATTTGAGGGCAGGGTCGGACTTGCGTCGCAGTTCTAGCGTCCTCAGCCCGATGATTCTCGCATGAGCTCGAACTTTCGATATCTGGATCTTCTTGTCTGCTTTCGTCCAGGACAGCCCTTCGACGAAGACAACTTCGCGTGGCTTCATTGTTGTGACTGCCGGGTTGGAGGCGATGGATTTGGAATGTGTTATGGTTGGAACTTCTCGCCGTGCTGGTTGATCATCTTTATCGTCGAGCACACGATTACACTCTACGACGCTGCTTTGGGTTGGAAAATGCCCGATCGAGACGGGTCATCGACGGCCAGAGCGTTGCGGATCATGGAGAGCACCGGCTTGCAGTCCCAAGGCTGATACAGGACGCAACCCATTCGCTGGGACAGGCACAGCCTGCTCCCCCCCCTGCATATCCATGACTCGCAAACAGGAAGAGCCTTGCCTTGCGAACGCATGTACAATCCCCGACCAGCCCTAGTCTTAATCAGCGCTGCCAAACCGTGGCTATGATTTGAGGTTTCATCCTCGCGCTCGGCATGCACTTGGCGCAGCAGAGAGGCAGGCTGATATTGGTGGGCATCCTGCAGGGCGTGTTCCAGTCTTCTGAGCAGGAACCGCACCTCTTGAGGCGCCCATCTTTAGATAATGGCAGATATCTATCATTGGTGCTCGTCTCTGCGCTGCCGAGGGAGCTTCTTGTCATGTGGAGCTTACCTGGGGGTTTATCCCCGTGGTCTAAGGTGAACTGGACACGGCGTGGCTTCTATCGAACCGTGTGTGATTATGCATGACATGCCGTCAACGGCCCGTCTTTCACTCAGTCATTGTACACGTCTGGGGCCGTATGACAAAGCCGTTGTTATTCATATCTCCATGCAGCGTACGGAGTCCTGGAAGTCTCGTGTTCTCTCAGCTTCCCCGGTCCTCAGCACAACAGCAAAAGCCGACACAGATGGGGTATTCCGCCCGACATGGACCTTGGTTTGTGGGCCATTTGCCTCATGCAGTATATGTACAGTGGCCTATGCTACGGTGCTGCGGAGTCTGGGCATTCCCTTGGCACGCGGCTTTCGTATTACGAGAAGACATCACCGTTCAGAGCAACTGGATCCGACTGCGCATAAAGGATGTTATGCCTTTCTGCTTACATATCCATTCCAATTTACCACGACTACCATCGCCGCGGAAGAGCAAAGCGCCCCCCTTCTTGGCTGCGCTCTCACCGCAGTCCGCACGCTGACAGACGTCAACCATACCGCTGGAACAGTACTTTTGTCGCTTGTCTCAGTACAAGTCGATTACCGACTTCGGCTGGCAGCAGAACTGGCTTTCTGGGCGTTACTGAGAAAGACTGCAAGCCACCACACTGCAAGCCGGCTACCGTCAGGCTGACCCTTGGAAGACACACCCCCGTTCCACTGGACATTGCCAGCCAGGGACAGGTAAAGTCGCCGGTGTCAGATGTCAATCGCATCGGTTTCCGGGTGATGTATCCCTTTGCGGTATATGACGTTTGATGTATGATGTCTGATATCTTAGCTCTGTCTCCGAGATTCCGAGTCATGCACGTGTTCCTAGCAGGATTTCGTGACGGCTGTAGCAATTTGGATCCCAGACAATGAACGCTCGCGGTTCCTCTTCGCATCAAGGTTCCACCGACGACGTCTCATTAGGCGTTAATAGTCTGCGCGAGCCTGGAATGAACCATTGGTTCTTGGGAAACGTCACCTTCGTGCCAGCTCAAAAGATGAGATTGGACGATCAGCATGGCGTTAGGCTGATTCGAACATGGTCCCTAACACGTCGCTCCTTGAGGGCAGCAAGAAGCGGACATGGAGAACTCACGCTTATCACCGGCAATGGGAGACGAATCATTCCTCACCGCCAAAGGCATTCGACGGACTCCAGTTCGACCTTCGAGTGTTGTCCCCGTCGCGGATCCTTCCAATGACTTGCCTGGTATGAACAACTAGCAGGGGCCCGGGAGACCGTAACCTCTGACAGTTCGTGGTCTGGTACGTGCGTACCATGGTACGAGGGCATAGTCGTGGAAAGCGTTTAAGCCCGTCGCTTTGGTTGCCGCTTCTCTGTCTTAATTTCTGCCCACGGAGGCGCCGAGACAAACAGTGCTGACTTGAACAATCCCTACCCCCAGGCTCCGATCATGAGTCGTACTCTCAACTGGGTGGTTATCCCCCGGCTGCTTCGATCTCACTGACTCCCCGCGGCTGGTAAGCTCCATACCAGGTAGATGGTCTTTGGCATGTCGAAGGATCAAATCTGACTGCTTCGAGGTATATTTTCTGCTATGGATATGCACTGAGCATGACCCACTTCTACGGATATACGACAACTAGGCGCATCCACCCACCCCGTCGCTTTGCTGACTGAGATTCTCGAATCAGTGCACTGTGAGGCACGCGGTATAGCGCCACTTGACTCCCAAGATTCAGTACCGGGGCTATGGGCCCCAATTCGCCCTCCCGACACAACGCCGAACCTCGTACAAGCAGGGCAAGGGTCTGATGACGAAGGGGTATCGATCAGCAGTCGTCACGGCCTCAAATCTGCATCTTTTGGCCAGAAACACCACGAATGGTGTGGCGGGCACGTATCATCCATCATCAAGGACGAGGTGCACACGTTTCATCGCTGCTTCGCGAGAGCCTGCCTACACAGCGGCCATCACCGACGTTGAGTTTTATGTGTCAGCCATGCACCTCCCAGCCGGTGTTGACATCTGGCAAAAGGACCAAAGCCAGTGCGGGTGGTCATCAGCAGGGGACCAAGTGAGCTGACCTGCATCCTTCGTGCCGCGTCAACTGCGTATGAACTCATTCTGGAGTGAGTGATGATTGATGGGCCTGAGGCAAAGCAGTCGATTTGAATACCCCTGGACAGCAGGTTGGCACTGTTCAATCAGCATGTGCTTGAAGTGGAACCACGTTAGGGGTCTGTGGTTTCTGGTGCGCAGATCGATCTGGTAGCTTGCTGCTTGAGATAGGGGTGTCCGCTCTCGTTGCTGACCATATCGCGCCGTTATTTCACTACACAGCTGAAGGACTGTGGTAAGGATCAACCTCGTGTTCCTATACCAGTTGGGGGCGAGGCGAAATCCGACCACATCAAGGCTTTCGATGATGGCTTTCATATCGCCTGCTTCGTATCCGTGCCAAAGATGAGGCTGAGACAGCTTGAATGGAACATCGAGGAAGGTTACGAATACACAGGCTTCTTCTGGGTGACTTTTTCTGCGCGGAAGAGTTACTTACTGTAGCCTTGTTCCGACGGAGGACCCAAGCTTGAACACGCTATGCTCGTCCATTCCACATCTATACCGCCACCCTGTAATCAAACAAGAGATGACTTTCAGGCCCGGGTGATGCATTTCGGCCATCTATTAAACCGGAAGCGCAATCACCATTTCTACCCGCCCCTGGCTGAGATGACACTCCGAATACAGAGATGATGCGGCATCGTCGTTTCGCGCTTTACCACCAAACCATCTCATAGCCTGGCTCCCTCCTTTCTCAGTCGTTCCCTCGTAACGTCTCTCAGCTGTCTTCTCAGGATCTTGCCTGATGGGTTCTTGGGGATCGCATCCATGAACTCAACGCCGCCTGCCAGCCTCTTGTAGCGGATCACCTTGCCCTCGACGAACTTCTTGACGTCGTCTTCCGTCAGCTTGCTCCCCTCCGGTCCTACCTGCCTCACTACAAATGCGCGAGGCTTCTCGTCTCCGTCTTCGGTGGGCATGCCGATCACAGCGGCGTCAGCGATTCCGGGATGTTCCAACAACAATGCTTCCAGCTCGGCCGGTGCAACTTGGTTCCCCTTGACTTTGATCAACTCCTTCTTGCGGTCGACGATGAAGAACTTGCCGTCATCGTCCACGTACGCGATGTCGCCTGTCTTCAGCCACCCGTCCGGCGTCAAGGTCTCCTGCGTCGCCTTCGGGTTGCCCCAGTAGCCCTTCATGACGTTGGGTCCGCGAACCCATAGTTCACCCCGAGCAGCGGGGCCGCGCTCCGTGATCTCCGAGAGGCCATCTTCGGTCATGATCTTCGCTTCACAGTTGGCATTGGGTTCGCCGACGGCCTGGGTCAGAGAGGTCTCATTAGGATTCCACCCCAGAAGTGAGCAGGTACACCTGTTGATTAGGAAGTTAGTTCTGCAGAGTAGTCACCACAGGCAAGATTCGCGGTTCGCTCTTACTCGGTCATTCCCCAGCCTTGCTTAAAGTTCAGTCTGCTCCCTAACCGGCGCTCAACCTGTTCGGAGACGTCTCGACCTAACGGGGCTGCGCCGCATCCAACCTGTTCAACCGAGCTCAGGTCGTAGTTCTCCACTGCCGGATGCTTTGCCAGCAGGACGGCTATCGGTGGCACAAGCGTGTAGTCTGTGATTCGAAACTTCTGCGTGTATTCCAGGAAGAGGATGAAGTCGAACTTCGGCATGACGTAGACCGGGATTTGGCGGTTGAAGGCTTGTGCGATATAGAATGTCTGTCCGTACGCGTGGTAAAGGGGTAGGAAACACAGCCACGACGCCCGGGCCGTGCGTTCCTCGTGGTTCGGGAGGAGTTTGCCCATTTCCTGAACCTGGATCATGTTGGAAATGTAGTTCTTGTGAGTGATCTCCACGCCCTTGGGAACCCCAGTCGTGCCGCTGGAGTAATTCAACGCCAGCGTGGTGTCACACTCCCCGGGGCCAGTGAGATCGTCCCATCGAAAGCCCTTGGCGTCCTCGGCTGGGGCGACCAGGTCCGCCCAGTACCTGCAGCCCTTCTGCCCTTGAGTTTCGCCATCGTATATCTTGGCGTTGTACACGAAGACTCGTTCCGCAGGATCGAGACCAGCCAAGCGGGCAGCTTCGATTCCTGTATCGAGGGAACCCTCGGAACACAGCAGATACGTCGCGCCGCTGTCCTTCAACTGATGAGCCAGCTCCCGTGCGACGAAAGTCGGATTGGCGCCCGTGAATATCCCGCCCGCACAGAGAACGCCCATGAAGACCACGGGGACGAAGAGATCATTGCCGCTGAACAGGAGGACTCGATCTCCCTTCCTGAAATGCTTGGACCGCTGAAGACCGAGAGCAAACCGCTGAGCCCATAACCGGAACTGGTCTCGCGTGAGATAGTGCGTGTCCGGCCTCGCCGCCTCTGAAAACGCCCGTTTGGAGCCAAGTGGTGCATCGGGAGACTTGAATAGGAACGTCTGGAGCGAGCAGTCCGGTATGGGAACGGACCAGCGTGACTGGTACGGCATAGCGAAGGAGATCGGAGAAGTCTACCGGGGATGATGTACGGTGACGACCGGGGACGGTGAATGACCGAGGCGGAAACCGAAAACCTCAGTTAGGGACCAAGTCGATGCGGTTGAGACGGCGTGCGGTCACAATCCGAGAAAAGCCAGACCCAGCGACATGAAGACAACTCCAGAATCGATCCCCGACTTTTTATACTCACCTGGCTTATCCAGCGGCTCGCCGTTACCGAGTGGGATGGGCATTGCGGATTCGCAGCACCATCTATCAAATCTGCCGAGGCTCATCTGGACACAACGACCCTCCCATAGGATACGGCAAGACCAACTAAACTTGAAGGAGGCTCCTGACAGCATCCCACGTTACTGGTTGCGCCGTTTGCAGGGCTTTTTCCATTGCGTGGGCGACGCAGCTTATCCCAGCGAGGCAGCTAGATACCCGCTAATGAAACAATGAGGGGCTCAGCCAAGTTACCGAGGCTGGCTAGAAAGCATTGCGAGGACTGCCGGAAAGGGAGGCTGCTTATGCTTATATGGTATAATTATTTGTACAATGACACGACCGAGGAGTCGTTCCAAGTGTGAAATCTGAACGCCGCACGCCAGAGCCCGTCATTTGCCAAACCTCCAGTTTGTAGAGTTACAGGCTCTCGATTGCAACCAATTCTCGACACTCAAGCCTCGTAATTTGCGCCGGGAGCGAGTCCATGTTTCTCATACAGCTCCTCTGGCCTCCTTCCCAACCGCCCAGCGCTGCTCCTCAATTTGCCGCTCCTGGCGTCGATCAGAGGCGAGATATACTGGTCCTCGACCGTACCCCCAACCATCTTGTCGCCCTTTCTTAGATAGCTGGTCGCGCCTAGTAACGTGGGCTGGAAGTTGACGTAGATGGCCTCCCAGTGCTTAGAGCTCACCTCCCAGATCTCATGGTTGATGCCAATGTGGTCGTTCTCCTTGAGGGTCCTATTCCACCAATCCCACGCCTCCTTGTGAAAGTCGCCGTACGCAAATTTATGGACGTCTTCCGCTGACCTCCAGTAACTGAGGAACAATGTCTCGGTTGCCCCGTTCTTGTCCTGGTTGGTCCACGAGGAGCCTCCATAGAAGCCAGCGTTGGTGTTGTCCTTCTCCAGGAGCTTGATCATTTCATTCAGATAATCACCGATTGCCTTGACGTTGGGGGCGAATATTCCCAACGGATGGTTGACTTTGGCACCTAACAGAAACACCACGACTTGCTCCTGCGATGCTTCCTCGTGGAATGTACCGTCCTCGTCTGGAACCTGGGGTGACGTGCGGTGCAAGATAGCATCATCCAGATAATGGTTTCTTTTCCAACCGTACGTAATGGCCAGAGTCCCCGCAAGACGTGCACCGAGGATGAGAAGCGACGGAAGAACGGCGTAAAATCGAGGAATGATGAAAACCACAAGTGACTGCAACAATGCCCCTAGGAGAATCCAAGTCGACAGGGAGAAGTTTTCCCGAAGAGCCTTGGAGACAGTCAGTGCTTGAAATGCGAACCACGGGGAAGGGGAGAATTACATAGACAAGTCTTCGATTCGCGCTGGGCCAATTGGCTTGCGCTCGTGGCGGCTTTGTGGATGGAGCAAGGAGCGACTTGAATGCCATTGAGCTCGGTAACGTGAGTGTCGCTACAGTAGGTGATGAGGGTTCCGTGTGTTTTGATCGAGATTCGCTACGTTGGGGTTTGTCGTGACAGGATGTGAAATACTAAGACATCCTCAAGAGGGTAGAAGAACGTGCCCGACTTTATATCAAGCAAGGCCAAACAGTCTCTCTTACCGGTTGCATCATGCGTACTTCATCTTGCGGACGCAAAGGCTCTCAGTTGCAATGGCTAGCGTAAACCAGCCGGGAATTGATGATGGCCCCAGGGTTGTAACTTGTAAGCACCTACATAGGCGCAGGAATTGTAACCTCAGCGATTGGTTGAGCGTTGCCCAAGAGCAGGGCGAAGCTGGCTCGAAAGGACATCGTCCAAGTAGGCACGGCTCTTGTTCATCCGCTACAAGTCGCATCGCAAGCTGAAACCCAACGGAGAAGCGTGACAGGTAAGAATTCAAGACTTTAAGGCCGTAAAGAAAGTGCGGAGTACACTGGGCCACCCAGCGGCGAATGTCCTTAGGTCCTTGTGTCAGCGAACCCCCGCAATTTGTTGTGCAGAATTTGAGCCGTCGGGTCAGCATCTACCTCGTGTTCGGCCGTACGACCAGTCAATGGATTCATCGGGACAGCCATATTCGCCCCTCCCAGGATAGTAGCTCCTCCGTACCCCTAGATACCGGCCTGAATGCGCCCAATATTTTCGCATGTACGAACAAAGTCTACGCGGCGATGAAAGAACCGCGGAACAGAGCATGAAGACAAGTACCTCGAGGCTAATACGTTTGAATCGTGAGATACGACTGAGCAGATCGTGTTGCGCGTGGGAGGAAGTAGTCAGTCGACAAAAAGACCAATGTCTCCCGCACGCCTATGGGCAGAGGCAAGCCACCGCTGTGGTAAAATAATCTTGCGAAGCAACCCGGAAAGCACATCCGGAAGTGTGGGCATCTGAAACAAGTCAAATCCTGATTGTGCATCTATATGTTCGGAACGGACGCTGGCGAACGAGGACTTGCTCGCAGTTAGTTGCGTCCTCGCTCTTCGTCTCCCTCGATGCCCGGTATTCTATCATTACTCCGTACCTGTCTTTGGTTTCTGTTTCGTCAGTTCAGTAACGCGTCGCTTCAGCCCCAAATAACCTATGCAGTAATGCAAGCAATGCTAGGGACCATAATCTTCTCACAACGATTCGGATTGGCCACCCCTCATGAAGTTGAGGACTTTGACCTTTTCGCAGGAGGGAGGCCCAGTCCGTTTGAGTTGCGGAAGAATAGCACACCAGCCTTGTCACCAGTCGCTCCCTCCATCGGTTCGACCCAGGCGCACCATCTCATGGATTTCCATAAGCTCTTGATGAAGCCAATTGAGCCATCCTTGACATCACTGCGGTAGTGACGACCCATGACCTTCTTGATCGCCTCACTCGCCTCGTCCGCGTTGTAGAACGGAATGGTGCTGACATAGTGGTGCAGGACATGGGTCTCGATGATCCCGTGCAGCAATTGACGGCCGATGAAGCCGAATTCCCTGTCGATCGTGGCCGCCGCTCCACGAGTATACGTCCACGTCTCAGGAGTGTAGTGGGGCAGAGATGGATCGGTGTGCTGCAGATAAGTGATCGCAACTATTCACCTTGTCAGCAAAAGAGATCAGAAACATATCTCGGGGCCGTCAAGAACTTACCCAACCAGTGGTTCACCCAAAGATATGGAGCGAAATACCACAGGAACAAGTTGGCGAAGCCATAACTCTTACCGATCGAGTAGAGGATGCTGCCTGTGACCAGGAGACCCAGGTCACTCAGGACAATCAGCTTCGCATCCTTTGCTTCGTACAGGGGACTGCGGGGGTCGAAATGGTTGACACCGCCTCCGATGCCGTTGTGCTTGCCAACACCACGGCCCTCACGTTGAACCTCGTGCTTGTTGTGGCCGGTGACATTGGTGAAGAGGTACATTGGCCAGCCGAAGAGTTGCTGGCTGATAAGATGAACTGCTGTGGCGAGAGGGGTCTCCTCAGTAAGCTCATCCAGCTGGTGAAGCAGGTAGCTTCTGCGAGAGCAAAATTGCTCCTTCGTCTTCGGGACAAATACCATGTCTCGCTCCATGTGGCCAGTGGCCTTGTGGTGCTTGCCGTGAGAGATTTTCCAGGAGAAATATGGTACCAAAAGCGAGGTGTGGCAGAGGAAGCCAACAGTATCGTTCAGGACTTTGCTGGGTGAGAAGGACTGGTGACCGCACTCATGAGCCAATACCCAGAGACCCGTGCCAAAAAGACCCTGCACAAAGGTATAGAAAAACCAAAGAACAGCTCTGACGGGCGCAGATGGGACGTTCTCCGGTGTCAGAAAGCGATTGAAGAGGTAGAAGGTGACGGCCAGGGAGACCACGTCCCTAGCGACATAGTAGAGACCAGTGGCGGCAGATCGCTCGAAACAGTGCTTGGGGATGGCCCTGTGGATATCGCCAATGGTATAATCAGGGACCTCGAAAGGGTTGCCATATGTGTCAACCAGCTGCTTCTCTTCAGGAGCCTGTTTCGGAGAGACGTCTTCTGATGCGAGGGAGGACAATGAGGTGGAGGATGGAGAGGATCTCGGGCTATCGAGAGGGGAGATGTTGGCGGACGAGGCGGGGGTGGAATCGGTGGTGACCATTCGACGGAGGGCTGCCTCGGCAGGCAAAGCGGTGGTAGTCATGGTCTACTCAGCGGTAGAGGAGAGACTGATATGTGCTTGAGTGGTTGAGCTGGAGGGAGTGGGAGGAAGGCGACGATTGTGTCTGCGAAACAGTGATGGGGGCTGAAGCTTGAGAATACCGCTGGGCCAGATCAAGAAGAGGAAGGGTTTCTCAGCTCGAGGAAGATAAATGATATTGCATGGCCACGGTGCTTTTAGGGCAGAGCAAACTGTGAGCAATCGGTCACGGTTTCCCTATTGTAGAAATGAACGGCCAGCAAGTGGTGCAAAGGGCAGGGCGGTGGAGAGTGTGGGCTGTCGGCAGGTGATTTTTTTTGGCACGGGTGGGAAAAGCGCATGTTCTCAACAAACTTGAAGTCCCTCCAAGCTAGCGCGGCAAGGGCAAAACTCAGCTAAAACCAGGGCCCGGCCAAAGAGCTGCAAGCAGCTCCCTGGGCGGTGAGGGAGGGACGATTTACAGCCGGGGCATCTAGGCCGAGGATCGCCCAGAGATGGAGAATGCAAAACTAGGGCACAAACACGTTAGTCCGGCGCGACTCATTAGCGGGAATCGGCACACTACACAGTACAAGTACGAATGAGTACCAAGCAGGTGAGCTGGCTCGCTGGGTAAGTATTGAGTATTGATGTTGAGCTTCCATTCCACTGAATAATGTAGGCGGCTACAGTATTCAAAGTGTACCTATGAACTACTCGGAGTGAGCCAATAAAATGGAAAAATGGAAAGATGAAACCGAGGTTACTCAATCTGAGTCTTTACTAGGTAAAACTGTGTTGGGATCATGTAACGACTCCTACTGCCAAAGTCACCCTGTTTGAGGGTTGAGGGTTTAGTGCACTCGAAGGGCGAGTGATCAGCAGACACACCAAGAAGGACTCTTCTTGTACGGAGTACGAGTACCTCGAAGCTGAAGATCCCCGTGGCACGACAGCGAGCGTGACCTTTGGCCCACCGGTTTTTTTTTGTTGACCGTGTTCTGATCGTGACCTTTCCCAAGCCTAGGCCGCACCATCCACAATGGGTCTCCCAGACTACTCCAGCAGACACGTCCAGTCCGGAGCAAGCGGTATGATGTGCATAAGCCACTGTCAGCTGGGGAAGCTGAAAGGACGGGTGCTGCTTGCCCTTTCGAGCACATGCTCATTCCCGCCGACATGATTGCTGACAACCTACGAGTGCGTTTCGCCAGCAGATCCAGGGCCAAATTGCATGTGCGAGACGTGCAAGCTTCACGTGCTATTGAGGACGACTCTCCCAACATCTTTCGCGTTCGGTGAAATGGAGAAGACCGAGGCATAGAGCACGGCGGTGATCGAGTCTAAGCCAGGGTCCGCTTAACATCCCACTCAGCCAGGCAGTCACGTAGTGAGAGGCTCGGCCTGTTGTCCTGTGTTATGCAGGGCGAAATCGGAGCTCCACGAAAACGGTTTTGTTGGGGAGCTGAGACTTGAGGCTAACCTTCCTCGACCTTTTGCTGATGCTCCAAAGGGCCCCAGCGTGGCAGTCTCGGCGATGGCGTCACCCACAGTAGGGACAGCATCAAGCTCATTGCGGTTAGGCAACCGGTTCGTGCCGCCGAAGGGATCTCCAACTGGTTCGAGAACCGCAGCTCAAGGTTTCTGGAACAGCCGATAGCGAGATCGTTCCTGGCGCTTTGTGTCACTGTACATCCTCAGCGATCTCAAGTGCGATGCGGCTCAAAATCTTCTGGCGAGATTTTGGGCTCCAGGATGCCGCCGTGGCGGTCAAGAGCAGATTTGGTAGCTCGATATCCGCCACTCAGCCGACGCCTCCACGGCTCTCACTTGCTATTAATCTCCCTGTGCCATCATCCGGTATTGCTCCGAACACATCCACGGTAGTGCTCCGCAAATCTGGGGTAACCAGGACACTTCGGCCGTGAGTCGGGTTTTGCAAATCGCTCACCACATCTACCCATTCGTCTTTGTCACTGTTCGCGGCTCGCTTGCGACATCGTACCGTGATTGTAGGGATCAGGAGGTGGCCGATGTGCTGCGGAAACATGACAAGCGGCATGCGGGTAGGCTGTTGGGTCAACCGCACATTGCCTTTGCGTCTCCCACCAAGCAACCAGGAATCAGAAGGGGCGACAATCTCAAATGATCCTTCCAGTTCAAAGTCTACCTTGTCTTCAACTGTTATCACAAGTTCAGCCATGATCGGCTGGCCAACCGCAGCGGTCGATTTTGTCGTGGTCGATAAATTGAGGTTCAAAGACGCCAGAACCAAAATTGGCCTCTGTGGGACGTCAACAAACAATCTGAGCTGTCGCTGAGGTACTTTTGAGGCCGAGAACTTGATGCGTGGCGTTCGAGAATGCCAGTCTCGGAGCCAATTTTCGATGTTTGCTCTCGTATCTTTGTTGAATGCACACAAGACCGATGGCCATTCCATGTCCTCCATCTTCCAGACCTCAAACTCCTGCAACAACCCAGCTACCTCCACGTCCTGTTCTGTCCATGTAGATCGAACTCGCTCCACCAAATGCGACGCTAAGAGTCTGGCTGCAAAAGCGTGATCTGTCCGAAGAAGCTCATGGGTGAAGTGGGTCTCGAGAATGGCGAAAATCACGCCATCGAGAGATTGAAAGTCAACGATGAGCGTCATTCTGCCAACAGTGCCTCTAGCATCGTTGCGCTTTGGGATTAGCCGTACAGTCCAGTTGGCGGGATGTTTCGGAAACACCACAAACGGCTCATCAAAGCTGCCTCCAGTCACCAGGCGATAGAATTCGTTTTCCTCCAGCCTGCAACCAATGAGACGCAAAGGCACCATTGTCGAAGGACTTATGGTGAATTTGGAGTACGTGAAGTCTCTGCGGAAAACATCTTGCACATTGACCGTGACAGGTAGAATGACCTTGACAGAGAGCGTGTCATAGAATGTGAAGGTCCCTTCGTCAGTCTCGTAGTTTGCTTCGATGCGCAGTGTCACAGCTGGCTCGGACGCCATTTCCATGCTGTAGGGTATTTCCACATCCGTAACTGACTCTGGGCCTAGATCATTCATGATTATCAGCAACGCATCGCCCTCCCGTGCTGTTGATAGACAGACAGACTTCCGTCGCCCGTCTACTAGCTTTGAATCATGGATGTTGAGTCTCAACCCGGCTGTGGCTGTCCGCAGGCGGAGTTTGCACTGCTTGACGTTGTTGTAACCCGGCCTGACTTGAAGCAACAGCCGCCGTGCCTCAGCCAGATGTATAATCGGAAAAGGATATATTTTGACGCCGAAATTTCGGTGGCTGGGATAGACCAGGAGCGGCACCACAGCTGAGAGAGGATTGGAACTTTCCTCAGACCGGGCCGATTCATCGTCCTGCCCTGACTTGAAACGGTGCAATAGTCTGAGATTCCCAATGGACAGTTCAACATCATCAGGAACATACCAGCCTTGAGTGGAGACAGGAGTTTCCAGAGTTACAGTCGTGCTTGCAGCAGTGATAGCCACCTCCTCCCTCAAGGTAAGCACAATAAACCGAGGTTCACTGCCATCCTTGGTGACCAATCGCAATTTGATTTCCTTGATAGGAGGAGTGCATATGCCGGGCAAACAGCTTATGTCAATTGAAGCGGAGAAACCATCTCTGCGCTCTAACGGGGAAATAGTCCTCGAAACGTTAGCGATATGAAACAATGATGCCGCTGGAAGCGTGGTGGCCGGGATCGTCGGCAAGACCCGAAATAATTCATCGATGTAAAATTGGTTCAAAGCTGATGATGGATTCCTTGACACCTTGCTGTGTGGCTGACTTGTGGAGTGCAGACATGATATCAGACACTTTGCGTACTCGCTCGGTCTTTCCAGATTCCGCAGACAATCGGCATAGATGCGCAGTAGATAGCCTTCCGACACCCGGTAGGAGAACCGGGGCAGTGGACCAATGATACTGTGAAGGTACCGAGCTGCGATAACGTAATTTCCTTGCGAGTATTCCATGGCTACCAAATCGGTTAATATCTGTTGCGATGTAGCCGCCTTATTGCCCACCCCAGAAAGGGCCCGGTAAGAGAATGTAGACAGGATGAGGTAGAGGTTGGTAAATGACCGCTTGGATGACCCTGCTGCTTTCAAAGTGGTCGAATCCAACCCTGCGAGCACCTCAGTAGAGGAAAGCCGATCGTCCATCTCCTCGGGACTGGGCTCGCCATTGGGGACGCAGGTCGTGCCATGACTGTCAAGGCTCGAGGCCAGTTGTGTCATGTTCACGACCCATGGTTTCGTCGCCTCAAGATTCTCCAGTAAGTGTCTAGCCATTAGTGCAAGCTTTGAAATCCACAAAGCAAGGCGTCGAAAGCCAGGATGTGCCGTGGTGGATTGTCTGTAGCTTGTGCCATTGGGCATAATCGAGTTTCTCTTGGCACGCTCCTGAGAGCGCTCGCGCGAAGGGGAACGCTCCGGACCAAGGGACATGCGCGACGAGCTCGCGGCGAACTCAGGAAGGTGCCGCCCGAGGTCAGAATCTGCATTCTGAGAGAGCTCGACAGCGTCCAGAGAAAGAGCTTGAGTATCATGTTCATCGTCAAGACCGAGTGCTGGCATGACCTGCGTCAAGATTTGCATAGCAGCGCGCCACTGCCAAGTGCAAACGATATTGCCAGTAATTGTACGCTGGTTGTGCAGCTCCTCCTCACTCAACCCCTCCTGCCCGCCCCAGGCATGGTAGAGCTCAAAGCGAAGGGTCCGCCCAGCCAGACTGATGAACTGGGTAGCTCGCTCCACCAAATCAGCAAGTATGACCGGATCGACGCCGGCTTTATTCGATTGAGTACCTTTCATCGACCCTGCCTGTGCTTGCCTGTTCAAGATTTCCACCTCTCGTGTGAAAAGATATATGCGGAGGTCAAGCGCCGACACCTCGTTCGACAGTATGAGCTTCCTGTAGTTTTTCTTGTCGGCATCAAACGGGAAATGATCACGATCCGCATTGAGAATATGCTTTATGTCCATGCGTAGATCCAGAGACATAGGTTGGGCAGCATGTGTCTCCGAGTCCAGAGCAGAGCGTAGAAGAGCTTTGGATTCTCTCGAGAAACTCAACAACGCTCCACTGTCATCATTGTAATCATCTCGAGCTTGCTCTTTGACGAGCGCGTCAAGACCCAAGGAGAGCTCATCATACACGCCAAGCGCATCCTCTAGCAAGCCAAGATTCTCGAAGCCTCTAGCGAGACCCTCCTTCAGAACGAAAAACGTGCAAAAGTTCCAGCCGGGCAGATGTCTTTGGCTGTCTCGTTCGCGGATATCGGATTCATATTGCGCAACGCGAGCATCGAAGGAACGCAGGATGCATGATTTGAGGCTGTCCACCAGATCTTGCCATTGCTCCTCCAGTTCCGAAGGCGTGAGCGCCGTGGATTTGTCACCCGGTTCTAGAAGTCGGACCTGAGCAACACGATTTATGGTAGACTTAGAACTGCTGACGTCTGCCCTCAGTTTGTCGAAGATGGTCGAGGAGCCCTTGCCCGGCCACTTGGACTTGCTGTTGACGCTGTCCGTACTCTCAGACGCTTCCAATGAGATGTGCTTCGAGGACTTTGCTTGACTAGCGGCCGGGGTGTTTGGCAGCACCACATGCAAGATTAGCCATTCAGATGCATCGTGATCTTCCTGGCTCTTGCTCGAAGACTTGCTGTCACCCGAAGGCGTTTGTGACTTGACCCACTGACGGACCTCTTTCCTGACCTTCTCCTTGTACGTCTCTTTGTCATCACATCGTACCAAAAAGAGCTTGACATAGGGCGTTTCGCGAAGACCAGGGATCTGATGCCTGCGGATATTGGACTGCGCGCCTGCTGACTTGTCCTCTCTAGTCAAGGAAATGTTCAAATTCGCGATCGATCGAAGTGGTCGATTCGGGGCTTTCCAATGAAGATTCCGCAGAGGGCTCCTGGCGGAGAGGCGAGGCTCAACGCGGTGGAACAGGTCATTTGGATCGGTGCATTGAATGATTACCTTGGAGGTGGTGGTGGCAGGTGTATCCGTCTCGTCCATGATATGTGAAAGGGGATGGACTGCGCAGGGTTGGATGACCTAGACGTACTCATCGTGGCAGAGCGTCTAAGGGAGCAATTGTGCCGTGTGTCGAGGCAGGGACTTCATACTATGGCAGTAACAATGACGGTCCGGGCAATCCAGAAGCGATATGAAGGCGACTACCGCGAGTGTACCAAGTGCGGCACTAGGACAAATGCTCCACGGCAGCGCTAATTGAGGTTAGGCTCGCTAGGTCGGCGCACATGGACTTGGGTGGGTGCTTGGTGGCCACACGCAACTTTTCCGACCAGCCGCCTTCATTTCGAACTCTGGTCAAGGCTAATTTGTGGCCTCAAAGATTGTCTCAGAGCCAGCTGAAAAGCGAGTCGATGTGAGTCGTATCGAGGTGGTGAGTCAGTGCTTCATGGTTTGTTGTCTATTTCGAATTGTTATAAGTCCTGCTTGTCTTTGCTTTTTCTGCTCGTCATGGTCTCAATTGCTCGACTTTGAGTTTGTGTACCTTGTGCCTAGTATTTCCAAATATCAGCCCCTTCTCCGATTCCATCGACCGCTGATACTCCGTTCTCCCCATCCGACGCCACCAGAATAGCCATGGCATCCTCCGCTCTTCCAGAGACTCTTCGCTCGGTCACCTCGACCAAGATCCTGGAGCTCAAGAAGCAGCGAGACCAGTACGAGGCCTCCAAGAAGCAGATCATCCGTGAAGTCAAGCCGTGCACCAACGATCTTGAGCGTACTCGAAAGCTACTGGAGGGATCTTGTCGTCAAGCGGGACTTCGAGTCATCAAAGATGATTCGTCCGACGAGGACGCTGATACAACGCCGTCTTCCGACCTGGCAAGAGCGCGCCGGAACCAACAGCTATTCCTCCGACAAGCTGCCAAGGATCCAGCCTTCTCGTCGGACCTGGTCGCCCAGATTCACGACGACTTGGTGGAGCACCTCAACCTGAAAAGCGTGCAACACGAGCATGCGCAGTTCTTCTCTGAGCTTGTCACTGAGTGGCTCTCTGACTCCAAGAATGCGGAAACAGATCGGTCCAGTGGAGGGTTGGTGGATGATACCTCATTCGAAAGCGTGGGTCGCAAGGAAATGCACGAGCAACGGGCGCAGTGGGAGTCTATCGTCTTCTCGGAGTCAAATGACGACGAGGCCGCCATTCACAACTATCTGGCCCGGCTTTTCAATGCTCCTGGGACAGCACAGAAGCACTTTGAGGACATCAAGACGTCTACCAAAGACTTCTGCACCAGTCTGCGCTCCACCGACGAGCTCTTCGACACGGAAGGTCTCAAGATAACAATCAAGGGCCTCCTCCTGACTGACCTCCTCTCACCGGAGAAATCTTCCATCCTCAGATCCTTCCAAAACAATTCTGCCGTCCTGCAGGAGGTAGCCGATGTTCTGAACATGAGATTCGCCTCCCTTGAGACTTGGACATGGTCAACAGTAAACGGCGCCATCTCCGTGGAACAGCGGCGGCAACTCAATGGGAAATATCGCGTTTTCATGGATGAAGATATCCTTGACGGACTACTACTCCACGCTATCGGTATGAAATGGGCTGTTCACTTCCGGGCCTGCCTCACACAGTTTTTCGAGTCTCCGGCTTGGCAAAGTGCAGGGGGCGGTGTTTCTCAGTCCGACAAAGATCGTCGACGATGGTTTCTAGGGGAGGGATCCGGTCCGAGCTGCACAGTGGAGGTGAAGCGAAGAGAGCTGTATGCACAGGACTATTTCATGTCGCAACTGCCGATCACTGAATCAGAAGGCACACGCGGATACGACAGCGACGAAAACTCGTCTTCAACCAGAAAGAGTCCGGTGGAGACGAAGCAAGGCCTTTTGCATCTTCTAATCACCGAAGCTCTTGTTGCACAGCACCTTCGGCCTAGAATCCCTCACGCGGTCATCCGATCGGACTTTGAATGGTTCGGGCCCTCCTTGTCTCACAGTACCAGTTTCGCTGTTCTGGAGTTCTTTGGTGTCGACGTTACCTGGCTGAGGTTCTTTCGAGAATTTCTCAAGGCACCACTGCGATTTGTTCAGGATGGTCCAAAGGGGCAATGCCAGGTGCGGCAACGAGGTGTGCCGATGTCACACGCCCTCAGTGATGTCTTCGGGGAGCTAACACTCTTCGTCATGGACTTTGCTGTCAACAAGGCCACCCAGAGCTATCTGTATCGCCTCCACGATGATTTCTGGTTCTGGGGGACAGAAGACTTGTGTGCACGTGGCTGGGAAGCAATGACAACTTTCGCCTCTGTCATGGGCATAAAATTCAATCGGGAGAAGACAGGCAGCATTGTGATCGACCACGGTGTAACCTCACAGATCGACCTTCCTGCGCCTGATATATCTGTTGACGAAGACGGTGAGTCAGCCCCATCCAGGCAGGCCGGCTTACCCAAGGGTGATGTGCGATGGGGTTTTCTGCGCCTCGACGCCACCAAGATTCAGTTCGTCATCGACCAGGGTATGGTGGACGAGCACATTAAGGAACTCCGGCGACAATTGTCTCATTGCACCTCGATATTCTCCTACGTCCAAGCATATAATGCATACCTTGCACGTTTCTTCAGCAACAATTTCGGCAAGCCGTCTTATGCATTTGGCCGTGATCACATTGACAACATGATCGATACTTTTGCACGGATCCAGAAAGCTGTCTTCCACGACAAATCGGTGTCCGACTACCTCGGAGAGATAGCGCACCAAAGATTTGGCGTCAAGGATATCCCTGACGGAGTCTGGTACTGGCCTGTTCAGATGGGCGGACTGGAGCTCCGCAATCCGATGGTCGCGCTCTACTGCATGCGGGAGACAATGCGTCTGTCGCCCCAGAAGATCCTTTCCAAATGTCTTGAAGCCGAAGAAAAGTCATACATCAGCGCCAAGGCCCGTTTTGACTCGGATATCAGGACTTATGGGAAGAAGAAATCATGGCCCCTCTCGTCGCCCGGATTTGGAGACAAATTTATGTCGCAAGAGGAGTATCTACAATACCGTGAAGAGCGCTCAGTCAACCTGTACAATGCCTATGTCCGCTTACTGGAAATCCCGACCGAATTCGAACTTCACGAGACAAAGGAGATTGCCGCGTGGTTGAACAAGTTGCCCGACTCGAGATCGTCATCTGCCGGTTTTCGTAGAAAGTTCGTCACAATGAAACCGTACTGGAAATGGGTACTTGCTGTCTATGGTGCGCAAATCGTGGAGAAGTACGGCAGTGTGCAGATCGTGGACGCCGCGCAGGTGCCGCTGGGCGTGATCAGCGTCATGAAGGCAGGCAAGATTCGGTGGCAGGGTTGATAGGGTCACAAGGTGATTAAATGCCAGGACTATCGCATTGGACAGCTGAAACACAAAGTCATAGCCACGTTGGTAGGTATTCATGACCATAGAGCAGGAATGAAGGTAATATGGCACTATAGCAGCTAATGTGCGTATTAATGGAAGTAAAATGGCTGCCTACTGATTTTCTCCAGTTAGCTAGCAATGGCCAGACAGAGGTGCAGAGTACCCAGTGGTGTTTGCCGTAGCCCGCCGAGTCCGGAACTGAAACAGCGTGGAGTTCTTCTCTCTTCTGGAGTATTGATATAAAAGAACTGTGATAGAGACAAGCCAGGTATATGAATTTCTTTTTTCAAGCTTTCAATGGAGCGCTCCCCTGGAGATTCGACGCACTTTTAGATTGTCGAATGCACCGCAACCCTCGATGCCGAGTCCCGTCATCCATGTTTGGTAGTATCTTCATCAGAACTCGAGTCGTCCAGCTGCTCTTCCACAGGTTGTTCGTTGGCAGGGATGAGATTGTTTCCACTCTTCGACAATGGCCACCACGATTTGGCTGATCCACTTCCAGCTGCCGAGCTGCTTGAATCTTTGGCCTTTTCGTCTTTCTGCGCTGTTCGTGTGCTGAATGGCCACCACTTCTTGCCGTGTTTCGAAGTCTCGTCTGTGCTTTGACTGTCAGACTTGCTGGACTGCCGTTCCAAGCCTTCGATATATCGTTCCATCAGTGCAATCAGTTGTGTGTCTTGGGTTGCTTGCGCATCACCAAGCAACTGCTGAGCCAACGTTAGGTCGTAGTCACCCTGATCCAGCTTCAAACGTGCATTCAGGAGCACTTCCAGGGCGTCGGGACGTCTGCGTTCGATTGCAGAGAAGATGGGATAGAACAGCTGGGTGGTCTCAGAAGCCATCCTTTTGATGATGTCCAGGGGCTGATTGTTTTGAACGGCTGGTAATAGAGCTGCGCCAACCCGATATGTGTAGCTGGCTTTCATGCCACCTTTGAAGGCTCCGTGATCCAGAAGAATGCGTATGAATGGCGCGTTTTCAACACCACCTTCACAAGCTTTACTCAAAATGCTGGTCATATTGTCACTCCACTCAAAGGTAGCGACATTGGGTGAGTAGGAACAAATCAACCGAAGCATGTCCAAGTCGAATGTTCTTTTGAGGAGCGCACCGACGACTGCACCAGTGTAAAAGTTGAATGTCGGGTACTTCGAGTGTAGGAAACGGACGATGGACTGCTGTCCGTGGGAAATCGCAGCCGCGAATAGGGTTTCGGTGGCTGGTAGGCCTTCTTGTGCCGCTTCGAAGTGCTTCGTGGAATCATCGCTACTTTTGGCGCCGAGGTCGTCGAACAGTGTCTTTAAGGCATCGAGACGACCATCTTTGCATGCTTGGATCATTGCTTCCTGCTTATGAGACAACGTCATAGGATCTGGCGCTTTCTGCTCGAGCGAGGAAAGAGATTGGGCCATTTTGTCCCTTGAAAGTGCCGACTCCAAAGGGAGAACGATGATAGAATTCGGGAAAACGGCTGCTTTCTGCTTTCTGCTTATGTTTGAGCAGGGAATTCTACCATATTTGTATTTAGCACACAAAAATGGCTACCGTCTCACTTGACGCGGACCAGTGGTGGTCCAATCCTAAATTGGAGGCACCGAGGAGGCTAGCACCCAGA
The DNA here is from genome assembly GCA_016110215.1 of Capronia americana. Lineage (NCBI taxonomy): Eukaryota > Fungi > Ascomycota > Eurotiomycetes > Chaetothyriales > Herpotrichiellaceae > Capronia > Capronia americana. The sequence goes on from JADWQD010000029.1 coordinate 61,128, forward strand.
CTCAGACACGCCAGCAGGCTCGGTAAATGGGACATCTAATGGGGAATGGCCACACCAGATTTTGGCAGCGCCTTGCTGTCAGATACGCGCCGTGGTCTCGCGGACTTTGTATCTACAAAGTAAGAAGGTGGAGAGATGGCTCGACGTCCCTAGTGGTCAAGAGAAGGCTGTAGCCGGTCAGCTTGGCGCTTCGAGCTTGATCTTGTTTTGGTAGACGCCAACCCTAAACCTAATCCCTTTATCAAGGTGTCTCCAACACTGTGGACTTCAAGCCTGACAGCTCTACCGCTCAAGCGGACGGCCCTTTATCAGCGTGACAGAGTGTCGGGTCTGACCTGGGCAAATCTGCCTCGTGGGCGCGAAGCACGCGGCTATATTGACGGTGTATTAGTATGGCGCTTCGTTTGATGGTGCCTGACTTGCAAGGTCTGCTTTCTCAGCGGGCAGGAAACGCAGCTGGGGTCGCCGCGACTTGATCTTGCAAGCAGCAGCCGATGGAAGCGGATGTTTGAACTAGGCCAGGAAGATCGCAGCCGACACAGCCTCGATCCTGAAATTGCAAAGCATTATGAGGCAGCATAGTAGACCTCTTCTCAGGTCAAACAGCTCATATGGTATCATGATCGTATCTTGCGAAATGAAGGACCATATCCATGGCGCCAACGTGGAGCGGCATGCAGAGACCTGCATAGAATCATGAAGTGTACTGTAAGCCTTTGGAGTGCTACATAATGAGGGACTTCCATCTTCAATCAAGGCAGCCTCCTCATTCGAAAGACACCGGAATACTCAAAAACTATCATCTTCCAACGACGCGAAAGCGAAAGAGCCACGGATTCTCGTTTTCAACTTACAGCACAAATTACTCTCTTCCCGAAGACAAGAATGATGACCCGGCTCTTGGCTTTGCTGTCAATCTGGCTCGGATCGCACGTCTTGTCCGCTACGGCTGGCAATTGCTTTTCCGATCAGTCAAACGGACCGGTAGCGTCTCCCAAAGGAAAAACAGCGCTTTCCAAGCAGTGTATCGGAGGACCTCCCCCGGGAGGGTTATGGGCGTGTGAAGATCCGGGTATTGATTTCCCGACGGTTGAGTGTTTGATGGCGGATATGAAGACATGCGGAATCATCACCAACGGCGCCCCAAGTGTGTTCTACTCCTTCAATCTCGAAGGGGGAGAACAGATTTCCGCACTCCGCGATCGAATTACACCCACGGGCAACCTCTATAACGACGAATGGGACGAAGCCTACTGGACAAGGGTCATGACCGGTCGAAAGTCAGTTTTCCGCATGGATATCAACGCGAGGCTGCAGGTCCTCATTGCTCGCTCTGCAGAGGCATTTGGTCGACTTGCCAGCGGCGATGTCTTTGTTTATGTTCCGCATCTAGAATGCCCAAAAGAGCCCAATAATGGGTTGCTCGGTTCCTTTCAGACCTATATTCCTAAACCTACTGATCCCAACCCTGGTCCCAATATCTTCCAGACTTTTGAGCTCCCAAGTTTGCAACGCAACCCTGCCGTCACCCGAATTATCAGTGTTGACATCAACAATAACGATCAACAACATGTCGATTGGGAGAATGGGCAGTCTCCACCTGGACTGAATAACCCTCTCATGCCTGCGAGTACCGCGAGCGCCATAGTTGTTCCGCCTGTGCCTGCCGCTATGGGGCCATTCAAACGAGACAGCAACACCAACAACACTACGATACCTGATCCACCTACACTGTGTCCACTCCCAATACCAGTCTCTACTGCTACTACTGGCACCGTGGCTTCATCTGGAGCTTCCATAATCACCTCTCCTCCGAGTACACCTACCTGCGTCTTGCATAAGCAGAACCCTGACCAAGGCATCACCCAGGCATTCTGCCTGTGCGACAGCACTGCAACTCTGTCACCTCTTTCCGTACCGCTAACAGGCCAACCCAGTGACAGCTGTGCATACACAACCATCCCAGCCACCGCGAAAGAAGCCGTCACAACCTTTGCCTCCACATACACGAGCAATTGCCAGGCTTGTACTGAAGTCGGCTTGAACGCTCCGAGCTGCACCACTATAGCCAAATGCACACCCCAAAATGCACAAGTGACCGTCCAAGCGGGCAGCTCTGCCGTGCACGTCGGCACTCTCATTGGCACAGCTCTTTACACCTCTATTTCCAGCGCCTTGGAAAAATTATGCCCAGCAGTGACCCAAACAAAGAGCTCCACAGTTTGCGAGACCAGCAGTGTAGCCATCCAAGACATCGAGTATGTCAGTGCCGAAAGCCTCGACACTGGTGGCGAACTCGTGATCAAAGTAGCGGCAAGCTCCTATAACACAACCAGCCTCCGCGACGCGATGATCAAGTCAGCAGCCTTGACAGCCCAGAAAGGCTCTGAAAAGCCCAGCTCTTGCTCGAATCAGACGTACATAACCCAACAGAAACGCGGCGTCGAACTTCCACCATCGCGAGTTTTCGGCAGGAAAGCCCTGAACAATCTCTCCAAGCGCGACCGACCTGAAGCAGTCGTTGAACACTCTCTCCTCTGCCACACCAACTCCTTCGCTGGCGTGGGATACTTCTCACCTCAATGGCGGCAAGCCCAACTCCCTGGCGCGGAAGCATACATCGACGCGACATGGGAGTTTCAAGCTGCTCCAGGAGGGGACTTCCTCTGTGATTTTATTGAAGATCTGGAAATCGGCTTGGCTGTGATTGCGCCGGAGTTTGCATTGCAGGATGTTGCTACTGTGCCGGAAGTGCAGGCATTCTGTGCTGGGACGCTTGCTTGAAAGCTTCAGGGACTTTGCGGTGTACGAAAAAGAGGTGGGTAGATCTCTGGTTGTATTTCGTGGAGCGTATAACGGCAGAGTCATGGCGGAAGAAATCTGGTGTTCTGGTGTTTGTGGTGCTGTATCTGATGCCGTACTGGAAAAGGATTGTAGATTTCGGAAACTCCTATAGTACCGTGAAAAGTGTATAATATATGTGGTATCCGGATTACCCTGGGTCTTAGTACCACATAATGGGTGGCGATACGACAGAGCTGTTGGTCTTGCCTCTGGTGTCAGAGCGTTAGGGCTACGAATGCAGGGATTGTTCAACGTGAACCTGAGAAGCTCCCCAAGCCCATAAGACTCTCGTCGCCAAGCCAAGTTCATAGTAGAACGTAACAAGCTCCTCACAACAGTCCCAGGCCACCAAAGCGAGGTGTTTCGGCTTTCTCCATCGACGATGGCGATCAAGCAATTCCTAAACCCACACACACCGGGTTATTCTCGCATTCGCCCACTCACTCAGCTACTTCTCAGTGGCTTACGTATCAATCGCTTTCAGTCCAACTTCGATGGGCTCCTCGATGCTGACCGCGATTCTCAGCAACCTCTCCCATCTCGTTCCGCAGAAACCACTACCTCAGGATGATCTCGATTTGCGATTGCATCAACCCTTGGGGGCCGCTCGTGCCCATCAAGGTCCACTCCACAGCCTATCGACCTGTGATACCAGCCAGGCTCGGTCAACGTTCTTAACCCTGCACATGCTATTTCCGCATGAACTACTTCCGGCACTGGATCTGTTGGATCGACGTCTTGTCACAAAGCTCATGGTCGAACCATCCGGACCAGGGCTGGATAAGTGTGCAAAAGCTGCCGCCAGAGAAGAACAGCCTGCTGAGGTGGCCGAGGCCGAAGATCCAGCCCTTTCAGCGGCTGCCAACCACGAGATCTTCTATGTTCAATCCGCGTCCGCGTCCGAGAATGCTAAAATGTCGAGGTACCGCCCGGGTTATTCCAAAGCAAGCACAACGTCAGCGTACTATGAAGTGCAGCTTGATAGCTGGAATTGTTCATGTCCGGCCTTCAGCGTGAGTGCTTTTCAGTGCCTAGATCTGGAATATTCTACAAATTCTAGGGAGCAAGGAGATTATGCGGCGCCAAAACAAGATTCTGAGGCGACGACGGCACGAGGGTGGGAGTTTGGTGGCACGGAAACCCTCACATTAGGCAAAGTACCGAGCTGTAAGCATATTCTAGCGGCAGTTCTCGTGAAAACGGCACCGCAGTTGTTCAAGGACTGCTTTAGGGACAGAGTTGTGAGGAAGGAGGAAATTGTAGCCTGGGGCAGTGGATGGGGGGAGTTCGGAGGAGGCTGATGGCGCCATAAGCTTCAGCGAAGGAAGGCTGAAAGCTAGAGATGTCGCGAAGTTGCAGCAAAGCTCGTCCACAGTGGACGGCAGGCTTGAGCAAGACGTTCGCACCGATCCCACCAAAGTGCGCTACGCTTTCAGCTCGGCAAGATCCGCATCCCCAGGGCGACTGCGAACCCGAAGGCATCTTCTGTCAGCTTCAGTGGGCAAAATTGCCGTGAAATGGCCGCAGAGGGAGAGGAGACCAGGTGACCTAGTCGAACGGTCATGTAGCGTCTGGGCAGTGCGCGTTCATCGTTGACGCGCCGCATGATAATGTACAATACCAGCGTCCTAGCGGCATGCCTCTAGTCTTGCAATGCCAATTTCCCCAACCAAGGACGCCATGCTGGATGCAATTCGGAAGCTGCCATATCCAAGCTGTTTAGCTCCTCTTCTTCCCTTTTCCTTTGGCGTTACTTGACTCATCAGCCTCCTTCTTGTCACCGTTCACCTCACCGTCCGCCTTCTTCTCATCCTTGTCCTTGCCCTTCTCCTTTTCACCAGTCTTCTCTGCCTCATCCTTTTTCGCCTCTTTCTCTTCTTGCTGCTGTCGATTCTGGTTCTTGTTGTCAATCAGGTCGTGGAAGGCGGTGATGGCGCGGACAAGGGAACTTAGGTAGATGGTCATGAGCTGGTCGTTGGTCTTGACGCTCATGGCGCGGGCAAGCTCGCTGCTCTCAGTTTGCTGCTTGCCGTTCGGACGGGACGTGGGAGGTGTCAGGTTCGGGAGCAGGTTGAAAATGTCCTGCAGATTGCCGAGAATTGCATGGTTGATTGGCAGTTCGCCATCGAGCACCTTCTCCAAGTATGCGCCAATATCTTTTAACCGCAGATGGAGACCTTGGAGCGACTGAAGTTGTTGTGTGATTCTCGCGGACAAGGTGCCGACCGCGACGTCTCGAATATCTCTCAGAAGATGTTCCACTCCAATCTCTTCGGCTTCTTCGGCTTCGATGATCGAAGGTGTATGCACAAAGGTCTTGGTGGTCGTTGTTCCGTCATCTTTGATCTCTTCAATTGCAAAATAGGCGTCCGTAGGAACACCGACTTCTTTGGGCTGAACATCGATGATGACAAGAAGAGGATTCGGTGTGTATTTCTTGAAGAGCTCATTGATCTCGAGATCAGAGGCTCGTAGTTTGGGACCAGAATGATACCATCCTATCAGCTTTTCTCGGGCGTTGACCTTCTTGAACATTTCCCGCATCGATTCGACATAGTTGTGATCGAGGAACCAGACAGAAGGATCTTTCTCATCTTCTTCAAAGGGCACTGCAGATTGTTAAGCAAAATGCTCATCCATTACAACTCGCGTAGAACTGACCTGCGAAACTGTTCGACACCCGGACATTCTTGCCGTCATTTTGTCCTAACAAGACACCGACCACCCGTTTGCGTGTGCCCTTGGCAGAGCGGCCATAATGATCCGCTGCCGAGAGGAGAACAAGGGGAGCGACTGAGACTTGTCTACTCACGAGGGAGAGCGTCTCTGCGGTTGTAGCGGGCATGCTGGTTCTGATGTGAGGGCAGGCGGATTACTAGAAGACTGAGGGCGAAAGGAACGAAGTCTAGACTCGTGTGTCCGAAACTTGCTGCACGGGGTTCGTTTTCGAGTTAGGGAACGGGAGAACAGATCAGAATGCCGGAGCTGAAGCGGAACTTTGTCGTGGAAGGCAGAAGGGCGACGCGACAACATTGATTTCGTTTCGTAGGCGTGCGGCTAAAAGCTCTCTGCGCCGCCGCCGCCGCCGCTGCCACATTGCCTTAAGCAATTCATGGCCCACCGTAATCCTTTGATTCTGACTTCACACCTTCACAAGAAATGGCGTTCAAGCGGTCTCAGATAGCGGGTTGTTGCGCCGCACGAGTGTATTTGACGCAACAAGCTCTATGTCAAGGGCTTGCCATGATCTATCATTCTAAAACTGGGATAACCTATTCCAACCGTCTTCCGCGAATGAGGCCTCCCCGACTTCGCTCAACTGTGCTTCAAATCCTTCGAGGTATTCTGATTCTGCATCTCGCTGCCTAGCGGCGAGACCAGCTCTAACTCGCCTCCATTCTCATTCTCCATGGCTGGGGCCGTTGAATCTGTGCCGTTGTTGCATATCCGCTGGTTGCAGCCCTTTGGTCCATCTCATACGCTCTGCACGCCCTCGCTAACGCTGTTATTCGTCCAGTATTCTTTGGCCCCTTTCTCCACACAACGGGCACGATGGCGGTGTCAGTTGTTTCCGTTTGATTTTAGCTGCTCGTTGTTGATATACCCAGATTTCGATTGAAAACATCCACCTTTCGTTGGTGAAGTGGTGAATAGGTCGTACGTCGTCCCACTCGCCGCACTCGCCATCTGCCAGAATACTGTCTGAGGAACTTGAAGAGGGCGGAGGTTGTGCCAACCAAGAAACAGTTGCAAATCATCCCCAAAAGAAGGCAGGGTATCTCTGCAAAATCATCCGCGCATATAGCTTTACTAACGTGCTGTTTCCCATTTCAGATCGACAGCAACGAAAACGGTCGTGGTTGTGGCGTAACAAAGCTACTTCTCGATTTCGAAGCAAGGGTTGTTGCTTCGAAGTCCAGACGGGATGTTGCAAGAGTGCCTAGCAGGGTGAACTCCGGCTGCATACTCCCACAAACACGGTAGGTTTTTGTGGGAACGCAGAGAACTGCAAGCAGCAAGGCAGGATGTGAACCGGTCAGAGCCATGACGGATAACAGGAACAGAAAACCATAGCATCTGAGTCGGCAACAGCTTCGCAAAGAATGGTCGAGTGTGGACACCGGGGCGACCAACAAAAAACTCAGAAGACCGCTCTATACTAGGACCAAACATCATGAATAAGGCTCAACTTTGCTCTCTTGCCCTCCTTTTGCGTATTAACTTCGCTCATTGCAGCATGTGAAGGGCCTGGAAGCACATGACTAGCAGTATCGAGAGATCTTGCATAAGGATGGGCTTAGAAGATACAGATGAAATCCAGAGTGAAAGACGTGCGCCCCACAGATGCTCTGATGGGGGAAGTCAGTGAGGCATAGGGCCCTGGGTGCCAGGTCAATATCGATACAAACCACGGCCAGGCATGGCGTATGAGATTTCGATATCGAAGCTTGGCCAGTTTGCAGGGTCTGTCGGGCTCGACGGTCTTCTCCAACTTCACTTCCCCCAATAACGGGTGCCACAATATCTCTCTCCACGCTTCATTACATAGAGGTGGAGGTTCTCCACCCAGCTGGGGAAGAGCCGACGAGGGACGAGGTCCCACGTCTCCATCCCTCCCAGATCTAAGCTCTTTCGAAGCCTCACGTCGCGCCAATGAGGGGTCTGAACCTCGTTCCGGCGATGGGGTTCGCCTGTCGTCGAGGCCTTGATATTCTCGACTTCGTCCGTGGCCTTCGAAGACCATGATGATCCCGCGCATGGCCTGAAAACGCCGCTTATATTCTTGACCCAGCTGGAGCAGACTACGCAAGCGACATTGCACCATGGCGTCCGACAGAGTGCTCACGGCGCTTCGCCTCGAGGACCTTCCGATCATCAAGACTGTGCTGGCGAGCTTGATATTGGTGCCTCTGGTGTTCGCCATCGGTTTCTACCTCTATGTAACACCAAGCACTCTGAAAGACTCGCGGCGAAAACACCTTCCGCCCGGGCCTCGTGGTCTGCCATTCTTGGGAAACTTCTTCGAGATGTCAAAAGCTGAGACGTTCCGATTTCAAGCACAAAAATGGGCAAAGGAGTATGGGGAGATCTTCTACACCAAGATGGGCGGAGCAGATTATATTTATCTCTCATCCCCGACCGCGGTGAAGGAACTGATGGACAAGAAGTCCAGCATCTACTCCTCGCGACCGCCAGCACCTCTCGCCAGCGATGTCGCCTCCGCAGGTCGACGGCAGCTATTCATGCCCTACGGGCCGAGGTATCGTGTTGTCCGCAAGATTGCCCATCAGCTCCTCAATATAACGGTGTCGACCAGCTATCAGCCTATCCAGGATCTGGAATCGAAGCAATTGATGTACGACTTGCTCCACAGCCCTGAGCACTTTTACGACCACAACCGCCGCTATTCGTCCAGTGTCATCCTCACCGTCGCATATGGTCAGCGAATGGCGGATTGGGACAACCCTCTTGTGAAAAAGATCTACAGCGTCGTGAACAATCTGCAGCAATTTTCTGCGCCAGGTGCCTTTCTTGTCGATACATGGCCCTCGCTGCGGCATTTCCCTCAATGGATGTTCGGCAATTGGAAGAAGTTTGGCGAGAAATGCTTTGCACACGACTCCGTGGTGTATCTCAAGCTCTGGGGCGATCTACGCAAAAATGTCGATGAAGGCAAAGCAAACCCGTGCTTTGCGAAGGACTTTTACCTGAGTAATCCTGAGAAACTGGGATTGGACGAACTTCAAGCAGCGTATCAGACAGGCGGCTTAGTCGAGGCCGGGTCCGAGACCACCTCAGCTTTCCTCAACTCTTGGATTTTGGCCATGACCTTGAATCCCCATATTCTGAAGAAGGCTCAAGAGGAGGTCGACAGAGTGGTGGGGTTTGACAGACTACCGACATGGCAAGACGAGCAAAATCTGCCATATCTCAGAGCGATGATCAAAGAATTGCTGCGCACTCGGCCGCCTAACAAGTTCGGCATCCAACACTACACGACCGAAGATGACTGGTATGAGGGCTATTTCATTCCCAAAGAAACGGTTGTGGTTCTGAACTGGTGGTAAGTCTCGAACTCGCACATGGTAAGATCATTCTGATATTTTTGATAGGGCTATAAACTACGATCCGGACCACTGGGAGAAGCCAGATGAGTTTATGCCCGAGCGCTTCCTCGGCTATGACCTCCCAGCGGCTTCCTACCTCAACATCGCAAATCCGAATGAGCGAGATCACTTTTCCTACGGCGCTGGGAGAAGGGTATGCCCTGGTGTCCATGTGGCGGAAAAGTCACTCTTTTTGAACATCGCTCGTGTATTATGGGCATTCAACATCTCGAAGAAAGTAGGCAAGGATGGCAAGGTTATCGAGCCAAACACTGCAATGGTTCCGGGGTGGATGACAATACCCCAACCGTTCGAATGTGATATTACTCCTAGGTCGGAGAAGAAGGCGGCGATGATCACTCAGATCTGGGAGGAAGCCAAAAAGAATCTGGACAACAAGTAGCCGCGACTATCCAAGCATTGAACAACCGACGTTTGCTACCCCATGTTTCCGTTCCTGGCCAGGTGGAGGCGTAACGGATGGATCCTTGGCCAAAGCTCGAGTTGCCTAAGGCGGCTTGGGATAGCCGACCACCCCTAAAATGTTGGCGCCCAACAGCAGCAACAGATCCTCACATGGCTTTGAAACCGCTGCTTGCATTCATCAGAACAGGAGCGAGCAAGGTATTCGAGGTGGATATAGCCAAACAGGTAGGTGGCTGGTGGCTGTCCAGCCGTGGCGGATACTGCGCTTCTGGTTTGCGCTCGTGCTCTCCGCCTTTCTCTCAAATTCTAACAACGTCTCTGCTTCATGGCTGTTGTGTATCATGCCACTCGCAACCTCGTTCCAGCTCACCAGGAAGCGTCTTTGCGATCGCACAACGCAGCGTATCAGCCTGGAAAGCCGCTCTGCACTTGCACTGCTGCGTCATACCCTGTGCAAATGTCTACATGCTAATCCAAGCTCGATTGTTGGACGATGAAGGGTGACTACGTCAATATTCGTGGACTATCCACCAACCATATTGTTGTCGGTTCATTGCAAGGCAAGACGGGGACGCAGGATCTGTACACCATCCCGCTGTTCGCTCAAGTCCGCCTGCCACGGAAGATACTATACAGTTGGCTATGCAGCTCTCGGTCGGTCGGCGGTTAGAACGATCCCCCTGCCAGAGCACTTGGTCGGTTCGTACACGAAGTGGGTTCGAACAGGTACATCTTGTGAAAGTAAGCTTGATCTACCGTCTGAGCCGGTACGTCACGGCAGCCGACGGGTACAGCCTGCGATGTACCGGGATATTCGGTTGCACCAACTCCTGACTGTTAGGGCGGCTGGAGCTTCAGGAGACCAAGGAGCAAATCGCTGGGACGCTGATGCATTGCATTCGAGAAACCGCGGACATCATGCTTGCAAAAGATGGCAATGATGTTGCACTCATCGCCTATGTTCAATATGTCCACAGTTCCTAGCTTGAAATGAGATGTATGGACATGGGATGCGAAAACAAAATGCTAGCATACATGAATTGCGCATTAACAATTCCTCCATTATTTACTTCCCCGCTGCTGCTGCATGCAAATACGTTCGACTCGCCGAGTCGTCATTTAGTGGGAGCGACGGTGAGTGTAGCGCTTGCGGTACTGGTCGAGGTTCATCGTCGCACCACCGTTCCACAGTCCGAAGTCCAACTCGTTGGAGTACCCACGGGCCTTCAAGCCAGAACTACCAGAGGGCTTGACGCCTTCTGGGTAGCCAGCCTCGTATGTCGCCAACGCAGAGCATTCACCCTCGAAATCATCGTTGACATATGTACCTGTCGTGATGTCGCCTGGTCGCTCGACGAATTGCAGAGCAAGACCACCATCAACGTGCCAAGCGATGTGGCAATGCATGAGCCAGGCACCCGGGTTGTCAGTCTCGAAACCAATGACTGTGTATCCGGCGGGGAAGCCAGGCCCGGCAGAACCCTGAAGCATCACGGTATCACGGCGGGTCGGGTTGTCGAAGTTGAGGGTTGAAATCATGTCGGAGGTGAAAGTACCAGTGCCAGTGCCGAGGACGGAGACATCGTGACCGTGAACGTGCAAAGGATGAGAAGCAAAGAACTGGTTCTGGATGACGAAGTAGACCCAGGTATTCGCTTGGTTGAGAATGATGGAGTTGCTGATGAGATCATTGGAGCCGCCTTCAGCCAGAGTCTTAAGAGTGGGCTGGCTGTAGTTGACGTTGATGACGGCGTTGTTGATGTACCATTGGAAGACAGTGCCATCATCATTGGTCGCAACCGATGTAACTGAACCAGCGGGAATAGTGGACGCGGAAGCCTGGAAGGCGGTGGTGCTGCCACCAGGCTTCTGAAGGAAGGGGACCAAAGAAGCAAGGGGCTCATCCTGGCAGATGTTGGCCGTGACGTTCGTGATGGGAGTGTTATTGATGGGCGTGACTGGAGTGGCACCCTCATAGTTGATGACAGCGTTGGCCGTTCCAAGACCAGAGTTTGCGCCACCCGAAGGGCATCCGGTCTGGATAACGGCGCGAACGTAGTAGCTGCTTGGGACTTGGTCAGCCTCAACAATGACGTCGTATCGTTGACCGTTGGCGATGTTCAGAGTGGTGGTCGTGTACGGAACAATGGGCACAAAATCGGAAGCAATGACAGTCATCTTGTGAGAGTCGAAGCTAACAATGTAGCTGTTTTGTGTAGAGCTAGATAGAGGTCAGCCGGGTACTTTCCACAGGGATAGATGAACGAACCTGTTGATGATGCGGAACAAGTGCTTCCTGCAAGGCTTAAGTCCCCAAGAGAAAGGAGAGCCACCGGGACCAACTGGGTCAGGGTTCTTGTTCTTGCCGTTGAACAGGGTGTTGAATGAACCGCCGGGTCCGAAGTGGGCAATGACAGCAGCCTGAGCGGCAGCGGTGTTCGTGTAACTGAGAAAGTTAGCAATGAGATTCAGACGAACTCACAAAGGACTTACGTGTCATCAATCATGACAGAGCCCATGTCATAGTCGTAGTTGGCAGTAGCAGGACCGTGGATGACGATAGGGCCGCGAATCCCATCACCGTATTGCGCCATGGTGTGGCTGTGATACCACGAAGTACCATAGGAGCTAGCCTTCCACGTGTACGTGCGTGAGCCACCGTTTCCAGCAATGCCACATTCAGTCACACCGGGAACACCATCTTGGTCATTAGTGCCAGCTTGACGGATACCGTGGAAATGGATAGAAGTGCTGTTATCCTGCAACTTGTTGATCACAGTGATCTTCACAGTATCACCCCAGTTGGCCTCGATAACAGGTCCAGGAACCTGACCGTTGACAGCCAATGCGAGTTTAGGACCCGTACCATCATAAACCAAGGTAGTGTTTGTGATCTCGAAGGTGTATTCACGCGTAACACCGGTGTCGTAGTCTGTGGTGTAGTAGTCGGTCTTGAGACTCTTATGATCACACCACTTTGATCGGTCGGAGGCAGAGTTGCAGTAGTCGTACGTCGCATTGACCACAGGAGAGTATGTTGGGCAGCCCACTGAGCTTGTGGTAGAAGTGGCCGGTGTTGAGGTGCTTGACGAGGGGGTATAGCTGTAGCTGGAAGACGGTCCAGAGCCGGAGCCAGAGGTACTGTACGAGTAGCTGTAGCTGTAGCTGCTGCTGGGGCCGGAGCCGTAGCTAGATGTCGAGCCCGAACCGTGACCATGATCGCCATTCCCAGACCCGCCTTCGGTAGTCGTCGCGCTGGCGGTGGCACTGGCAGTTTCGGAAGCCGTATTCCAGTCATCCCAGATGCCGTAATTCGTCTTCTGCGACTGCCAGAGTGACCACCAAGCATCCTCCGCGTTGCCGCCTCCATTGCCATGGCCATGGCCATGGTCACCGCTCACATCGGTGGAGTCGGCTGCATCGCATGTTGTTACCTGCGTGACAGGGCAGAATGTGTGGGTTCGTGTAGCCGTAGCGGTGACTGTGACATCGCTTGTCCACGTTCCAGACTTTGAAGCATTTGCAAGGCCTGCAGCGGCAGCGGTGACGAAAATAAAAGAACGCATAATGAACGAATGGACGCAGGCAGATCTGCCCGCACAAAGGAGTGACTGAAGGAATGTGATGCGTGCAAACAAAGAAAGAAGAAGAGTAACAGGAAGCGGCGCAGGTAGGGGTTGTATATCACTCTACCGTGGGAGGGGATTTGGGGCGATTTCGCCATTAGAGATTGGCCAGCCTGATCTCAGTGTCGCAAGCCATGGGATGTAGCTCAGCACGCCAACATGATTTGCGAGCTAGCCACCGACGATGGGAAAGCTGGTGCAAAGCTGTCCCAGTTTAGCATAGTCGGTGGGATACAATCATCCCATTCGATGGCCGGAGGCTGCAAAAGAGGCGAGGATCTTCTGGTCATTCTACAAGACGAGCCTTAGCCGAGTTGCCAATCTTTGAACACGGGACGGGGGCCAGCCACATCAGCGTCGCGGGCGCCGCAACGGTGCTCGACAGGGAAGAAGGTCACGCTCGAGGAGGGCCAAAGCGGCAGGTTGTTGAGAGGTGCTCGTGTCAGGGGTAGTGGACCGGCAAAAGGGGAATGGTGTTGGATCGGGTGGATTTCCGTTACGCTCCAGAATTCGCCAGTGCTTGCGCTGGTGGAAATTGGGAGTGATCTTGACTTTTGAGCTTCTTTTTCCGGCGTAGAGCCAACCAATTGCTTGAATGCGCCAATAGTCGGGGGTGGAGTCGATGTCTGAAGATGCGAAAGAAAGCGCAAAGACGAAACAGGGGGTTACCACGGTTAGAAGTCAGGACTCAGGAGGATCAAAGGTGAGATTTGACAGCGAGATGGTTTCGGTGGAGGATTTCGGGGGTTGGGATTGGATGGTGGGGATCGTCCAAACACGTGTTGAGCTGCAAGATGGTGCTTGACGTTCAGATGCGGACTGCTTGGAGAAAGGCAGAGATGAATTCACTCTACCAGATTTCACATGATGCTGTAAATGCCCGCATCACCAGTTTCGACACCGCGCAGCTCTCTATTCGTGCGAGTGAGTGCAACATCAAAAGCTTCTTTGCACACTTGCATCGTTTGCCAGCTGGAGGTGAGAAAGATCAGGCAAGTCTCATCACCAATATCACTCGTCCATGTTCCCTCATCCACTGTGTGCCTTAATGCTGACTGCCAATGCGCATGAAACGAATCTCGGTGGTGTGAGTCCTGGGCAATCCTCCTGCATGGCTCCTTCCCTTCCTTTGATCCTCCAGGACCTTTACACAACCGTACGGCACCGGGATAAGGGAACAAGTTTAAGAGGAAGGAAGTCAGCATGATTTTCGAGATGGAGTGTGAGCGCCGTGTCCGAAGGCATGATTCGCAGTCCAGGCTGGATGTCAATGTCATCTCATGTACAAGCTACAGTTGCATTCTACTTACCACCACTGCATGCTCTGCGCTCCCCTGCTGAATGAGCGTTTGCTTCGTCGCCATCTTGCCGCCTCCACACAGGCTCCCGGCTCGTAACATGGTGAAACAAGATGTGGCTGCAGTTGCTTCGATGTTCTTTGGCGTCCGCCAGCCTGCAAGCCTATGTACCTGTACGCAATTTGCAACCCTGGGATCGGTTTTGCTATGAATAACACGAAGCTCCACACCCTTCAGGGGTGCTCTCGCTTCCCCACAGCCAATTTCTCGTTCCAGTCTTCATTTCAGCCTTTGAGTTACTCCGTACTCGGTACGCAGTAGTACTCGTACAGTCACTAGCCTTTGCGCAAAGCTTGGTCGTAAATCAAGCTCACCGTGCTCATCATCGGTGAATACTCCCGAACGGTGTCTTGGCCGCCATGAGTTCACCAACGCTTTGGTAGGGACCACCGATGCGTCTGCCTAACTTCCGCCAGAATCTATTGAGTGGCGGTATATCTGTCAGTGGAGAGCTCGACAGCAGATGTTCAACCCTCTGCCTAGATGAGCGGAAATCGCCGCGCCTAATTGACTCTGTGGAACACAAAACCACTTGACTCTCATATAGCGCAATATCGATACTGATGCAACGCAAATCAGTGTAGGTGTCCCTCCGGAAATGCTATGGTTAACCCCAGCGCTGAGAGATGGATGGCACAACATATACAGGAATCATGTCCGCTCCTGAAGTAAGCCACAGGTAATCATACCATGCCTGGGTTGAACACCATCTGGCGAGCCCTCTTGAGCTGCTGATACCCCTTGGCCGCGAGGGGCAGTGTTATGGTTATTCGCTATTGCTGATTGTGAGTGAGGCAGCCGCAAAAGAACTGCCCGAGCAACGGTGGAGCCCAGCTAAGTTCCCAGTCCTCAACGTTTTGCTCTTTGCGTTCACCACGTACCCTCACCTTCGTCCTCAACTAGTGGAGTACGAGGTACGTGATCTCGGAAGCCAAACTCCCCGTTGACCGAACAGACCTCTCAAGAACCACAACGCTCATGCATTTGGCTTCGACCAAACGTTTCCTCGACCTTGATTAAGCACAGATGATGTAGGATGCTGACGTGGACATCAATCGTCGCAGCCATATTGGCAGCACGGCAACTCATGACTGCGTCATGCTACTTCAGAAACCAGATTGAAGGATGTGACTACTCTGAAGTGGCTTCCCGAACAAGGGGTCGATTTGAACATCGAAGACGGAGCCAGAGTTTTGCCCAAATTCGCCGCCAGCAGATGCAAAGCTATCTGTCCTGATACCTGGGCTGCTGTGGCTCATGTCCGTAGCAATGGTGGAGGCAATTCGACAACAGCCAAGTCCCAGAGGTAAGATTGGGAGGCACGCTCTATGCTCATGTGGCATTAAGCAGAAGCACAAGGTCTGCTGTGGGGAGCCCCTCAAATGGGGACAGTAATGACGCGAATTTCATACGGCGGTCTGTCTCGGCTGGGATATTGCCTTCAAAGGTTTCCATCGCGGGAACGTATCGAAGCAACGATTCAACACCAGAATGACGAGATTTGCCCGAGCCTGTTCGGGTGTGCGATTTCGAATACGAGGGCGCTGGTTGCTTGGTTGGCGAGAGAAGGCATCCTCGCAGCTCCTGTGACACCTTCTATGCAGCCGAACCGTTACCCAATCGATGGTGTCGATGCTTGCTCTCTTAGTAATCATGCTTCTTCTCACCAGCTGCCCACCCAGCCCGACATGCGAGGATGATTTGTCCAAGGACTTCCGTTCCGAGTAATTATGGGCGTGGCATGTCCTGTGGCCGCCCTGGCACGCGGGGAATTGTTCGCACCTGCGTTTTCCTACATCGTTTCATCGAAAAGCTGAAAACCTAATTTTATTGTCATCGCCCTGTGCCACACCTTAGCCATCACCTAGCCATTGACTGATGTTTCTCACCAGCAGACGCGCGTACAACGCTCGTCGTCCTGACAGGTCACAATGCGAACTTCACATCCATGCGATGGATGCGCACTAAGACGAGTGCGATGTGCTGGCGGACAGCCTTGCCTAGAATGCAAGCATAGATTGATCTCATGTACCTTTCTCCGGGTACGGCGGAAAAGAGGTCCCAAGGGGCCCCGCCCAGGCACCAGTCTGAAGATCGAGCAATTCCAGAAGACATTGCAAGAGAGCGGCAGCCAGCAATCCTTCTCAAGTTCACCCGAAGACTCTGCTTTACAGCAGAGCAGCGAGAGCCCCCCGGTGACTCAATCAAATGGCATTCCCTTGAAGGTCTACGAGAGATTCCTATACATCTTTCAGCAGCGACTGTACTCGGTTTGGCCTGTGGTTTCTTACGACGATCTCGTCGCCCGCCTCAGAAACAACCAGGATGACTATGAATCGTATTCACTTGCAGCCGCTCTATGCTCGGCGGTCATTGCGCAATTGCGTCTCCCGGAGCACGTTGTTTCCTTCGACTCCGTTTCGTCTTTCGAACTGGCGGCAGAGTCACGAAGACTCAGAGGACTGTTTGAATACCAGGAGCACTTCACAATGTCATCCCTTCTCACCTCGTTCTTCCTCCACATCTATTTCGCAAATGCTGATAAGCTTCGGACGGCTGGGTTCTTTCTGCGCGAATGTCTCACTTACGCGCATGGGCTGAAGCTGCATCAATCTGAATCTTATGCCGGCTTTAATCACAGGGACCGACAAATAAGACTACGAGTGTTCTGGATCTTATTTGTCTCGGAAAGGTAAGCTCACTTGGTCATCTTGAACGCCATCCCTAACGAAGCCTCGCAGAACATATTGTATTCAGAATGATCTGCCGATAACCCTGCGACCGATCAACGAGCTTCCGAATACCAACGCTATGGACGGATACGACAGTGCTCCGATGCCTGCGTTCGTTGCCTTGATACGATTATTCACCTTTCTCGATGGCGACATCCTCAAGTCGACGGCTTCGCCAGGCGACGCTATTATGCAGCTGCGCCCGAAAGACAAAGTCTCCAGTCTACAGCACAATCTTGTACAACGGAGCATGGGGGTAGAGTTGGATGAATCGCAAAAGGTGGATTTACTAACGACGCAAAACTGGATCCGGATTCTCTTGTGGCAGTACACCATTGCACATTTCTCGGTTTCCTGCCATGCCCAAGACCAGGCCTTTTCAGCATTACTTCCAGCGACCGTTGCACACGATATGCTGTCAGTGCTTGACAAGGTATCTTGGAAGTCCGTACAGCCTCACGGATATGGCATGGTACGTGGCTCGAAGATATTATAGAAACATCTCTAATGTTTGCAGGAACTCAAGATCTTCCGGATGGCAGACTCCCTTCTTGACGTGTTGCTGTGCGCGCCGGTGTCGGCTCCAACTCGCAGATTACTCACAGACTCAAGGGAATCACTGCATTCCTTGGAGAAAGTTCTAGTTCATGTTGGAGGGACAGATTCGCAATTCCTGGCAATCTTGAGGAAAAGAATGCTTGAATCTCAGCTGCCTCCTCCGGAAACCTTATGGAACGACATACAGATTTCGAGTCCTCAATACCAGCCAAAAGATGTGGCGAAATCTACTGGCTGAATGCACCGTTCTTTGCCACATGATCGCAGGTTTCCGTTGCAACGAGCACCATCGTGAACCATATCTCCAGCTAGGCTCAAGCTTTGCCGCTACCACACAAACGGTAGCACACGTTGGTATTACTCTTCCAAGAATTATTCTGCCATCTCTTCACAACTTGGATTTGTTCCAAAGAGCCCCTGCACCTCCAGCAGCGATGGCGGCTCCACCAATTTTCGCAAGGCCATTGATGACGGCGAGACCGTACCCACCCGCGCCAGCACTTTGAGCGACGGCAAAGGGACCAGAGGCGGCGACATTTCCAAGGAGCCCGTGGATAGTCGCAGCTGTTGACGCTATCAGAATTTGGCAGCAGTTAGCACAATTTGGGGATCCAGACCGGGACAGAGGAATTACTTGCCTGCTTCGACACCCTGAGCTGTGAAGCCGATTGCGGAAAGAATGGGTGCTGTGACAAGCGCTGGCATTGCAACAATGACAAGGCTAGTGGTACCGACAGCCGCGCAGGCAGTGAGAGCGGGATTTTTGTTTATCCATTGAGCGGCCATCTGTCAAATGTCAGCTCGTCCAGGCATGAGAAGCCCGTTGTTGACGGTGTTATCATACCTTTCCAGATAACTATAAGCTTTCACTGGCGTAATCCTGGCAAGTCGACGCGTAAAGAGCGGTTGCAGTCTTCAAAGCGATTTCAGATATCACTTGCGATTTGAGGTTCAGGCTGATGGCTTGAGTGGGAAGGCCTGGCGAGGAACTGAGGTCAGTCTGAACAGAAAACGGTCTGGAGCAGAGTTGGGAACTGGATGGGCACTCGCAGCATGAAGTTGCAGGCAGCAAATTCACAGGTGCAGAATTGGCCGCCAGCCATGGTAGGCAGTTAATAATAACCAGAAATCATCAGGCTGTTTGCCTTGCCTAGCCGTAGCTGGAGCGAACACGATCCCGACACGGCCCCATCACTCTGCGATGCTCTAAATCATGAAGTTAGAGCAACGCAACAGGAGAGGAGAAAACTCGAGTGGGTTCAAGATCACATTTCATTCATCCGGGCCAAAGAGCTGCTCCTGCGACGACGGGATCAGGCGCGCCCGAAGGTCTGGGACTTCGCGGAACTCGTCGAAAGGGAACATCGGTCTGCGGATTCGATGGTGTCCAAGCCTCTTCAAATCTTGGTCAACTCCTCCCGGCGTGAGCGCAAGCCTCCAGTCAGCCGCCATGTCATGAAGTTCTGGCTCCAGGTAACCAATCTTGACAATTACCACGTCTGCCTCGCGGGGCTTCAGTCCAAGATCAGTGAAGTCGTGCTCGTGATGATACGGCTTTCGCAGCTCGGTGAGGATGGCAAAGACGCTGCCGACCTGTAGTACAGCCTCAATCCGAGCATCCCGGTCCCCGTGCTTGATGGCATGTACTCGGCCTGTGATCGTAATAGGGCCTGAATGAACATTATCGACTTCAGCACCAGCGGTGACTGTTACGGTAGCACCAATTCCTGCATCGATGCACGACTTTACTGCTTCGGGACCTGGAACGCTGGCATATATCACTGTTTGGCCGGTGGATTGTTTGAACTCGGGACGATTGAGCACATGAGTCAAGCCCCAGGTCATGTCGCCACTGCCGCCGGCAGTTGGGTTGTCTCCTGAGTCGCTGATGAAGAAGGGATATTTGTCTGATGCCAAAGCCGCATCGATGCATTCGTCGAGAGAGCCCGTTGGCCCGACAAAGTTGAAGTCTCTGTGTGCATTCCAGAAGATCTGCGCGAGGTTCTCGGCTCCATTCTTGACCGCGCCTTCGTCCCAGCCGGTCACCATCACGACAGCTCGATTCCGAGGTTCGTCTGCCCACGGATAGCCGACCCATATAGAAGCATCGATCACTCCCTGTTGGGACGCTGCGGTTTGGACAGCATCGTAGATGTGCTTGGCCGGCTCAACTCGAGTTGAGGTCTGCTCGCCCGGAAGCAAGACAGGAACGGGTACCCATGCCTTTGCGGGCATCCTGGGCAAGTCGTGAGCCGTCTTCCCACCTGGTGTTTGTGTCAGAAGATCAACGAGATTTCGGCAAGCTCGTTCCTTGGTTTCGCGCACGTCGATATGTGGTGCTGTGCGATAGCATGTGATCAAATCAGTTTGGTGTGCAAGTTGGCGACTTACATTGCCATGCAAGTCCATCGATGCTGACACGACTACGTTGCGACCGATGGCTTTGCGGATGCGGCAAAGAAGCTCCGTTTCAACGTCGTCGATGCCCTCCACGCACATGGCTCCATGTATATCGTACCACAGGCCATCGATGGTGGTTGAAGCGGCAATTGCATTCAGCCGTTCTATGATCTCGTCTGCCAGTTCTTCAAAAGCAGGACGGGTGACGACGCCGCCTGGTAGAGCATGGCCGATGAGTGCGCCATGCCAGTTTGCCATCTTTCCCAGAGACGCATCTTGATCGAGGAACGAATACTTTTCGATGATCTCGTGGCCGCGCTTGGGATGAAAAGCCGCAGCAGACGTCTTGGATGGCGTGAAGGTCGAAGTCTCACAGGCCAGTCCCGCGACTGCAATAGCTGGTCGTTGGGACATCCCGGGTTGTCTTGATTTCACATAGTGGTGAGTGATGGAAGGATGTCGTGCGCGTGGTCTTTTCAGGTTGGTGCGTCACCAGGGTGGTTCGATCAAGACGATGGAATGGCTCGTTCTGGAAGGCGTGGATCAGCCCGAAGAGGCTTATCAAGTGCAAATCAAAAGTCCGGCCGCATGGCTGCAGTCAAGGATAAGCCTTTATGCCGGCGGGCGGAGATTTGCCGTGCAGCTTCCACAAAGCTTCGCCTATTCGATGTACTCGCTCTTCTCCGCCTTCGCGTACGGTGTTGGATTCATGATTGCGGAAGTTGTCAAGTCTAGTGCTGTTGGAGAGGGCAAAAGATACCACCTCATGGAGGGGAGAGGCGATAGGGAAGCCATGGAGTCGCTTCTTTATCACCCACGCCCATCTCGCGCTGTCAGAGCGGCTCACCTCGAGGTGCGGTCTGAAACACCATTCTTCGGATTCTAGGCCCAGTTTGAAACTGGTATTGCATATTCAGAATGTTGCAAAAGACTCCAACAGGCACCTGGCTACCGGCCTGGGTACCCGAGTCGACGTTGACTCTGTCGGCCTTGCTGCTGGTCTGTTCGATGGTGCAATCAGCGGTAAGTGTTTGCCTTGAGCATCGCGGACTCTTCTGACACCATCCAGACTGGTGGGTATGATGGGTCAATGCTCAACGGTCTCAACATTCTGCCCTCATATACCGAGTACTTCGATCTGAACGCTGCAACCACTGGTCTCAACACTGCTTCCGTCTTCATCGGCGGCTTTTTCGGCCCACTCGTCTCAGGAGTCATTGCAGACCGCCTCGGTCGACGTCCTGCTGTCTTCTGGGGCTCAGCACTGACGCTCGTCGGAGTAATACTCCAGACTGCCGCCCAGAACATTGCAATGTTCGTGGTTGCACGCATAATCCTCGGATTCGGCTCAGCCATCTCTGGAATTGGCGGTGGTGTGTACTTGTCCGAGGCCTTTCCAAGCAAGTATCGAGCATGGGGAGTCGGCATGTTGAACAACTTTTACTAGTAAGGTCCAGCGATTTGTTAGCGACAATCTTGCTGACGGTTCGCAGTGTTGGAGCACTGATCGCAGCTGGAATCACCCTGGGGACAGGCCAATGGCAATCGACGTGGGCATGGAGAGCGCCGTCCTTAATTCAGGGCATCTTCTCATTGTTGTGCATCATCGTTTTGCCTTTCATGTGAGTAGTCTGGAGAGTTCGTTCAGACAAAAGCTGACCTTCTAGTCCTGAGTCGCCGCGTTGGCTGGTTAGGCAAGGGCTGTATGAAGAAGCACGAACCGCTGTGGCCCAGACCAATGCCAATGGGGATGTTAACGACCCGGTTGTGCTAACGGTATACAAAGAAATCATTGACACGCTGAATTGGGAAAAGGAGAACCTCATGACCTTCAAAGAAACCATCAAGCATCCGGTCTCGAGAAAACGGCTGTTGATCGGGATGTCGCCAGGACCGTTCTCTTGCATTGCCGGTAACATTATTGCTTCATACTACCTTGGTCCTGAGCTCGACACTGCCGGCATCACAAGTTCAAACCAGCAGCTGAAAGCAGTACGTATCTGTCCTGATCAGCATTACCCTGGCTGACCTCGGCAGAATGTTGTGCTCAATGTATGGTGCCTCGCCTGTGCCCTGGCCGGTACACACTTGATTGCTCGATGGGGTCGCAAGCCGACGGCAATTTTGTCGCAGTGTCTGCTGATTACATGTCTCTTCATCATTGGAGGTCTGTCGAAACTGTACGCTGATGATCCTGATGGCGCCTCGAAGAGCTTGGTCTATGGGGATGTGGCTGTCATGTTCCTGTTCCAAGGGTTCTACTCCATTGCATGGACGCCATTGCTGTACCTCTACCCGCCCGAGGTCATGAATTATGCAATCCGAGCTAATGGACTTGCGTTCTCCTCGTTCATGCTGAACGCTCTTGCGTGAGTCGATTGTTTCTTTCTCATTTGACGTTCAAGCCGCTGATGCTCACAGTGTTCTCCTTGTTTTCATCATGCCGATCGGCTTGAACAACATTGGGTGGAAGATGTATATCGTGAATGGATCGTGGGACATCATTGTCGTGGTCCTGATCGTAAGTCGAATCTGTTGATTGCATGATTGATCGCTAATGATTCAGGCTGTATTTTGGGTAGAGACAAAAGGCCGAACACTTGAGGAGATCGATGCCATCTTCGAAGGCCATAAGCATTCCAACGTCCCAGATGTTGAACTGGTTCGGAGAGGAAAGGCGCACATCAATGTCGGCGAAGTGGAGCAGGAAATCCATACTGTCGTGCAGACGACAAAGTTGGAGTAACATGGTGGATGTGGCAGACTTTGATCTTCGTGGGTTGTTGCAAATAGAATGAACAGGCGGCAATGGTCCGATGGTGAGCTGTTTTGTGTAAGAACTGCATCCAGCAACGTCAAAATATCAGTCTGCGCTTCGTCTCAACAAGTAGGAAGACCATAGTGAATGTTGCAAGCCAGATGCCTGCGGCGCCTACTGTCTGCATAGTGTACTCGAACATCTCGCGTTGAACCAACTTGTAGGTACGTTGCCATATCAAGACATTGACAAATGGCAGAGAAGACAAGTGACCACTTTCTTCCGACCAAGGGCAATTGAACTGATGCCTACTATACCAATCAAGTAGACGTGGAGATATGCCCTGTACGTGTCCGTAACAATATCTTGACGGCTACCGACATTCTTTCGCAGGAGAATGATTGAAGGTATTCCTGCCAGATTGAAGGACCAGTAGGCACCCTGCAAGACGTCTTGGTCATTGCGATCCACGAGCGCTGGTGGACACAATATCAAAGCAATCACCAAGAGAATCGTGCAGCTCTTGAGGAAAAGCCCCTTCAAGTGTTTGGAGCTGGCGAGGGAAGTCCTCGAGCAGACTCTTGTTCATTTCTGCAGTAGTTTTGAAACTGGAATTCTGCGAAGCCGCAACGTCTCGGGCATGGAGATGCTGCAGATACGAACTGAAGGCGGTGCACGATTGAATTTGGCAATCCTGTCAAGGACTTCGATGACCTCTGCGTCTTTGCCTTGACTGAGGAACTTTGGTGGCTCGTGGAATTGGAAGCTGACGTGCCGAAGGAAGAAGACAACCGAAGTCATACAGCCTAGTACAATAACATCGGTAGCGCCAATCCATGTTGGAGACAGTGCAGCACCCCTTGCTGTCCGCAACTGCGTCGCAAGACGGAAAGGGTACGATTGCACTTCCTCTTAGCAGCTGCTCCGTATGCAACGCCACAAGCCGTCATAACACCACCGGGTTGCCACATGGACAGAAGAGAGATAAGGTATCGGCAGTTCAGAGGGAGGTCGAGGGCAGTGTTGCGTAATTTGTAATGTTCCGTCAATGCCTAGAGAAGCAAGGGAGGATATCCCACATATTACGCCGCAGTGGTACTTTGGAGCGGGCCTGTCGAAGTCAGTAGATCCCCCAAAAAGCGACGTGTGACACCTGCGCGCTTGGTTCAAAGCGGAGCAAATCAAGCAGGTGAGGTTGGAGGCATAACTTCTTCCAGCTGTCAGGCGCATTCATCTCGCGATAGATGGCGCAAGCGATCAAGCCAACAGCCTGCGCCCAGACGAGCTCGAAGGAGTATCCGAGCGCACAAGAACCAGATGCATGTGTGTGATCTTCCGAATCCGAACTTGGCAACCCCGGCATTGATCAGTGCAGCCTCCTTTTCAAAATTGGGGAGTGGGTTTGCCGCTCTTTCTCTCAAGATGCTGCCGAAGGTTAGATCAGTGTTGGAGGCGACTCCGATCTTCCCGTAGATAGGATTCTACTGTCCGGGAGGAGCACGACTGTCGTCATTGTCGAGGTGGGAGGCAGCTTGCTCATGGATTGGTCGTTCAAGAGCTAGGGTCGGGTCGCGCACTGGCATGTTCATATCTGTTGGGTGTGAGCAGAGGCTTATCAAAGCTTGTGACGAACGTACCTAAGAAGACTCATCGGGAACTTGCGGCTTACCAGGAGGAGAAATTGAAGGTCCATGACTGCTGCCTGTGGGTGGATATAAAGCATCTTTACGCAAAAGTGTGCGTACACGATAGGCTTGAACAAGGATGTCACGACACGGGATCTGGGTGCTCAAGACACAGTTGCTGAAGCAAAGTCTTTGCGGGCTCCAACGACAGCTCATGGTCGTTCAAGCAGGCTGGATGGAAAAATCATAGAGATCGTCGACCAATGGCAGTGACCGCGATCTGCCTCAGGTCGCATGCTTGCCCAGTACTGAGGTTGTCAAGATCGTTGGCAATGGAGCGCGTGGGAGGCTAAGTTAAGCTTATCTTAGGAGGGGCGGCGGAAATGATTACCGACAATCAACATGCGGCAGGCAGCTGTAGGCCAGACTTGGTCAGATGCAGGTTAAGACGGACGTGCTAAATATCCACACGAGGGTCCGACCAGAGTGTTACGAGTAGCAGGCATGGGGAAGTGCAAATCTTTCGCGAATTGGCTTTTCGGATGGTGCATTTTCAAGTCCTCGATGGAAAAGGGGAGCTCCTCGCGTCATGAAACACGGTTGTGTTTGAGAAGGCGCTATGCATTTCTTGGACTGAGGGATATTCTTGCTTGTCAATAATTCTACAGCAGGGGGACGTCAATCACAAGTACGATTCTGCACCCAGCGGAATCGATCGCACAAAAGAGTCGAATTTGTTTCCATTTGGCATTGCTGGATGAATTCCGGGTATCAAGCTTCAGATTGCAATTGAGTTCGAAGTTCAGTCCAAGTCGTGCTGACTATGGGACATCCAACACCGCTTCCGGGTCCTCCATTGACATTCTGCAGGGCCACGATACACGTGTTCAGACGTGCGAGTTGATCAGCTGCCGAATTGCCTGTGGGTGCTGTTAGCAAAAACGTTTCGAGGTCCACCAATGCGGCACGGACCTGTTGGAAACGATGCTCCTCCTGCCACTTGTGCCTGGACGGCAGTGACCAGATTGTTCACGGGTGGTGGACAGGTGCATCTGTAAGGTCAGAGGTTGTTCTCGTCCTGTTTGAAAATGGACTTACGGAATGGCCTTTCCATTGTCGCCAACGCAGTTCGCTGTTCCATCATTGGCTTTTACACCAGGAGTGATGCCGTAAGGAGGGATCAGGGAGGCTTGTACAGCGCCAGATCCTCCCGTCGCAGCACCACCGCCACCGCCATTGCCAGCAGCAGCAGGAGCGGCAGCAGCGGAGGTGGCGGCAGCCGGAGTACCAGAAGCTACGGTGACAAAGGTGTTGGGAGCGTTTCCACCCCCATGGTTGAAGCCACCACCGCCGCCACCTCGACCTCCGCCGCCTCTTTGAGCAACAGAGAGGGCCGGAAGAATGGCAAAGGCTAACAGGAAGAAGGAGCGCATGTTTGCTGGGTAATAGTGATCAGGTACTTCTGAGTGAAAGGAGCGACCGAAGTGATGTGACTGGAGAATGAACTAGGCACGACCTGCGCGCAAGAATTGAACGAGTGTGAGGAAGTGTGGGTATGCTTGTGCCGGGAGGATGGGCTGACAATGCCAATGCTATATACATCTCCATTTGACCTACTCGTAGTTGACAATGCGCGGATTGTTCATGCATTGGATTATCAGGGTGTCTGCGATACCCTATCCGCATTCGAGTGACTGGTGTTGGCAGACTCCCCCTGAGATGATACCGCCTGAGGCGCGACACTCGATGTTTCAGGTTTCGAAGTTCTTGATCTACATATCACCATTCGACAAGAATCGATCTGCATTTGCCCCTGCATGGTACATATCGTTGACAGCAAGGTCAGTGCTATCCCTTTGTTGGTCTGCGCAGTCGCATTGGTTGTCAAAAGGAGGTGTGATGACACAGTTGCTTGCCTGCCCCGGATTACGAGGTCGGGCGCCTAGGCGGGAAAAATCCATGGGACAGCTACGGAGTGTGGGACCGGACCTCTGCCCAGTTTAGCCAGGGCAGGTTAGGATAGCCGAGGCGGGTGTTGTGACGCACAAATCCAGCGTACTGTCAGTCATCTCAGCCTCGCTGTTGGCGAAAGGCATATTAGCAACTGATCATAAGTTTGAGTGAGATTTTGTCAAGACTCTTTGCAAGAGGTTTCGCCTAAAGAGTCTGGGCCGACTGAGACAATCCAGCGTATTTGCGGGACTACGGTCTGAATCTATATCTTATTCTTGCCTACGGAGCTGATGCACGGCTGGTTCCTGAGCTTGGAACCGAAATCGTCGCCGCCTCAGGCACGAGTGTGGTGATCCCAGGTTCGCAGAAATCATAAGAAGCCGTACCAACCACGCAGCGGTCACGCCGCGAAAAAACAACAGCTCCTGCGAAAGTGCAAGATCGGCTCGACATCCTCACCAGTGCTCCTGTAGACAACTCCAGGTTCCCTGCCGTTTGGTACAACTGCAGCGTACCCACGCACCTGCAAAGATACAATTCATAGCTCCATTGTCAATAATCAAAAATCGAAGCGTGCGTTTTCGACTTCTTCAACTTTGCGTGGACGTCAAAGGCTTCTGGCGCAAGGTATTACAATTCTATCAGCAAGAGAGAGACTCACTGTGACTGCTTGTCAGTATTAAGGGCGCCCACCGGCAAGAGGCTTCAACACTGCTTGCTGCTCTGAAGATTCCGTACCTCGGAGTTGCATTCAAACTGTTATGCAGGAGAAGATTTCATTCGCAGCGGGTTCCAATTCCGGCCCTTCATTCCCGAAGTGCCTAGAAGCGACAGGCTCTGGCGGGACTAGTGGTGGAGATTCGCTTCGTGAACATCTGTGCCGTCAAGCTTACGAGCAACGGCCTTTTGCATATCAGCAGGGAGCCATTCAAACTCTCCGTTCGCCTTCTTGCCAGTTCTTTTTAGGCCTGTTCGCAACAAGCAAATATGCCAAACCAAGCTTGACATTCTATATGCAGAAGACTTGGTCGATCGATGCTGCTGAGGAAGATGCCTTTGCAAACCCCTTGCGAAATCGATACGGCACCTTATCCTCATCTACGAGCTCGTAAGGTACGTTTGAGAATGATGGCCATGCATATTTTACATGACTGATGTTCTTACCGACAACTATGCATGCCATGCATGTAAGATTCCGTGTCTTGGAGGTCAATGACGATGTTCAAAGGACGCGCCTGATTGCTTCACGATCTGGGAAAAACAACATCAAACAAAGAGGCACTATCGTGTATTGAGATAGAGCAACACTGCGCATGCCTTCAATATAATACAAAATTCACCTCATACTCAGATGCAAGTAACAGCCCCTGCCTGAGTGTCCTTCATCGCACATTGGACTCCCACCTCTTTATTCTGGTCGATTCGTGACGCTTCGACGCGTCGTCTCAAGCCTATGGACAACGATATCATTGCATACCTGGTACCCCACGAGGGAAGCGGTTTCACACGGGCAAATAATGTTGTCGGAAACCCCAAAAACCAGGCTCGGGTTTTGCCAGCTCACAGCACCAGCGCAGCCAACGTTCCCAGCCAACAAGATAGTGGTAGAAAGGAGCCCCCATTCGAACAGGATTGCCTCGTACTACGATTCAGTCACGGTGCTAGGAGTCCTGTCGGAGTGGTGATGGGAAGCAACCCCAGTGCCGACATCTTTGTTTCTGACGAAAGGGTCAGTGCCTTCCACCTCGCCTTCACCTTCGACAAGCAGCATAGGCTGATGGCGAGAGATCTGGGCTCAAGCGGTGGAACGAAAGTTACGTACAGTGGAGAGGTGGCATACCGCGTGTCGGACTCCAAGTGGCTGATGCGAGTACCCAGCATCTTGGGGCAAAAGCCACCGATTCTCAGCCTCACGAAGCAAATCCAGTTCGAGGTCGTTGTACCCCATTGCGATACCACACAACAAGACTACATCGACAAGGTGAAAAAATTTGGTGAGCGCACAACAGATCCTAGTCTTCAGCTGGAATCTCTCCGCCTCGCCAACGCAAAGGACACGCAGCTCCCTACCAAGGGAAAGACGCCGGTGAAAGGCTCCCTCGCCTCCCCGAAGCTCTGCCGAAAACAACTTGGTCAAGGCGGTTTTGGGATTGTGCACTACGAGTGGAACGCGGTGACTGGAGACGAATATGCCGTGAAAGAGCCTCGTCTAGATCTGATCGAACGCAAAAGTTTCAATAGGAAGGATTGGGAAAACGAGGCAGCAATGATGGGGAAAATATCCCATGTAAGTACTGTACCTGGTGCTCCAACGTCCTCACGTTTGTCCATACTGATTAGCTTGCAACCTTAGAAACATATCGTACACTTCCGAGGCGCCACATGGCATCCTTTACCTAGGTTGGAATTCGAGTACGTTCCAGGAGGCTCGCTCGAACAACATAGCAAGTTGTCAACTTTCCAAAGTACGCAAGTTCTCCGACAGTTATCATCGGCCCTGGAATATCTCCATACTCAACAACCCCCAATCGCGCATCGTGACGTTAAGCCTGCCAATATTCTAGTCGATTCAAAAGGGCCCAATGACATCTCTGTCAAGTTTGCAGACTTCGGCCTTTCTGAAGCGGCGGAGTGGATGGATTCAGAATGTGGTACAAAACTGTGGGCTGCTCCAGGGATCTTTGGTGAAGCGCATCGTCCATACGGTGTGAATGTCGACATCTGGTCTCTTGGGTTAGTCGTTGCTTCACGACGGTGTGAGCTTCCAAGCTACGACAAAGGTCAGCAATGGAAAGAAAGGGTACAGCAACATGTCAAGCGGCACAGCGAAGAACAAGGAAGCGATCTCCTCTCTTTCATCGCCAGTAGCATGCTTGTGGAGCAGGACCTGAGATTGTCGGCAAGTCGCTGCCATGTCAAAGCGCTCGAACTCGAGCGGAACTTCAACTCCCTCCAGCACCAAGAGTCGAACGATGAGACCAAAGATGATTCAGTCACCCAAGAACCATGCGTGCTCGTCGCTAGGTCCTCTGCGGAACCAAAGAACGCAGACTCTGACGCGTCCACAGTCCGTCCACATATTCAGTCTGTTTCTGCGCCTCGATCGGAGACCCGAATTAGGGAATCGGTGGATTTTCTGAATCCAAGCCTCATCGGAAACCCGGGCTGTCACGAGGGTAGTCCGATCGGCTCTTTAGTTACTCCGACCGAGTCTGAGGGATGGCGGCGGTCAAGTGCTTCAGACTGTGAAACTGCGTCCAGCCATGTTCCGGGTACCACCTCCATGGCCTTGCCACAGTGCAGCACAACAGATGGATTAATACAGAACTCCGAAGCAGTGAGTCTTACGGACAAGCATATCATTGAAGCTTCAGAAGACGGCTGCGGGCCGCCTCAGGTCGACGATCACCCTACAGAGCGGGATAGTATATCCTCGATTATTGGCCATCCTCATAGCGACGATGTCACTGAATCCAGGACAGAGGACCTGGGTCGGAAAGGGAAGAGAGCGCGATCAGCGGATGCGAGCCCTTTGGTGTCGCCCACCAAATCTTCCACCCATCTGCATTCTGGGGCTCAACAACTTGCCGTCGATGGGGGCGTCTCTTCCAGCAGGGAATTGCACGGGCCAGATCCCAAACGGACCAAGAGGGGCGAATGAGGAAGCACCTGGCGTCAGGGTGATGGCGCGAAGAAGCTTCAAACCGGTGATTCTGCATCTAGAGGAGCTGGAGCTAGAGCTCTGAGGCTTCCACGAAAGGCATGTACATTGACACCCAAGCAACCTCTATAGTGTGATCGCACGGACAAAAGAGAATGCATGCACCTCCATCTGTAAGATTAATTGATCCGTTTGCGGCTGTGTGCACGGAAATCTAGGCCTGGAGTACCTGTACGTTCCTCATGTGTGACAGAGCGAGACTGGGCCAGGAATGTGCTGCAACCAGCCGACGATGTTGCAAGGGAGTGAAAGCGGTTCAGCCAACATGTTTTACACACGACAGGCCACCCCAAACTCACATTCCTATGCAACATGAACAACAAAACTCCAGGCTCACCCTGACCTAACCCCCGGTGTCGTAAATTCCCACATCTTGAGCTCTTCGCCATTCGCCTTGCTAGAAGAAGGGGTGTTTTCCTATTTGTGTAGGCTGGCTGAGCACAAAATGTCTCAAAAATTGGACGCTGAAGCCCAGGCTGCTCCAGCTTTGTCTGCCACAGAGCTCCTGGCGCTTGACGGAGAACAGTTCGCCGAGTTTATCAGCAGATACCGAAACCCTGATGGCCAATTCATCATCCCAGTAGATATACGGGAGCTCTCAAAGAGCCAAAAAGACGAGCTAAGAGAGAAAATGATGTCAGAAGGCTCCCGACACTCGGTGCATGGGTGTGTTTCTTGCTAATGAGCATTTCTGAGCAGGGCCGCGGAATCGCAGCTGCAGATGTCGACCCCTCTCCCTATTGGGGACCTTTTTGCACGTCTGGCGGCTGTAGCCGCTGAGCAAGACGGCTCTCAGTCCCCAGACAGAGACTTCCTACGACGACCGGCCAAGCTATTCGAATCGACATCCACTCTCACAGACGATGGCAACTGGGAGGACTGGGAAGCCTCGATGCACCAGGGGCTCATCGAGAGTGGCGGTCGTCCCGTTTGCTCGGCCCAAGATCTGCCGCCCCTCCTCGAGTCGCCCACAGCAAACTACGAAGCGGTTCTGCCCTGGCTCACTAAACACCGAGGCTCTTACAACTGGGAGGGACAGATCGAGACGGTGTTGTCGAGGCAATTCTCGCGGTGGTGGGGATTTCGCAAATCTCAATATGCCAACCGCGGGATCGACGACAGCGAAGGAGTTTCTGCGTACTCCGAGGCAAGAAGAAACGACATGGAGCGAACAGGACAGCACAGGACAGTATCCGACCCTGATTTCGCGGAGCATATGAGGCGTCTATGGAAGTCTATACGAGTACACAGACAACAACCTGATGATCGAGGATTTCAGGCCTTCAGCAACGCCGTCAAGAGGCGTCTCGCCCCTCACCATTTCACTCGCCCTTTACGGCTGAAGAAGAACCCACATGAACAGGATACATGGACCAATTGGCTCGAATATATTAACTTCGAACAATGGTGGTTGGAAAGGCTGACTGACGGTATGGAATCCATGATGGAGGAGCATTATCGCCAACCCTGGAAGAGGCTGCTCGATGCACGGGCCTGTTCGGAAAGAGAAGCAGACCTAGAGACGACCAACAAAGAGATCGACGACTTCATAAGAGACACGGAACGGTACAGAACGGCGGAGAGCGCCGTCTACTTCCAAAAGCTTAGGGTTAAGTGGGCTGTCGAGGAGGCGCGTTCGATGAATACTGAAATATCAGAGCAACGCCAGACTGCGAAAGGCAACACAAACATTAATATAAAAGGGAAGAAGAAGCGGCGTCGTGGCGATAACACTGAAATCACCCTTGAGCAACAAGAAGTACAAGCTGAACAAGTAGATAGTAACGGTATAACTCAAGATGTACCGCTAGGTCCTCGAAGGAGTAAGCGATTAGCTAAGTTGAAGATAAAAAATTAAGTATTACTAGAGTAGGGATAATAGATTATCAGGAACGCCAAGATACTAACGCTCGCAGATAGATAAGTAGACACTTATAGGAGAGAAGTATCTTTCTCTTATACTTTAAGTCCTATAGTGACTAAATATCTAGGGTAACCTAATACTTAAATACTACTTTTATCTATATACTCTATCTCTCCTTATAGGCTATCCCTAATATATATATAATAGTTTAGCGATACTAAAATCTTAGCTAAATAGTACTATTAGAGAGAGGTCTATAGCCCCTAGAGGTTAGCCTAAAAAGAGTAAATATTCTAGTAATTTATATCTAGGACTTAGACCTCTTAGCTTATATACTTATCTAGATAGTTAGCGCTATTATTTCTAATAAGTAGCTAGAGATATAATCCTACTTTCTAATTAGCTTATTAATAAAAAGTCCTATAGCTTAAAGTATAGTTAATAGCTATAATAACTTAATCTTATATTATTTAAATATTTATATTAAATATTTATTTTATATAGACTTAATACTATTCTATTCTAAAGAACCTAACCTTATATTATTTAGATATTTAATATAGATATCTATCCTAAAGAACCCCCTAATATTATAGAATTATACTTAAAGCTATATAAGGCTAGCTAATCTTAGCGGCCCTATATACTAAGGTATATATTAAAATAAAGTTTAGGTTAGAGTAGCTTTATTAACTATATTTTTAAGATTTAAAATAATAAATATATTCTAAATACTATTTTACTACTTTTAAAGCTAATTATTTAATTAATATTATC
Source organism: Capronia americana (assembly GCA_016110215.1). Classification (NCBI taxonomy): domain Eukaryota; kingdom Fungi; phylum Ascomycota; class Eurotiomycetes; order Chaetothyriales; family Herpotrichiellaceae; genus Capronia; species Capronia americana. The sequence goes on from JADWQD010000029.1 coordinate 93,877, forward strand.
TTTAATAAGATATAATATAGCTAAAATATCTTACTATTAAGATTCTATAATTTTAAAATAGTTAATCTATACTCTTAGTAATATTATATTTTTTCTCTTTTAATTTATTTTTATAAAGTCTATACTCTATATTTATTTATTATCTTTTCTTTTTTAATTTATTTTTACTATTATATCTTTACTAAATACTCTTTATTATCTTTCCTCTTTTAATTTATCTTTATTATTATATCTTTACTAAATACTCTTTATTATTTTTCCTTTTTTAATTTATCTTTATTACTATATCTTTATTAAATATTTATTATTAGAAATAAAGGTTAATAGTAATTAATTAAGAGATATATAGCTTATCTATAGGTATATAGTAACTTAACTTAAAAGCTAGAGAGAGTTAAAGAGAAGATATATATAGCCCGCGCGCTATATATAAATAACCCTTAAGGTTTAAGTATACTCCTATTTATAATAATTACCCCCCTCTCTAAATATATTATCCTTAATATATAACCGACTTTTAACCGGCTTATAACTAACTTATATAACTTTTATAGTCTTTATACTTATTATAGACTAGCTAAGTATATATAACTTAAGTAGTATACACCCTATTATACTATAGGTATTCACTAAATTTATAGCTCTATATATATATAATAGGCCCGCTCCTTATATATAACTCGCTAATATAGCTTAATATACGCCTATTATAGTATACGCCCTTTATATAATAAGTATTCGCTAAATTTATAGCTTTAGTTATAATCTATAAGTTTACTTATTATATATATCTTACTTACGCCTCTAGCCCTATTTAATATATATCTTCTAGTATATACTAAATTTATAGCCCTTTAGAGTATACTATAATAAGTATATACTAACTAAATTATAAGGCTTTATAAATATTAAATATCTTTAGTAGACTACCTAACTATATTATTATTTAAAGGGTTCTTAAAAAGCCTCTATATAGCGTTACTCGCCTATAACTTAAATATACTTCGCCTATAGTACCTTATAGAGTCTACTATATCTTAGTAACTAAGTACTACTTTATAATATAGCCCTTCTATTTATACCGGAAATAAATTATATTCTCTATTAGTATATACTCTCTTATATACCTCTTATCGCCTCCTTATATAGAAGTTATATACTACTTACTTATAGCTCTTTATTCTTTAGTTATATTTAGTATTTATACTATACTTAGTTCTTATAGCCTTTATATAGCGGCCTATATCTATAGTTATATATAAATTATATACTTCTTATAAAGAACTACTATATATAGCTCTAATTCTAGATAGTTAAGAAGTACTTAGGCCTTTTATTCCTTATCTATAAGGATAGAGATCTTATTCTTAAGCTCTTTTATTATTATTACTAGTATCTATACTAATAGACTACTCTATTATAGCTCTTTTAGCTTTAGAAATATAATTACTATATAATTTATAAGATTTTAAACTATATTTTATAAGGTATACTTAAATATATTTTATAAGATAGGCTATTTAGTACTAAGTCGGCTCTACTATTATAGAGTATTCTCCTATAAGTATAACGCCGCGACTATAACTTATATATATTTATTATACTCTTTTACTGTACTAAAGTAGACCTTATAGCTAAGGAGAAAGTCTTATAACTCCTTAAGTAAGGTGTCTTTATATAGTGATAGTAGAAAGGCGTAATAATATTATACTATAAGGTCTTATAAGGTAGGCCTCTTACTTATATTACTTAAGATATTAAAGATTCCGCTACTTACTAGCGACCCTTTTACTAGCTCTTACTCTATCTCTTTAATCTCTTAGAGCTATTAACGCTCGCGTAATATAGCCTATAAGTATATATACCGCTACTTAATAGTCTTAGGCCCTTCGCCTTCTAATTCTAGCTCTCCGCTTACTTAAGTTAGTTATTATTAATTTAGTACTATTATAGCGGCGCGTTATATATAACTTAAGGGAGGTTTATTTAGAGGGAAGGAAGAGACCGGAGATAAGGGTTAGTTTTTAAGAATATTAGGAATAAAGATTAATAGTAGTTAATTAAGAGATATATAGCCTTAGGGTTAGGGTTAGGGTTAGGGTTAGGGTTAGGGTTAGGGTTAGGGTTAGGGTTAGGGTTAGGGTTAGGGTTAG
>JADWQD010000030.1:0-61016 GCA_016110215.1 Capronia americana
AGTTTTTTATTTTAAGAGACCTCTTCTTTAAGTAATATATTACTTAAGCTAAAATATTATTTATTATAAATATAGTTTATATATAAAATTAAAGATAATATTTATTACTATATAATTATTTATTTAATAACTTTAAAGCTATACTTTAGTTTAATAATAAATAAGTTTAAAGCTTAAGTTATAATTTAAGACTATAAAAAAGATATATATAAAAATAAAAATAAGATTTATAAAAAAGAAATTTATAATAATATTATAATTAAGAATTAAGAATTAAATCTTTATTTTATATTATTTTTCTTTATATTATATTTAAGCTTTCTCTTAATTTATATTTTAGTAAACTACTTTAAGCTAGAAATATAATCTAATAAAACTAACCTTATATCTACTATAAATAGTATTTTCTAGACCGACGGCTTTATTAGAATATTACTCTTACCTTAGGTAGCGGATAAATAAGGAAGGTATTAGGCGCTCACTATTATAAATCTTACTAAAGAAGTAAAAAGTATCTTTAGCGTTATATTCCTTATTTACTCGCCCTAATAATTCTTATAGCTTACTATTCTTATCTTTATCTCTAGCGCTGTTATAGCCGGTAATATAAATATTAGTAAGTTTATTATCTTTTAGTTCTTTAGTAGTATAGGGGTATAGATATCTATCACTATAGCCCCGGTAGGCACCCTTTAACCTATATCCTCTATTATAAATCGCTCTATATAAGGTAAGTCTATACTTTAAGGTTTCTTTTACTAAGGGAGTAGTATAAGTACTAGCTTAAGGTAAAGATATATAGTTACTTATAATAATATAATAGTAGAATAATATTTCTTTATTCTAAAGATAGAAGTTAAAGTATAACTATTATAAATAGCTAGATACGCCGCTGTATAGATACCTAACACTTCCCGCTAAGCCTAATAGGTACGGAGAGCTTATCTCTAGACTGTAGATCGGACAGTTTTAGGTCGGGTTTTTAGGGCTGGTATCCGGTTCGATGGTAGTACTCGGATACCTTTTCGCTGTCTAAGCCCGAGTCTAATTAGTTCTAGATATAGTACTTAGACGGGTCGGGTTTTACTAAGACCGTCCGAAATACTATTAGTAATTAAACTACTAATATATATATAGTAAGTAGTATTATAATAATATAACTATTATAGTAATTAGTATATACTTAAAGAGCTTATTAGCTTTAAAATATTTATAGTACTACTAGACTACTTATTAAATATTATATTTTTAGCTATATATATTATATAAATCTCTATTTATTAATATATAAGATATTAAAATAATTATTTATAGTAATACTACTAATAACTAAAGTAGTAGAGAGTTATAATTATAGACCTATTAGTATAGCTTATATAATATACTTTAATTAAACTATTAGCTATTAATACTATAATATCCTTAATCCTTACTACTCTTTATTTACTTTTATAAATAGCTAAACTTTTTAATACTTAATTTTATTATTAGTACTAGTTATTACTAAGCTAACTAATATATATATATCTATAGCCGCCCTATTTTCCCTCTAATTAGTTTCTTAGTTTAACTCTTAGTTATAGTTTAACTCTTAGTTATAGTTTAACTCTTAAATAGTTTTATAATCTAAGAGTTTAGCCCGCCTCCGAGACGCTAGGCGAGCTATAAATCCTTAAACTAAATTATTATACGCTTAATATAGATAGTATATAGGTTAGTATTTAGTAGAAGGTTAATATAGTAATAGTAAATATAATAGTCCTTAAGTAATATACCTTTAAATTTAGAAACTATAAAGGTTTTTATCGCCTCTCCTAATATACTAAGTACTAACTTTTATATATAGAAATTAGCTATTCCCTTTATATTTAAGAGGATATTATAAATAAGCTGAGAGAATAGCGCTAATTAAATATATATTCTTAACCCTTTTATAGATTAGTAATAATAGATTTTATTTAATATAAGGCCTATTACTATATTAGTCCTTATATATAATAATAGTTACTATAATAGATACTTACTAAGAGTAGAATTATATTTTCTACCCTCTTTTATATTACATCTCTAGACCTTTATATTTTACTATTTATAATTACTAAAGGCTAACACCGCTATTCTAGTTACTTATTAGCGCTTTTATTATAGTACTATCTACTAGTATAAGCTCTTACTTCTAGTTCTAAGTAGTCTCTTATCTCTTAGTCGATAGCTTTATAAAATCTAATCACTATTAGTATTACTATTTATAAGGTAATAATTAAACTATTTAGGGGTAGGTTACTAGAGAGGAGGCTCTTTAGGAGTAAACTCTTTAGGGGTAGACTTATTAAAGGTAATAGAGGCGCTATAAACTAGTTATATATTATTAAACTAAGTAAAAAGTAAAAGTTAAAGTAATATACCTTAAGGAGTTAATATATTAGCCGCTAATATAAAATTAATTATTACTCTAAAGAATTCTTAAAAAAGGATAGTATCTAAGGTAAAGATAATTAAATACTCTAAACACTCTTTATCCTCTAGAGTAAGATTATTAAACACTAAATAGAGTAATAGCTTAGACTATAGTATTAAGGTATAGTTCTTCTAAAAGCTTTCTAGTAGAGATATAATCTTATATATTACTAGATATAATATTAGCGCTATTACTATAAATATAATATAAATATAAAGAGTCTACTAATATTCTTAATATTCTTAAGATATCGGTTTATTATAAGCTATTCTCTTAAGACCTAATAATTTAGCGCCTAAAATACTTTTTCTCTTATTTAAAGTACTTTTACTAAGATTAATTAGTATAGAGATTATTATAAAGATAAATAATACTTATCTTAATATATATAATAAAAGCGCTTAAAATAAGTCTTATTAGTAAGTTACTTAATTAATATATCTTTAAGATCTATATAGATTTAATTTAACTTATCTTTATAATTTATTATCTATAAAGTTTAGAGTTTATATATCTTATTATACTTAACCTTATATAATAAATTTATAAAAGAATTAAGTCTTAAAGTATTAAGAACTAGTACTATTATCTTAAACTCTTTATCTTTAGTAATAATATTAATTATTATATTAATTAGTTTTATTATAATTATTATATACTTAATAAAGAGCTTAAGTAATTTAATAAAGTAATAGGTTTAGAAGAAAAGTCTAATTAAAAAAGAGTAAGAGTATAAAAAATTAAAAGATAAAGTAGAAAGAAGAGTAAAGTAAAGTAAAACTAAGAGTAAAGTAAAGTAAAGCTAAGAGTAAAGTAATTAAAACTATTTTTCGGTTAACTAAAAGCCTTAAGTAATTTTTTTAGCTTTTAATTTCTTAATTATAAATTTAAAGACTATATCTTCTTCTATTATTTACTCTATTATAATAGCTTTTATAATAATCTTCTTAGTTAAGCCCCCTATTTTAAATATTTATTTCTTAGTAGGCCTAGGTTCTTTACTTAATTAATATATAGATTTACTAACTTATTATTACTCCTTATAATTTTATAACTAATCTTAATAGTTAATACTTTAAGTAGTAATTATTAAATACTTAGTAAGAGTAGTACTTAACCCTATTAACTATTATAATTAGACTATTACTAGTTAATATCTTAGTCTATATTTATTTAAGGTTTTAAGAAGTCTTTAACCTTAACTCTATACTCTTTATTAGACTATAGATCGGACGCCGGGTTATCCGGTAGAATAGTATAACCCGGTAGGGCTTTAGGCCCTATTAGATAGTGATTCTACTTACTAATAAAGTACTTAGATATAATAATTTTAGTAATAAACCTTATAGAATAGCGAAAAACCTAAAAATTACTAAAAATAGTATATTTTACTACTATTTTTAGTAATTTTTAGGTTTTTTAGGCCCTATAGAACTAGGAAAACCCCTATTAAACTCGGGCTTAGATAGCTAAAAAGTATTTAAGTACTATTATTAGACTGGATACTAGCCCTAAAAACCCGACCTAAAACTATTTAATCTATAGTCTACTCTTTATAATCTATAGGAACCGCTATACTTAGCTTTATAGTATCCTCTTTAAGTATCTCTACTTTATTATACTTAGCCTTCTTAATAACTCGCTTTAGTAGCTCTTCTAACTTAATATATATAACCTTCTTAATAACTTACTTTAATAGCTCTTCTATCTTATTATACTTAATCTTCTTAATAACTAGCTTCTATAGCTCCTCTATCTTTAGTATTAGCTATAGTAAAGAGGTGGTACTATAACTATAGCTGTAACTATAGGCCTAACTATAGGCCTAACTATAGGCTTAACTATAGGCCTAACTATAGCCGCTACTATAGGCGGGGCCTTAACCCTTCTTAGCTTTATTATTCTTATCTTTACTCTTCTTAGCTTCTTAGTTATATTTTTAGTATAATTCTATAATAGTCTTTATAATAAATATAGATTTATATTAATTAATAACTTTTTTAATATTTAGTATAAATATTTAACTAAACTATAGATTAAATAGTTTCGGGTTAGGTTTTTAGGGCTAGTGTCCGGTCTAATAGTAGTACTTAAATACTTTTTAGCTATTTAAGCCTGAGTCTAATAGGGGTTTTCCTAGTCCTATAGAGCCTAAAAAACCTAAAAATTACTAAAAATAGTAGTAAAATATACTATTTTTAGTAATTTTTAGGTTTTTCGCTGTTCTATAGGGTTTATTACTAAAATTATTATATCTAAGTACTTTATTAGTAAGTAGAATTACTATCTAATAGGGCCTAAAGCCCTATTAGATTATACTATCTTACTAGATAACCCGGCGTCTAATCTATAGTCTATATTTAACTATCTAAAACTATCTATATAAGGACTTTAATTATTAGTTCCTTACTATAAAATTTAGAGTTAGGTAAACTTATTAAATTATTTACTATATATAGCTAGTTACTCTCTTAATATACTTATTTAAAGCTAGAAAATAGCTCGCTTAATTATCGCGTCTACTATTTTCTAGGGTATAGTACTAATTTAATTATCCTTTTAAAAGGCTTTAACTATATCTATAAGGTATTTCTTTATAAGAGATTTAAGAAGAGAAATTAACTTAGAATATACTAGTATAGTATTAATTATTATATAAGATAATAATAAGAACTATTATTAACTTTAATTATTAAGATTTAGAGAACTTTTATAAAAGAGCTACTTAATCTACTTATTTTAATAAAATAATTTTAGTTTATTAACTTAATAGAGCTTACTTAGTTTAGAGTTATTATATTTAACTAGTATTTAATATTAATATAGTAACTATTATATTTTATAGTTAAACTTACTTATTATATATTAAATTCTTATTACTATTATATTATAATAGTTAAACTAGTCTCTAAAAAGTTTATTAAGTATAGTCTTTTAAGTAAAGCTTACTTTACTAAATTCTTTCTATAATCTTATCTATATATAAATTAGCTCTATATACTTTAGTAATTTCTAAAGTTTCTTTAAAGTATTATTATATATAAGGGAGTATAAGAGAATACTAAGGTTTTAGTTACTATAGTAGGCCTAATATATAGCGTCTATATTATTTCTAATAAGCTAATAACTAGTATTAGGATTTTAAATATTTATATTAATATTTATAATAATTAATAGGGAAATTAAAAAGAGAAATTAGTATTAAAGTTAGAATAAAGAAATCTATAAATAAAGAGAATTTAGAAAATAACTTACTATTTTAATACTTTTATTAGTCTTTAGTATACTTTTAGAAGTTTTAGAGATTTCCGATACTTTAGTAGTTATAATAATATTACTATATTAAGATTTAAGTATTTTTAATACTTTAGTAGTTATAGTAATATTACTATATTAAGATTTAAGTATTTTTAATACTTTAGTAGTTATAGTAATATTACTATATTATAATTTAGATATTTCCGGTACTTTAGTAATTATAGTAATATTACTATATTATAATTTAAGTATTTTAAGTAGCTTAATAGTAATTATAGTATTAGTTATATTACTATTTTAAAAAGATAAGAGTAGGTTAAGCTTAAATTTAGTAATAATTATATATTAGAAAAAATTAAGTAGCTTAAGGGAGCTTATTAAATTAGGGTATAGAGTAGGTATTAAAGTCTATATACTATTAGCGATAATTAGTATAATAGCGGATATATCTTCTATAATAGCTTCTATTATAGTTAACCTTATTAGACTTAGTAAAATATTATCTATAGGCTTTCTAAGACTTAAGATTATTTAATAAAAATAGTTAGACTATAGATTAGATAGTTTTAGGTCGGGTTTTTAGGGCTAGTATCCGGTTCGATAATAGTACTTAAATACTTTTTAGCTATTTAAGCCCGAGTTTAATAGGGGTTTTCCTAGTTCTATAAAGCCTAAAAAACTTAAAAATTACTAAAAATAGTAGTAAAATATACTATTTTTAGTAATTTTTAGGTTTTTCACTGTTCTATAGGGTTTATTACTAAAATTATTATATTTAAGTACTTTATTAGTAAGTAGAATCACTATTTAATAGGGCCTAAAGCCCTACTAGGTTATACTATTCTACCGGATAACTTAGCGTCTAATTTATAGTCTAGAAATAGTAAAGGTACTTTACTCTTATTACTAGTAGTAGTAGTAGTAGTAAAGTAATATATAAATAAAAAAAGTATTTTAATATTAAAATTAAAATAAGAAATATAAAGTAAAGATAAAATAAAAAATAAATAAAGAAATTTTAAAAGATAGAGCTTAAATTTAAAATAATATTATTATAATAAATACTTTACTATTTTTATATTACTCCTTCTTTTTATCTTTTTTTATTATTTTAGCCTTATAATTACCTTACTTTAATCTCTCTTATACTAATCCTTATTAGCTTTTTTTTAGTTAGTCTAGTCTTACTATTATTATAGAGATTATTATAAATATAATATTAAGTCCCTCTCTCTAGACTTAAGATAATAAAACTAGTACTATAAATTTTAGTACTAGTAATATTAATAATAATATTACTATATATATAAAGAAAGAATTATACTTACTATTATCTTAAAGATATATATATTAACTTACTATATTACTATTATATCTCTATATTAATTTTAGTAATAGTCTTTCTTAGTCTTTCTATAAGAGTAATTTCCTCTTTAGGTTTAACTTAATTACTTAATATACTAAATATTTAACTAAAGAGATATAATAAATAATACTTTACCTCTCTTATTACTAGCCTTCTACTATACCTCTACTAGTTTACTATTAATATTTACTCTAGAAGAGCGACCCTTTATCTAAAGAAAGGGGCTAAGTTTAGGTAAAATATTAATAAGTCTTATAAGGCTAGTAAATAGTATTCTTTAAATAAGAGTATAAAGAAAGCCCGCCTAAGAAAAGAGATTATTAAGTAAGATTTTAATTACTCTAAGTCTATAATTTTATTAGCTAAAGATACTAATTAGTCTATTATTTTATACACCCGTAATTTAGTAAGATTCTAGAACCTAAACTATATTAGCTTAAATAAAGAGAAGAAGAAGAAATTTAATAAGGAGATAAAGGAAAGAGTACTAAATAAATAGTATATTTATTATATCTTTATAATAAGCTCTATTATAGTCTACTAATAGCTTTAGCCTAAATAAATTTAGTATATATCTCTAGTATAGAGAAAGTTTAAGCTTATTATAGCCCTAAAAGTATATAAGGATAACGGAATACCTTTATCTTAATTCCTATAATATAAGAAGCTTAATACTATAAAGAGTCTAAGCGCTATTATTAGCTAACTTATTTATACTACTTAAGAGCTACCTAACGCCGCTAAAGTAGACTTTAACGCTATTAATAAGGAATATAAGGAGAAAAACGAGAGATTCTATATATTTAGCTATAACTAAAATATATTTAATATAAATAAAGATAGGGAGGTAGATAAAGATTATATTCTATAAGCTACTAAAGAGGAGATTATATAAAAAGAGTCTCTAGTGATCTCTATTAGAGAGAATAATAAGGATCTAATATAGTAATTTAAATAATATACTAGACCTCTTTTTAAATAGTATATATCTTAGCTATACTAATATTTCTCTAGAATATAAGTGAAATACTAAGAAACCTAGTAGTAAAGTTTATAAAACGCTATCCTAGCTTAGGTCTTAAAGCTTAAAGAAATCTTAAATAATATAACTATATAGGGGCTATTTATAGTTATCGATATAAGTACCTTAACTAGTAAGGATATTAGCCTAAATTAGTAAGATATTTTTAATAGTTAGTTAACCCTTAGCCTTTTATTATAGTAGTTATTACTAACCTACTTTATTAGGTAATTAGTTTAATTCTATAATACTCTTTCTACCTAAGGTCTATTTAGACTATAAATTAAATAGTTTTAGGTTAGGTTTTTAGGGCTAGTATCCGGTTTAATAGTAGTACTTAAACACTTTTTAGCTATCCGAGCCTAAGTCTAATAAGGGTTTTCCTAGTCCTATAGGGCCTAAAAAACCTAAAAATTACTAAAAATAGTAGTAAAATATACTATTTTTAGTAATTTTTAGGTTTTTCGCTGTCTTATAGGGTTTATTACTAAAATTATTATATCTAAGTACTTTATTAGTAAGTAGAATTACTGTCCGATAGGGCCTAAAGCCCTACCGGATTATACTATCCTACCGGATAACCCGGCGTCCGATCTATAGTCTAATTATAGTAGATACTATAAAATAAGATAATATACCGGCTACTAAAAACTATAGCCTTATCTAGTTATATCTCTAGAGTTTTAGTTAATTTAAGCTAAAGGAGATAGGGTCTAGTATAATTAATTATATAAAGATAGTAGATAAATATTTATATAAAAATAATAACTAATAAAGACTAATAATACTATTTAGTATTCTTTACTACTACTCTATAGATATATTATTATTTATACTAATAAAAGTTTTTCTTTAATATAATATAATAAGCTTAAAGCTAGTTCTAATACTAGTATAATATTAAAATATATAGTCTATAGCTACTTATTTAGAGGATTATTATAGTAACTATTATAATACCCCCTTTTTAGCTCTTTCTTTTATCTTATCTCTTTCCTCTTTACTCTATACTATATTTAAAAATATTATTATAGGCACTATTAATAGTTTTATCTTACTAGGCGAGACTTATTTTATAATATAGTTATAGTCTTTAAATTAACTTATTTCCGCGTTAGGCTATAGACTCTTAAATATATAGATAATTTAATAATTAATATATTAGAGTTTAGTAAATTATATTAGCTTAGTTAAAAGGACTTATAAATATTAGGTATTTTTTTTTTTTTTTTTTTATATTCTCTACTCCTAGAAGCTACTTAAAGCTTATATCGGGGATTCTATAAACTATTAAATAGGATAGGGAAAACCCTCCCGGAGAATAAAACCTACTCTCTTTAGTTCCTATTAGTTTCGCTTTATACTAGGTATTTATAAGCCTTTATAGGTAGCGCCGGATTATTCTTTAAGCCTCTAGGCTTTCCTCTCTTCTTTCCTTTTCCCTCTAGTTATAATTAGTTATAACCCGTCTCCCTCTAGGGGAGTAGGGTTCTAGGGGTATTAAGGTCGCGGGCCTCTCCTCTAAAGTTATTTAAAAGTTTTTAAGTATACTTCAGTTATAATAAGTTATAACTTTCCTTTAGTAGTAGAGTAAAGCTAGAGTAAGGCTAGAGTAAGGTGTAGCTAAGATAAATATAAAGTAAATTATCGGTGAATTATAGGTGAATTATAAGGTAAGTAGTAGATAAGAGAGAAATAAAAGATAAGTAAATAGTTAGTAAGTATTATAACCTTTACCTTTTACTTTAACTCTTATATTATAGTTATAAGTAGTTATAATTAGTCTTATATAGGTTCCCTAGTATAAGTATATACCTATACCTCTTCTTTATTTTTCTTATACCTTTCTCCGTACTATATTTTCTATTTTCTTTCTTTTCTATTTATAACCTTTTATAACCACTATACTATATAAAGATCCTTATAAGCGCTTTAGTAGCTATACCTATATAATCCTCTAAGTATATATCCTTAGTAAACTTCCTAAACTACTAGGTTACTAATAGTTACGAAGACTTTTAATAATATTATAGATATCCTAAATTAGCGCGACCCTTAAGATAAGCACCTCTTCTAAACCGCTGCCTCTACTAGTAAGTACTTTCCGTAATTATTTATAACTATACTAACCTCCTTAATAGAACTCTAAGCTTTTAAAGATAAAGTATACTTAATTTAAATTAAGGGAGACCGTAATAATCCGCGTTTATACTATCTCTCTTATAACTATTTATAACTAACTTATTAGCTTATACTAAGTGCGCTAGCTAATATAGTAAATTTAAAACTTATATATTCTTTAGTAGTGTAAAGTATAGTAGTAAGCTAGCTTATCTCTTTATAACTTATTATAACCTGCTAATTTTATTCTAGCTTATACTTACTATATCTAGTAATCTAAGAAAGTTAACTATACTTTTACTATTAAATATAAGTCTTACCCCTTTATAACCTATTATAACTATACTAATTCTCCTAGTAATAACTAAGGAAGCCTTAGCCCGTAAAGCTTAGAAGATTACTAAAGAGGTACTTTATAAAGCTCGGGAGACTATTATAATTACTTATAACTCTCCGCGAACTTCTAAAATTATTAAACCTACTCTTAAGGCTAAAGCTAAAGCTAAGTCTACTTATAAGTCGGTTATAACTAGTTTTAAGCCGGCTATAAAGCGTTCCGCTTATTAACGAGTCGGCGCCTATAAACTTAGAGACCTCTTAGATTAAGTGGTTATATAAGGTTTTAAATAGTTTTTATAGAGTTTTAGCGTTATATATACTAGTAAAAAGTAGAGTAACTAATTATAATAGCTTATAACTAAGTAAGTAGATATTTTAGGCTATAAGCTTTATTACTTATATCTTTTAGTAAAGGCTTATAACCTTAAGTAAGTAGGTAAGCTAGTAAGTAATAGGCTAGCACCTTAACTAAAGTACTATATATAATATAACTAACTTTCTTTAATAAAACCTTTCTTAAACTACTATAACCGCTTATAACCACCTTATATAAGATGAGGGCTAGCTAGATAGCCTACCCCCCGCGCTTATACCTAAGGCCGAGTCTAAGACTAAATTAGGGGAGGAGATTTATCTACTACAGCTAGATCGCCACTACCTTAGCCTCCACTAGAGATTCAACTAGTCTTTAGTAATTACTCTAATACTAAAGGCTATAGAGGGGTGCCCTTCTCTCCTACTAATTAGGGTAGTACCTAATAATATACTTTATAGTTTATTATAACTACTTATAACTATATATAGGGAGAATTCCTAGAACTCTCCTTTTATAGAGGAAGGCGTTAAGTCTAATTTTTTTTATATAGATCTAGGTTATTATTACGCTTAATACCTTTAGGAAGATTATATATAATTTCTTTAGGTTATACCTCTCTATAAGGAGGGCTAGAGGTCTCCTATATATAGGGACGGACTTAATATATTAAGCCTATCTCCGGTTCTATATAGCTTAGGAGTATTCTTACTAGGCCTTCTTTTAAGACCTTAATTATATAGTTACTAAATTACTCGGATCCTATTATAGAATCTTAATATAGTATTAATTAAAGAAGTTTAGCTATAGCTACTAGAGCTTAAGTATTATTAGGGTCGCCCTTTATTATAACGCCTATTATCTTATCTTAGGGTAGTGTAACCGGATCTTACTATACTTCTCTCTAATAAATTAGCCCGCTAAGGAGTAATATATCTATAGAAGAAGTACCGCGAGCCTTTTTTCAGTATTAAGGTAGATTAGGGGGACCCCCGACTCTCTCTTAAGGGTTAGGCCCCCTACCGCCTTATATACACCGGTTATATACTATAATCTCCAGTTTTATATTACCTCTAGCCTCTTATTAGCTAACTTTATTATTAATTTAAGGCTATCTAGGCTCCACTAAATTTCTAAGACGAAACTTATTATAGGCTGAAGTACTATTAAGTAAATAAGTTATAATTATAATAGTCCCGCCCCCTAAGTTAAATAAGTAATATAGCTAAATATAAATAGTTATAACTTAAATCGACTTTTTACCCCCTAAAGTTATTTCTTCTACTATAGTTTTAAGTCTATCTATATCTCTAGGATCTTAACGGTTTATTTCGCCTTTAGTTATATCCCCTTAATCTCAGCCTCTACCTTTATATTAAACTTACTTTAGTTTCTTATAAAGTAGATTAGCTTATACTTATTTAAAGTGAACTTTACCCTATAGCTTAGCGCCTATTACTAATATTTATAATAAATTCTCTTTAGTTTTATATAGTTACACTCTATAGACTCGCTATATATAAGGATATATATATTATCTATAAATCTAATTAGAGTAGTTTATAGCTCTTTATTCCTAATATTATCTAAAAGGTCCGCTATAAAGAAAAGAAAGATAATTAATAAGACTAGAGACCCTTATAGAATCCCCTTAATTATACTAAAGTATAGGGTCTCACCTTCTAGTATACTAAGTTTTATAGTTTATCTATTTAGAAAACTCTCTATTTATTCTATTATAAGGCTTAAGACGCGTCTTTTTTAAAGGTTATATAATAGCCGTAAATATAATATATTATTAAAGGCTCTTATAATATCTATATAAAGTACTATAACTACTTATAACTCTCTAAAGAGGTTCTAAATTATATAGATTTATTCTATAATAAGCTAAAGTACTAAACTTATTAATCTTCCCTTTTAGGCTTCTATTTATAAATTAAAGAGAAGATAATAGGTTTCTACTAGTTCCGAGAGTCTCCTTATAATAATAATCTTAAAGATCTTCCCTATAGTATTAAGTAATATAATTAGTTAATATATATTAATAGTAAAATAGTTAGGCTTACTTAGCTTCCTTAAAATAAGTATAATTACTCGCTTCTATTCTATAAAGTGGTATCCTAGTCGTAACGTTACTATAAAGATTTATAAGAGTCTTAAGACTAGTTATATTACGGCGGCCTTAATAACTATATTTAGGATTTAGTCCGGGCCTAGTGCTTTTTTACTTATAACCCTTTAGATTACTATATATACTTTATCTTCCTCTATTTTATTTTATATAGGGAGTAGCTCCGGGTAGTTAGCTATTTTAATATCTCTTATATCCGCGCGTATATTCTTAGGAAAGAACTACTTTTAAAAGGTTTAGAGCTTCTCTTAGAGGTTTATAATCCGTTTAGTCTCTCCTTATATCACCTTAATTATAATCTCTAGTAGCTATAGGAGGGCCCTTATAGTTCCTACTTATTTTAACTATTTACTAGCTTTCTATAGGCCTTTTAGGGTTCCCGCTAATTTAGTGATCCCTTAGCGAAAGGCTTATTACTTTACCTTCCTTATTACTATAACCTTTCTATTTCTTATAACTCTTTAGAGCTTAAGGGATTATATAGTATTAAGGCGTAAATAGTTAAGGTAGGCTCTCTAATACTCTCTTATTACCTATAAGTATTTATCAGTCTAGTAGAACTTATTATATCTTAAGGACTTTACCTATAGGACTAATACCTTAATTATATTTATAATAATTTATATTATATCTTAAACTACTATATTAATTTAGCTTTTAAAGTCTAGCTAGTAACTTATATCCTAGCGCTTAAGGGCCTTTAATATCACTTCCGAGTCCAGCTTCTTCTAGTTTTATCTTTAGAGGGTTTTAGCTAGTTCTAGACTAAAGTAAATAGTTATTTTAATAGGTTTATAATTAGAGGATTATCCTATATCTAGTTATATAGTATATTATAATACTTTATAAATATAAAGAGTTAAAAGAAATACTAGGTTAATTATACTTTTAGTATCTCTTTCCTTTTAGGTTATTATCTTAAGAGGGGTTATAAGTAATAGCGAATAGTCCCTCGCGATATTAAGAAAGTCATTAACCGTAGAGTAGAATATAAATCTATTTAGTCTATTCTATATAGAGTGATGAAGGTTAAAGTCCCTAACTATAAGGTTTATCGCGTCTACCTATAACTTCTCGGGGAGGAGGGTAAGGGCGCCTTAGAGCTAGGAGAAGCTTAACTTAGGGCTTAGGTTATAGATATTATAAATATCTATAGTAGTACCCTCTTACCTAATTAAGATTATCTAAAAGTCTATAGAGTAGTTTATAACCGACTATAAGCTAATCTTTAGCCTCTTATTAATATAGAGATATACCCTTATATTGTCGTATTAAGGGTATATAAGGTGGAAGGGGAGGTGAGTTAAGTAGTAACTTATTATAATATATTTATTTCGCTATAGCTCCTAGATTATAATAATATTAAACTTATAGACTCTTATATCCTTAAGGAGCGAGATAATTATACCCTCTTTCTTATAATTTATATTATACTATAAGATCTATAAAGTAGTTATACTTATTTATAATCTAAAGGGTCTCTACTTAAACTTTTAATCTTAATATCCTCCCTATTCCTTTTTAATAGGGACTCGTCCTAAAGAGTTACGAGAGGGGGCGATATATTACTAATAGTCCTCTTTCCGGATATATTAAGCTAAGATTACCTTAGGTCTCTACCTACTAATATAATACTAGTAGGCCTTTCTCTCTATTTTAGTGCCTATAGGTTAGGTTATACTTTAATACTAGGAGTTACCCCTCTCGCTAGGGATACTGCGGAACTCGTTATAGCCTTCTTTAATATATTATTATAGTATTATAACACTAGCTCTTTTAGATTCCTTACTTTTTAGATCTCCTATCTCTAGACCTAGTATCTTTTATTCTATACTCTATAGTTTCCTTTATATAGCGCGTATTTACTAGCCGCTCTATATAGTTTTAAGTATTTATAAGCGGTATAGCGCTTAGCGTAGTTTATATAAGTTATTTCGTTCCTATAAACTTAAGTAATATATCTAAACTATTAGTAGTTATAATATTATATAACCCTTACCTTCCTTATAAATCTTTTATATTCTTTAATTTCCTAGCTTATAATTAGACCTTCTATAATAATCCGGTTTATATTATAAGCCGTCGAAACCTTAATAATTAGGGAGCTAAACTTCTTCTTCACTTAACTCGCGCTCTTCAGTCAGCCCACCCTTAAGATCTCGAGATCCGAGTAAAGGCGTCGGTTTTTCTCTTAAATCTTTATAGCTACTTATACCTATTAAGAGATATTAATATTCCTTATTTAGACTATATAGATAAAGACTATAAAGGTAGTCCTCTTAATCTTTATAAATAGTATAATAACCTATAACTACTTAGAACTCTTCTTAAGTAAGACTCTTAACTCTATTTATATTATTATAATAAGGAGGTCCCTACTTATTAATTTCTAAATAGTTAAGATATCTTTTATTACTTTCTTTAGCTCTTTATATTAGATTATATTAAGTAGCGCCTCGACCTCTATATCTCTTAAGTACTCGCGTTCTTAGTCGCTTTAGATTATAATTATAATCTCCCTATCACGCCTCTTTATAGGAGGTTCTATAGGAGTAGGGGTGGTGTTCGGCTAATTAGCCTAGGCCGCCACCTAGCTCTATATTCACTAAGTACCTAGTCCGCTTAGTAATAGTTTCTTCTTAATCTCCTCCGTATTTATTAGGATTTACTTAATACTATTTATAACTAGTTTATTATATAATATCGCGTTACTCGCGTTACTAGTATTTAGGATCTAGATAATCCTAAATAACGCGTCTTTCTCCACCACTATATACTCCTTTCCATCTCTTTTAATGATCTCCGCACTATTTATAAGCTTCTAGAGCTTCTTGAATTATTCCGTGACCGCGTAGAACCGCGCGTTACTGCTTGTGGGTGTAGGGGGATTAGTGCTTCCCCTATTACCCTCCCTTCTTTCTCTCTTAATTCCTTCCATCCTCCCTTCTTAGGAGATTCCTAGCTAGTAGCTAGGCTACCTGTAGCCGTTTATAGTTGTCCGTAACCGTACGCTGTTCTTTATTAAAGAACTTTTTAATATTAGGTATTATCTAAAGAGATATAAACTATAATAATATTATAGTAAAAATAGTTAATATTTATAATTACTTAAATCTATCTTTATCTTCTTAACTTATTATAATATCTTAACTATTAAAAATCCGCTATCTACTTCTATCTTTACCGCTAGAGTAAGATAATAACTTCTCCTTATAGACTTCTTAAGGCTTCTTCTCTTAGACTTTTTTCTTTTCTATTAGTTATAAAGATATCTTCTATAAGCTTATAGTAATTCCTCTATTATTTACCTCTTAAGTATAATAAGTTATTCTTTTAAACTAAAATAATATTAACTTTAATAAAAATTACTTATTTATTTATAAATATTTAGATATACTTATAATAACTATAACTATAGCTCTAAATAAGGCTTATATTAAGAAGTTTATTTCCTTTTAAGAATCCTACTTAAACTACTTTCTTAATTAGTAAAATAAATATAAATAATATAATATTTATAGAATTAAAATTATTTAGAGTAAGTAGAGAACTAAGAAGTAAGTAAATATCTAGTTCTACTTTAATTAAGTTATATAAAAGCGGAATAAAATATTATTTATCTAGTATTATCTTTATCTTAAGGTATTAATATATTTAACTATTAAGAATATAGATATAAACCCTCTTAATTAATATCTATAAAGTTAAGACTATATCTAGTAATAAGGAGAGATAAAGCCGCTAAAAAGATTTTTCTTAAAGCGAAAGATATATTAATAACTATTATAGAGTCTACTATTACTAATATTAAATAGGCTAAGAGTTATATTTTAAATAATATTATAGAATTTAAATAAGAGAAGTTTTTAATATAGACTCTTTATATAATTATAATACTATATCTCCCCTTCCGCGCCTTAAATAATATTAAGTTTCGTTACTTTATTAAGATAGCCGCCCTTATATCTCTAATTACTTACCTTTAACTACTTAATTTAACTATAATATAAAGTCGCCTTAAGGGTTATATTAAGGACTAAATAAAAAAGATCCTTAAGTTACTTTCTATAGATATAAAGATTTCCCTTATAATTAATAGCTAAAGTAGCCCTAATAAGTTATACTTTATAGTAGTTCTTAGATATATTAATAAACACTTATTATATTAATTATTACTAATATATAATATAACTACTTTATTAATAAGAACTAGAACCTTTAAGAGATACTAATTAATTTTAAGAAGATTACTAGTAAGTATAGTAGAAAACTCCTCTATAAGGAGCTTATTAAATTATTAAATAATAATAAAATTACTATTAATATAGTTTACTATCTAATAACTAATAATACTAAGGATTAATAGAAGATAATAAAAGAACTTAATACGGCGGTTAAGATCTTTAGTAGAGAGATAAATATTTATTATATTTTATATTTAGTATATATTATTTAGCTCTTAGTTAAAGCCTTTCTTAAGTATCTTTAAATCTTTACTAGAAATAATAAAGTAGCTATATACTAAAATAAATAAACTAAGAGATAATCTACTTATATTAAAAAGTTAATATCTCCTAATATAATTATAAATACTCTTTATAAGGTATAAGCCTTAACTATTCTATAATAGTTACTATAATAATTCTTACTAATAGACCTATCTAGATATATAATCTCTATATCTATATTAATAGCTCTCTATAATATAAATATCGCTTTTAAGATATATAAATATATTAACGACCGCTTAATCTTCTATAAGATATTACTAGCCGCTAGAATATAATTTATTAAATACTTTATTAAGTAGAGCTTCTTATAAATAATATTTATCTTTAGCTCTTATCTAAAGTAAAGAAAAATAAAAAGATAATATAGTTTATATTTATAGAGATAAAAAAGTAATATCTATAATATTTATAAAAGCTCTTAGCTCTCTTTACCTTATTTACTAAAGCTATTAGTATATCTAAATCCGGTCTAATAATCTACTTTACTTATAATATATATAATAATCTATTTTAGTATATTAAGACTAAAAGATAAAAGCTTAGTTAGAAATAAACCCTATAGAAAGTAATAATAAAAGATATACTTAATAAAGCCTAAAATATACTTTAAAAATAGTATAGAACTATAAAAGATAATCTTTAATATATTTTTAGTATTACTATAATCCTATTATTAATATATAAGAATAAGTTTTTTAAAGGGGATAATTAAAAAATAAAGGCTAAATAAATACTCTATATAAGTAGTTAACCCTTTTAAAGATTAACTATTATAGTGACTAATATAACTAGGCTTAATAATATATTTAATATATAAAAAAGCTTATTAAGTAATACCTTTCTCTTATTAATAAGCGGGTTAAATAGGAGCTTTAAGTATTAGAAGCTTCTAATATTATTAATATAGACGACCTTTAACTTAATAATACTCTAAGTCGTCCGCTACTATAGCTACCTTTAGCCGATACTTTAATTATTATCTCTAATAATAAAGATAAACCTAATACTAGTATTAGGTACTCTTTTCAAAGACCTCTCTAATTAGTCGGCTATACTATCTTAAAGGCCCGCTAGTCTATAAATACTTAAGGGAATAGCCTAAGTCTTAGGTTATTATTCTATAAGACTAAAAGCTATATATTAAGATTTAAGCTTAGTAAATATCTTTACTTATCGCTAGATAAGTATTATTATATAGCTTATTATAACTAAAACTAACTTACTTTAGCTACTAGTAATAAGGCTAAGGACCCTTTATAGTAGTGGAAGCGGTATAAGAAGGAGTTTCCCGTTCTTATAGCTATTACTTAGGACTTTCTTACTATTTCTACTATTAGCGCCGATATAGAATAAATATTTAATATCTCTTATAATTTTATTATTTATTAATATTATAATCTTAAAGGTCCTATAGTATATTTATTTATAATAACTATAGCTATTAATAAATTTAACCTTTATAGAATATATAAGGTAATTAAAGTTTTTAATAAATAAGAGTCTCTAAATCTTAATAAGAATAATAATAAATAAAATATAAGCCTTAAGATAAATTATATTAATAATAATAAGGAAATAAAGGATATTAATATACTAAATAATATATTAGTTAGTAGTAATAACCTTTATAGAGAAAGTTATATTTTTATAGTATTTAACGGGTACTTTAATAATAACTTTAATACTACTTAAGTCTTTACTAATAATAATAATAATAGTAGCTATAGTGAGACTAAACCTCTCCGCCTAAAGAAAAAGATAAAATATTTCGCTATAGTTAACTAAAGTTAATATAGTCTAAATATCTTCTTAATAACTATATTAATAAATATAAATAATATATATTCTACTATATTATTATTATCTAAAGGCTAATATATAACCTTCCCTCTCTAATTACTTACCCCTTAAGATAATAGTATATATATAGATATATCTTAATAAATAGAATTAGCTATTAAGACCCCTCTAAGTAGAAGAGAAGTATTACTAATATTTCCCTCTCCGCGCCTATAAGGACTTATAAAAGCTATTATAGAAGATAAAGCGGTATTAAGAGAATACTATACTACGGCTATTAGCTCTCCTAGTCTAAAGAGACTCTAAAGCGCCTTTATAATACCGCTTAAACCCTCTATTACGGGGATACTAAGCTTTATTAATATATTATTTAAGTTAATAGTTATATCTTTAGTTATAAAAGGTAAAGAGAGAGAGAGAGAAATATAAACTAGTTAGTAATTATTATATTAATTATTACTATATATACTAACTACTAAATAGGAAGAGAGAAAGGTAACTTTTTACTAAAAGGTATTCTTTAGAGTTAGGTTATATATATCTTTACTATACCTTACTTTTAGACTACTATATATTATATTACTATTTACTTTATTACTCTAAGGGAAGAAAGTTTCTTATTAGGAGATTAAATAGTAGGCTATATTAATAGTTACTACTAGTATTAATACTATACTAGTAAATATATTTAAATTTTAGTTAGTTATATTAGTTTAATTATTTTTTATTCTAATTTAGGTTATTATTAGAGTAATAAATATTATTTTTAAATATAATACTATATTTATATATAAGATTATTAATCTAAATCTAAACTAGCCTAAATAGTAAAGCCCTATTAGACAGTACTTATCTAAATAAAAGCTTTCCGTCCAGTCCAGTAGGGCCATTAGCACTAAAGTCGCTGTCCGATAGGGCCTAAAACCCTACCGGGTTATACTATTCTATCGGATTATCTGGTGTCCGATCTATAGTCTACTTATCTCTTATACACTACCCGTATAAGAGACTCTTCCTCCTCTCTTATACTTTAAGTCTACTTAGTTAAGACGGATAGTTAAGGAATAGCCTAATCCCCGGCTATTATCTAATCGCTATACTCTACCTATTTACCTAGGTCTATTTTTAATAATAACTAAAATTAACTATAAATTATTTTATAGTATAAACTAATTTATTTACTATATAGTTATAGTATTATCTTTTTTATAATATTATATTATTATAATAATATAAAGACTATACTAATATATTAATATTTTATTATATTAATATTTTCTATTTTAGAAGTTATATATATATCTTATAACTTATTTTAGCCTTATTAATAAGGTTATAATTTCTTAGCTTTTCTTTCTTAATAATCCTTAAGTAGATAGTTATATAAAGGCTAGTTTATAATACCCTTATTTTAATTCTTTAACTTATAATAACTTATAATAAGTAAACTTATTACTATTAGTCTTTAAGATAGTTTTATTAAACTTTATAAAAATTTTTTTTAAAGTAAATATATATTATTAAGTTAAATTAGCTTTAGTACTTTCTTTTAATATAATAATAGTAATAACTAGCGACTTTTTATAGCTATTTAATATATTATATTATTATTATTACTTTATAACTTATTTTTTTATTTAGAGAGTTTATAGTAATTAAGTAATCTCCTCTCTCTTTTATTATATTATTTTTATATTTTTTATATAAATAGTTAGTTATATAGAACTATAATAAAGAGACTAAAGTTATTCTTAAAAAGGTTTATATAAACTCTAGTAAAGGAATTAATAAAATCTATACTAAGCTTTACTAGATTTAGTAGTAGGTTATTATTAACTATAAGCTTAATTATACCTAAAGATAATTATTTAGTAAGCCCTTATACTAAAAGTAAGCTTTTCTTAATATAAGTACTATATTTATTACTTAATTTACTAGAGTCTTAGTTATTAATAGTATATTCACTATACTTCTCTCTCTTTTTAGGGGGTTCTTTATTCTTACTAATTAATAGGATAGACTATAGGCTGGCTATTTACCGACTACTAAGCTATAGCCCCGAAAAACAGCTTCTCTTCCCCGTTATCTAGCTGACCGTGGGATTCTGTCTTTTCCTCGTTACACCGGCCTTTATTGACCTGATGCCACGTAATATTCTCCTAGATGGAGGCATTATCGGTTGCTCGCTGATGCTGGTCATTATCTCGGCTCTAATCGTAAATTTCATTCCCTCTAACAACTCGGCCGCCCTAAAGGCCACCGTTATGTTTTTTTATCTTTACCAACCATTCTACGTCATTAGGCTAGACGAAACCCAGTTTACCTATCTCGGAGAGATCTTTCCCACCTATCTACGCGCGAAAGGCGTGTACTTAGGCTCCGCTATAATAGCGTTAATGAATATAGTCTAGCTTCAGTCGGCGCCGACGGGATTAGCGTAAGTCGAAATCCGCACTCTTCCCGACCCTATCTATACATCCATTCCTTTCCCTCGGTCTCAGCTAACTAGTTAATAACAGGAATATTAGTTGAAAATACTTTCTCGTTTTTATTATTAGGGGATTCCTAGGCGGTATTATAATTCTCAAATATTAGCCCGACACATACAGAATTCCCTTAAAGGAGATCGCCGCCCTGTTCGAGGACGAGGATGAAGTCGCCGTCTACCAATACGAGCTCGAGATCGAGCCGACGACGCACCATTCGAGACCACCATTTGGAGAGCAAGGACCTGCAGCAACGAATCGAGGTCGCCGGAGAGCCGACGCAGACACAGGAGATGTAGGGCGGCGCTCGGGCAGGGACATGATCAGCAAAGCCCCTCTGGCTAGGACAACCGACAGGTAAAGACGACCTCATCACACAATAGGTGAAGGTCTAAAAGCTGCCATGAGAATATAATTCAGGGAGACAATAGAATTCAGGGAGACACTAAAGCGACAAGAGTTAGACACTAGAGAAAAGCACCTACTACAATTTCTTTTCTGAGAAGCGCCCGCTACTAGCAATTCTGTCCTAAAGGATAGCTTGAGATTCGTCGTTATTTGTCCGAAAATAAAGTATGACATGGCAGGGTACGAGGGACTTGCGTATTCTCGAGTGCTAGCTTGCCGCAGGTCAAATGGAAGTACGTGACTTAGCCAAGGTCGTAGGGGGGGAATTGCCCATAGAAATAGAACTGCAAAATATTTGCACAGAATTGGAATTGAACAGCAGAATTACTATTTACAAGAGGACTCACGATAACAATAGTGCCTCCCCCTTTTTTCCACACCAACATGGTCAGTGTTACACGGTTCGAGCGTGCAAGTCTAGATCTATATCTAAGCCTGGGGTTGGGGTGCCAGTTGCAAGCATCCCGAGCCTTTTATGAACCTTTGTGTTTTTTCCTCACCAACACCAACAAATGTCTTGAGCCCTTTGTGTCTCAGACAGAGGCCGATCAAACCTTAGGCTCGTCCTTACGCTCAAGCTTGACTTCGCTAGCAGCTTTCTCCGAGTCGTCGCCTGCCTCGGCCGGCGAGGACGTCTCATTGTCGGGGTCGAAGTCATTCAGGTGAGTTGCCGCGCGGCCGCCAAAGACCTCGTCAATCTCCTCGAGGGGTACATTCGCCGTCTGTAATAGTCAGTCAGGTTTCGGCTGCCACACACCGCGTATAGGAGACACCAGGCAAAGAGATTGGATTTGACATACCTCTGGAAGATACAGGTACATGAGCCCGATTTGCACAGTGGTGATGGCGACGAAAATGGTATAGTACCTCCCTGCGGCAATTAGCACATGGACGAGAAAGGAGTAGGGGGAACGGGGGAAATCAGGATTTAGGACTGGAGCCAAAACATACATCCGATGCTGTCGAACGCCGTGGGGGCCAGTTCAGTCCACAACGTGCTGGTAACGTAGTACATGGCGACGGCGATGCTGCTGCCGGTGGCGCGGAGATGGAGCGGGAACACCTCGGCGGCGACCACAAACGATTGAGGGTCAACGCCAATCCCGTAGCTGGAGAATCCGTTAGTGTGTGTGAGCTGTCAACAGCAGACAGAGCTGCAACAGCAGACAGAGCTGCAACCACGTACAATAAGATGAAGAGGAAGTCGAAGAAGACGGCCGCCTTGGCATAGCTCTTTTTCCCTGTCTTGGAGAACTCGGCGTACGTGGCCGTGAAGAGGATGACGCACAAGGTGCAGCCGGTGTTCCCGATCACTATTATCACCCAAGTCAGTATGAAAGCAAGTCGGAGCCGAGGCTGGTTGGGCCAGGGTTCCTGAAAAACTTACGCAAAAGGCGTCTCCGGCCGACCTTGTCGGAGATGATGGCGCCGATGTAGTTCGTGATCATGGCCAACGTAGACCAGACGGCTGCAAGCAGAAGCGCGATCGTAGACGATAGGCCAAGAGACGTGTAGATAAGCACGGCATAGTCTAGACGTTGAAAAGACATCAATCAGCATGAACCAACAGACACGCCGTGATCGTCGTGACTCACTGTTGATGACTAGTACACCGGTGTTGACCGCGCCGGCGACCACGAGGGTCGCCACAGCCAGGCGTCGGAGGTAGGTGCGGTTCGTCAGCAGGACGGCAAACGCAGAACGGCCTGCCAGGGCTTCTTCTTCGGCGGCCACCTGCTTCCGGATTTCCTGCTGCTCGCGACGCGCGAATTCATTCGTGGCACCGCCGTGAAGGCGAGTCAGGACAACCAATGCCTCCTCGTGGCGGCCCCGGCTGGTCAACCAGCGCGGGCTTTCCGGCATGAAGATGGTGGCGGTCAGAAAAGCACCGGCAATCAGGATCGGGATGGCGAGAGGGAAGCGGAAGCCGAACGTGCTTGTCGCGGACGCAAACGAGGCGCCAAAGCCCACCTGGAGGAAGCACCCGTGTTAGACCTTGGACGTGGCACGGATGGGGGCGGTTGGGGGCAGCCTACCCAAGCAGCCAGCATGTAGCCATTGTTCAACGCAGCGCCGTGCATGCCTGCCATGATGCCACGCGACAGAGGAGGAGCGACCTCGGCGAAGTAGATGGGCCCAATCACCAAACTCATGCCGGTGCCGACGCCCGTCACCGACCGACCGACCAGGAACATGGCCTGGTCGACGGTTCCCGCACAGATGGCCGCGCCCACGATGTGCCAGCACGCCGAGAACTGAAATGCACGAATGCGGCCCTGCCAGTTCATGATCAAGCCGGCGGCCAAGGTGCCGAAGAAGGCGAATCCAAAGAAGACCCCATTGGCTGGTACGAGATCAGTCACGAAGCTCCCAAAGGAACTCTCACGTACCGGCGCCCTCGATGGTGGAGGTATGGCTGTATCCAGGCTGTGTCGGGTCCGACACTAGGTTGAGCTGTCGGAGCCAAGTCAGTCGCTCGACCCGTGTTGTTGCTGCTGAGCACATCTACATACCTGTTTGTACCACGACGGCTGCCCGAGCGTGCTGCTGATGATTCCTTGAGCGTAACCAAGCAGCAGCGAGCTGATCATGGAGCCGCCCACGACCTGTTGGACGGTGGTTAGCGATTGCCACGTCCGTGCGCCTTTTCGGGCTTACCAGAATATTGTAGGACGTGACATGGCGGTCCTGGTGGGCGGAAGCCATGACTAGGGAATCTCCAGAAGACGATTTGCGAGATGTCAACGAGACACTTCTTGGATATTCGCAGAGAACCGGTCAAAAGTGTCAAGATTCAAGACCTTCCAGAGCGCATACACTGAGGCGAAATCCGGGGTGAGATCCGGGGTGACGTCTGGGGAATACATATTAAATAGTGCCAGCGTTGCCTCTCTCCGTAACTCCATGCGTGCCCTGGGGTGTCTTGGACGAGGAAAAGGGGGGAGGAGGCTGGACGTAATAGGCAATTGTATTTGGCCCGCCCCTCCCAGGGACAATCTTCAATAAGCTGTGGCCCGGATGTGGAAGTGGATACCGCATTTTGGCCGCTGTGGGGCGGCGGCATGGTCAACCTGCCCAAACGGGATGCAACTGACTCCTCCAGCACTGTCCGCGTCGCAGCGTGGAACCACCGACCATCTCATGTTCTTCTCTTTCGGCTGAACAAGCCATGGAGTGGCCGACCCGTGGACCCAAAGGGGTAGTTAGAGCATGCGAGCCCAGGCTCATGTTGATATGTCTTCGTTCCCTTTTCTGGCCAGCTATATCTGCGAGGCAGTATTCCGGTCGTGGACTCTCGAACACTCAACAACCTATCGATCTAGATAATTCGCTTCCATGGCGCCTGCTCTCATCGACGAAACCGCCGCGACGGAAGGCCCCAACAAGGTCCCCAGCAAGGACCTTGGGGAATACGCTTGTAAAGTCTACGGCTGGCCCCGAGAGAATGCGCGTGGTTATAGGATCAGGGAGGAACCGTTCGGTACCCTGCGCCCTTTGCGCATCATCCACATCGGTGCCGGTGCTTCTGGCATTACATTCTCCAAGTTCGCCGAGGATAAGCTGAAGAACGTCGAGGTGCAACTTTATGAGAAGAATGCAGATATTGGGGGTACCTGGTTAGAGAACCGGTGAGACTCTTCCGTTTTCCTGGCCAGGTTGGCAGTGCTGATCTTCGTGGTACCCCAGATATCCCGGTTGCGCCTGCGACATTCCCTCGGCGTGTTATCAATTCACCTGGGAGAGGAACCCGAACTGGTCTAAATACTACTCGGGATCGCCCGAGATATGGCGGTATTTCCGCGACGTCGTCGATAAACACAACCTCATGAAATATATCAAGCTTAACCACGCCGTAGTGGGAGCGACCTGGAACAGCGACGAGGGGCTGTGGCATGTCAGAGTGCGGACGCCTGAGGGAACAGAAATCGAGGACACCTGCAATATTCTAATTAATGGCGGAGGAATCTTAAAGTATGTTGCCCTCTATAAACCCTGTTTACGGTCTGGTCCAGTTTCGGTTCTGATACGGTCGACTTTATTATTAGTGACTGGAAGTGGCCAGACGTGGAAGGCCTCCATTCCTTCGAGGGGATCCTCCAACACAGCGCACATTATGACGAATCCCTCGATCTCACCGGAAAACGAGTCGCGGTCATCGGCATTGGCAGCAGTGGGATTCAGTGTATCTCGGCCATCACGCCCGTGGTCAAAGAGCTTTATACGTGGGTGCGCTCACCAACATGGGTCACTGCCGGGTTTGCCCAGCGATTCGCTGGCGAGAATGGCGCAAACTTTGAGTGTAAGCAAATCTTTACGTGTCTTGTTCCAATATACCACTTTCCGGACTGACCTTTGCGGCTAGACTCGGAAGAACAAAAGCGACGTTTTCGAGAAGACCCTAAACTGTTCCTCAAATACTCCAAGATGATCGAGTCGGAGCTCAACCAGAGGTTCAAATTCATCCTGAAGGGAACACCTGAGGCCCAGGAGGCTAAAGCAGTATGTCCTCTTCTGGCCGACCAGGTCTAATTTTTGGACGCAGACTAACAGATCGGCCCACAGTTCGCGATAAAGGAGATGACATCGAAGCTCAGCGGCAACAAGAGACTGGTCGAGGCCATCATTCCGAAGAATTTTGAGGTTGGGTGCAGGAGACCGACGGTACGCCTGTCCAGCCTCTGAGGAGGTCACAGCTCTGTCTCAAGCTAATCCTGTTTCCGCAACAGCCAGGAAACGGCTTCTTAGAAGCCCTGACTCAGGACCACGTCACAGTATTCACCGAAGAGATGAAGCGAGTAACGCCGACCGGGTTCATCGATAGTGAAGGCGTAGCACATGAGGTCGACGTCATCATCTGCGCAACTGGGTGAGTCTTTGCTTGGACGTGGAGAGAGAAGCGCGGCGGCAGTTCACCACTCTCCCCCCACCCCACCAAAATTCAGACGATCAATGAACTGACTTGGTGATTCAGCTTCAATACCCACTGGATCCCTCGATTTTCCGTCGAAGCAAATGGCACCAGCATAAAAGAAATGTGGTCCAAGAAAGTCACTTCGTACCTCTCGATCGGGGTTCCCAACAGTGAGTGAAGCCTTGTCTCGCCGCTGATGTTTGCATAATACTGACCTGCTATAGTCCCTAATTACTTTATGATGGGAGGGCCATATGGTCCCCTCGGTCACGGCTCGTTCCTCCCCATTCTGGAAACGTTGGCCAATCACATCATTCTGGCCGTCCAGAAAATGCAAAAAGACCGGATTAAGAGCTTGACACCTAAGACCGAGGTGGCCGAAGCGTTTGCAGAACACGCAGCACTCTTCCTCGAGCGGACCGCCTGGACCTCGGGGTGCAGTAGTTGGTTCAAGCAGGGCCGCGTGGACGGACCGTTGACCATGTTCCCCGGATCACGCCTCGTCTTTCTAGAGCTCCTCGAAACGCCGCGGTTTGAAGACTACAAGATCGAGTACTGCAACGTGTTGAACATGTTTGAGCTCTTGGGCAACGGGTTCGCGCTGAGGGAGTTCGACGGTCGGGACCTGTCCTATTACCTGGGCCTCCTGGAAGCAGGGGACGTGCAACAGAAACTAGAGGACGACGTGCTCGATCAGGTGGAGTCGATTTGAGGAGGGGAGAAAGCATAGACCATACAGAGACTCTAGACGGGCAGGGAATTGTACAGACTGTTGGTTCATGTGTCGCATAAAATTATCAAGTATGCAGAACGGGCCACCGTCGGCGCGTTCTTTAGGCTTCAGCCTGCCCTCGTCCGGGCCTGAGTTAGGTGACTTGGGCTAACGTGCCTTGGTCTCAGAGGTCGCTGACAAGGCGCGAGGCTCAGGCTTGGCTCTGGGGGAAATTTTCTGCGCAGTGCCGCCAGCTTGGGACTCGGACGGCGCAGTCGAGGCCTCCAAGTCAGCAGTAGTTCTATGGGTCTATTGTGAACAGCCAACCATCTCACACAGATCGACGTACGTACTTGACTACTGGATCTAGCTTTTTGTCAACCTCAAATTTTCTCGAGTCCCAAACCCAAGGAGGTGCCAAAAAAGGCAATCAATTTCAGCCGAAGCCCCGTGATTGAAATATCCTTTCTCCACCGCTGCTGTCATTAGCCCGCGTCATACTGTCACGACTGTAGAGGGAATTAGTCATATAAGGCCTAGGCCCGGATTATCATTATGCCGTACACGTTCGTGTTGGTCCGTGTAAGCGACATAAACATTTTATGCAACACCCATCATTCTGTGTAATGCTCGACGCTGCCACGCCCGCTATTGATCGGCGCAATTATGCTTACGCCATGTATTTATCCTCTTTGGGTTGTACTCCCTATACGTATTTAGCTACATACACTAACAAGCTGTTTCGTATATATACCTCGTAATAACTACGCCAAGGGCGCTAGTAGTCATAGCCAATCAGAATAGTTATCGGGCACGGCAATAGTCCCCCGGGTGGGGCTCCCACGGCGGTCAGTGGTCAAGTCGACGCAAGGCCGGGGGAAGTCACAACCCCCCTTCTCCTCCCACCCTAAGTGTGTCCTGGCAGGCACCCGCGCGGGGGAATCAACCTCGCTTCGGTTCGTTTGATAATTGCGAGTCCTCTCAACCTTGTCTTTCGATATCGCACATCTCCATATTCCGCAATCTTTACTCCGCCCGCTCCACGTCCGTCCACCCTTGAATTGACTTTTTGACGCTAGTGCGCAAGCCGACTAGTGCACGTGGGCGAAAGCAGATGAGATCGCCCGTGGCGCGGCTTAACACCTGTTGCCTCACTTGGCTCTCTTGCTCCTTTCCTGGTTTCCCAACAGCCGTGCAGGATGGATGGCCCGCGGGCAGCGACAGCGCTCGAACAGGTCACGCCGCCGGCGGCTAAGAAGAAACGCGCGGCGAGAGCGTGCCACACTTGCCACGTGCGGAAAATCCGGTGCGATGCCGTACTGCAGCCCGAGGGCAGCCGATGCTCCTACTGCATTTCCCTGGGTGCCACGTGTGAAATGACAGCGGGGAGGCAAGGAAGGTATGAAGGTCCCT
Organism: Capronia americana; assembly: GCA_016110215.1. Lineage (NCBI taxonomy): Eukaryota > Fungi > Ascomycota > Eurotiomycetes > Chaetothyriales > Herpotrichiellaceae > Capronia > Capronia americana. Next base: position 29,253 of record JADWQD010000030.1, read on the forward strand.
AGTTCCATACAGGTCCCTCTGTCAGTGGAGATGACTCGTCATTCCCGGTCTATTCATGCTTGTGGTGACTGACGAGAGTCCTCTGCTTCAGCAAGTACAGAAAAAGAAACACAGCGCGAGCTTCGTCCTCCACGGCAGGAGGGCGGGCGGACCGGGGCAGCCTCTTCATCCCCTGGGAGGCAACCCCTAAAGGACGAAGGGAGACAAGGAGCAGCTCCCAATTACGGCCACCTCCAAGGCTTGTCAATCACAGCGACGAGTATCATGCTCCTGACAACCCATCTCGCCTCCAAGGCCTACCACTTTCCCCCTCAATCACCTCCCCCACCGGTCACGCCGGATCTGATGCAAACCCTCGTTCAGAGCCTGTGTGGGAACCCTTCACCTACCTCTCGCGCGGTAACCAGTTCAGCCCGGCTCATCTCAGTCCTCCTTTCCAAGTCCATCCTCTAGCGGCGAGTGTGGAACCAGCGGAAAGGCCAGCCTCCCAGGCCAGCCCTGTTACAGTCGCCACGACGGACAACGTGCAGTCGGCCGACGATGTGTGGAGTCGTCCGCTGGCGCAGATCGAAGGAGACGGCGGTGAGCGAGACGGTGGAGAGCTGGATGCAATTCCTGGGCCTTCGACTCGTAGTCACACGACCGGCGACGTCGAACTCGACCCGCAGACGCAAAACCGCATCGTCTACACGGGAGAGACCTTCAACCACGCGGTCTTTCCACATCTGACTGGCCACCGGCCTTTCCCTTCCTCTGGCAACCGACAGCGCGCACAGGCCACGTCGGAATCAAAAGCGCGCCCAACCGTCACGCAAGCCATACCGGCCCCCACGCCCCCGTCTGCAAACTGGACGACCAAGGAGCTGCCAGGCAGCTCGGAAGGGGGCAACCGGCCCAACGTCTTGAGCCATCTGGCACCGGAGGACGCGATCTACCTCTGTCGGGTCAAGAACGTGCTCACCTTTCCTCCGCCCGCGGTCGCCGACCAGTTCATGCAGGTGTTCGTCACGTACTTCCTCCCCGCGTATCCGGTGATCGACCTGAACAAGCTGCAGGCATGGTACGGCGACTTTGCTTCGGGCGTGGTGCGATCGGTCATGCTGTTCCACGCCATCTTCTTTGCCGCGTCGCAGTACGTGGATCAATCCGTGCTCGAGCGGGCGGGCTTCGAAAGCCGAGCCGAGGCCAAGGTCTATTTCTACAAGAGGGTGACGCTGCTGTACGGGATGGACTGCGAAAAAGACCCATTGACCATCATCCAGTCGCTGCTCTTCATCAGCCCGTGGTGGTCCTACTTCAGCGAGGAGAAAGAGACCCGGTATTGGATCACCTGTGTCTGCAACCTCGCCTATTCCATGGGCCTTCACAAGACCGTCTCGCCGTCGCTGAATGTGACGGTAGAGGAGCGGTCGCTGTGGCGCCGGGTGTTCTGGGTTGTCTTTGTGAGTCTACCTGGCCATTTCCCGCCGGACGGACGAGTCATGCTAATCTGCGCCTCAAGGCCCGGGAGCACAACACCGCCATTGGCGTCGGCCGACCCTTCCTCATTGACGTAGCCGATGTCGACGTCGAGCCTCTATCCGAAGCCGACTTTTACGAAGAAGGCCACGATCAAGCTATTACCGATGACTCTGTCCACGGGGTCAAGTTTAGTGGGTGGTCTTCTGTGCACATGTTCTTCGCAATGGAGCTGGCGCAGATATCCATCATACGTATGTTGAAGGCGCATCCAGCTTTGCTCCGGGAGATTCTGACGCAGCCACAGTGGAGGGATTCATTCGCACGGCGAGCGCAAAGGTAGGCGGAAAGGCTGAGCGTCTTGCGCGACTCCTCTCGCTGCGCGACCAGCTGTACAACCGAAAGCCGAACCCGACGATCGAGACATGTTCCAGCACATATTCCACGGTGGGCATGGCCAAAACGGCGCCCAACGACCACATGTGGCTCACGTTCCTGCAACTGAACCGTGAACGCATCCTCACCCTCGGCCACCGCTACCTCCACAAGGTCCTGGTGGAGGAGGGCCCCAACAGCCCGGATGCGCCGACTGTGATCGAGAACCGCGAGGCCCTGGTGAGGTCGGCGTCGAGGAAGATCCATTTGTTTGACGAGCTCTCGTCACTGGGGCTGTTGAAGTATTCGCAGGGTTTTCTGTGAGTGATAACGGGACCTTCTTCGCTGTCTTACACAGTAACCCCCTTGGATTCTCTCCCCTTGATTGAGTCGTATATCTTGCCTTTACTCACACGAACTCATGCTTACAATTCGGCCTTAGCAACACCGCCATCTTCAACGCGCTCATCACGTTCGGCGAAGAAATCCGAGACGCGCCGCGCGGCAGCCGACGGTCCAAGGTGGCGGCGGACAAGGTGCACACGGGGCTCGTAATCCTAGAAGATCTGCGCGACGACTGGGGCGTGGCGAGCTGGTGTCATTCGCTGTTCTCGTTCCTGTCGCAGCGCAACTTCGCCGTACTCAAAAAATTCTCGCGCGCTCTTCGCGCTGGCTCCCCGCCGTCATCGTCGCCGTGGCCCAGCCGAGAAGACGGCCAGACGACCCGCCCGCTGAACGGCGACGACCAGTGGCCCCTCGAGGACTCGGCGTACCAGGACATTCATCAGTGGTTCACCGAGGCGGCGTTCCTGGATCCCAGTCAGAATGACTTCTTCGACTTCCAGCCGTTGATGTTGAGCGGCGAGCCTTTCCATTGACATGCCAGAAGCCCAACGAAGCTCCAAATCGACCGCTCCAACTTGGTGGTTTTTATGTCTATAATAAATAATGAGACCCTGTTACTCTTCACACACTTCCTTAATTCTTCCCCAAGTCCACCATATCTCTATAACCCACGCGATAGACAAGGTTTACTCAGTCCTTGCAAATCATCAGACTCACAGCGCTCGACCAGAACTCTACAGACTACGACTTTGAGTGCTCTGTTATCAACACGAACGCATCCTGTAGTTCTACCCAAAAAGAACGCCCAGACAGTTTCACATTCGTACCGATGTCGACCCTCTTGTGCTGGGCATGACTAATGGAAGCCTCGGAAGACGATCGGGTCAGGTCTCGGGTTTAAAACTTTGGGTGGATCCACAGGAGAGTCGGAGAGCTGCCGAGCTAATGGCGACGGTGCTTCCCCCGACAATCCACGAGTAATAAGTCCGCGGCGCTGTTGACTTGATCTGACATCTCATATCTACGTCTCCACTCACTGACCTTCTCCCGCGAGGCTCGATCTCTACTACGTACTGCAAGAATGAGCACGTCAAAATTACGTTCACCGCTACCCGACTTTGACACACTCTCCCTCCCGTCAAAGGGCTACCGAAAGGATATGCCTGGGGCGTCTTTGACAAGGACGGCACGAAGGATACATAGTACGCTAGGCAGGCAGACAGATTGATCAAATAAGGAAAAGGTAGCATAGCCCGAGATTACCATACGGTAGGGCGTATGGGTCGGTGATTCAGCGGATTGTCAGTAACGCGGAACAGTTTTCTTTGTGATATCAAGCCATAATGTATCGTATCACATCCTTGTCGAGGGTTTTTGGCAAAAGCTGTACACCGAGGATTTCCCCTCACTGCCACTCAGAAGTGATATCTGCCTGCAAGAACAATCGACAATCGACAATCGACAATCGACAATCGACATTTGCTATCCCCCCCAGAGATCTTAGAGGATCGACATCTTAAGAATTCTGGGTAGCACCAGCCATGGTGCGGATCGACGCCGCCAGCGTGGCCTTTTGGAGGTACTGCCATGGTTCACCTTCCAGATCATCGATTGCGGCATCGATGTAGCCGTGAGGCGCCACCGAGCGCGGGATTATTGCAAAAGACCGGCCTGATGGAAAGAGAGGGTGGTCAGTAAACGAGTCGGTCAAGCGGTAGTCCATCGACTCAATGCCATGCATGTTGCATGGGTTTCTGCGGGGACCGGGACAGCGAGCGACCAGCCAGCATATCTCCGGAACGAGTTGAGAGACGGAAAACATCTCCAAAGCAGGACGCCGACAGGACCCGAAAAACATGTCACGTACCGTTGATGGTCTTGTCACATGCAATGCGGAAGACAGCAGTCTTGACGTCTTCGATCAGGGAAAACTCAACACCTCTGGATTCGAGTCTCTCTATGACGGCGGGCTTGAGGATCGTGGTTTTGGTGTACCTAGCAGAGATGGATTTCGAGTAAGTACGAGTCTGGCATGCCGGGGGAGTACTTGGAGAGCCGGGGAGGGGCAGGGGGAGACATGCTAAGGTCTGCTCTGGGCATGCTCCGGTCTGACATACCATGGCGCGACGTAATTGACACGAATCCCCTCCTGCCAGGACGTGCGTCTGGCGCTCCTCATGAGGCCGCGGAGCCCGAACTTGGACGTCGAGTACTGGAACGAGCCCGGCTGGTCGATGAGGCCTGCAATGCTGCCCTTGAAGATGAAGCAGCGGTCTCGTCCTTCGGCCTCGGGCTGCGCACGCAGATAGTGCTGGCCTAGTTTGAACGTGTACAAGACGCCGTCCAGGTTGACCTTTGCGATTCGAAGGGCTGGTTTAGTGGGTTCGGTCGAGGGATCTAGGAGGGTCTGTAAGCAACGGACGATAAATCGAAAACTCCTGGCTCTCGTGTACGGGTAGACAAAGGAAATGGAAAGGACGCTACACAATTACCTTCAAGTTCAAAGATCTCATCAGGTCCTGTGATTCCGGCGTTGGCCACGACAATGTCGACGCTCTTCGCCGGGGATGCCGCCACGGCACTCTTGAACAGGTTCAACTGGTCCTCCCACGATGTCGTGTCGCATTTGACAAACTGGACGTTGCTGCGAGAGTGGGTCACTGGTCAGTCTGACTTGGTCCTCTTGTACCATGTCGTCCGCTCATCGGCATGGATCGAGTCACTCACGATCCAAGTTCGGCCACTAGGCTGTTGCCTTTCTTCTCGTCGATGTCGCCAAACGTCACGAACGAACTGAGAGTCAATGTCAGTCGAATCCGGCATATATGGGAGTGAAGTCTGTCTCTGACCCTGCAGCGTGGAATGAGCGCACATAGGTCTCGCCAAAACCATTGGCACCTGTTGGACTCGTGTAAGAATATTGCTGCAGTTCGCAGATTCTGGTAGCCTATTGGAGCCTCTCACCTCCGGTGATGACCACGCTCTTTCCCTGCAACGTGGTCGTGTCGGGCTTGACTGAGACATCCACCGGCCCGGTGTTGCTGTAGGGAGGTAGAGGCATTTTCTTTGTCCTGTCAGGAAGGCTGTCTTCGTAATCTCTATCGATGCACTGCAGTATTCCTGTAGAGTAAAGATGTTTTTCCAGCTGTGTAGGGAATGGCGGAGTGGCCGTCGTGTCTACGCCTCATTTCCCCTTGCCTAACAATTATCCACCTTTTTCTGGGGGGTGTGGGGATGCCTCCGGTTCCGGGACCGAGAAAGGATGCTCCGCAGACTGAAAAAGAAATGAGCCGCAGCTATATCGGCGTTTCCAATCTGGAGACTTCTTTTCTCGGTGAGGCTAACACGGCATAGACAGGAAATTCTGACATCGTGCCTCGATTTCAACATGGGACTACTCGTAGAGTTTGTCTTCGTTCAAGCCCGACCTACATGGGGTCTTGGCTATCCATTGATACCTAGGACGCTCTCCTCCAAATCCGGTTCTTCCGATTTTGAGCCGCGGCCCCGGATGCGGCTATTTCCTGATGTAGCTCACGTTCGCTGCCTTGGCCGCTGCCTCCAGATTGTACTTGCCATACCACAGAGGCTGCGTCTCCAGCAGCGGACCTTCCACTTCCGTGGCCACAGAGCCAATCAGAGTCAATCCCTTTCCGTTTTGCGCAGGGTTGCTTGCCAGGAAAACCGCCGCTCTGGCCACGGTGTCGGGGCTCTGGAGTGGGATTCCCAGGGCTCGGAAGGAGCTCCTCGCTGCATCATCCAGCATTCCGGTTTCTGTCGGGCGGCAGAATCAGTGTGAGTTCAGTGCGGAGGAGGAATGCTTGCTTTTACCTGTTCCTCCAGGGGCGATTAGGCCGACGTTGACCCCTGCCGCGGGGGCGTTGTGGCGAATAGCCCTCATCAGTCCGGCAACCTGGACATCTGTTAGTTAGTTGTTGCGTGCCATACTGTCCGATTGCATTACCCCGTGCTTCGCCGCCGAGTACAAGGGCAGGTTAGGTCTCTCATTGTACCCCGACGTCGAACATGTCATGACTAGGCCCCCCCCCGGTGGCGAGTTGGTTTTGAAGTAGGACAGGGCAAGCTTGGTGGCTAGAACCAAACATCAGTGCCAGACACTAGACCTCTTCTCTGGGTCTGATCACTCACTAAATGCGACGGCCTTGAGGTTGACGTCGATGACCGCCGAGGACGGCTCGGCCAATTCACCGTCTTCGTCCAAGGTGTCTTCGAACACGTTGAAGTTTTCTGTGATTCCTGCGTTGGCAAACACGAAGTCGACGTGCCCATACTTGGTTCTGGCGAACTTGAACAAGGCCAACTGGTCTTTCCAGTTGAGGACGTTCACTTTGACGAAATCCACTGTCCTACGCCGTCGTCGTCAATTTTTGCAAGAGCAATGACGGAGTTGTAGACTGACTGGCCGAGTTCCTCCGCCAACTGCTTGCCTGAGACTTCATTGAGGTCGCCAAAGACAATAAAGGCGCCATTTCGCGTAAGCAATGTCACGATGGCTTTGCCGATACCGCTGGCACCACCTGAGGCTCTTTCAGCTGCGTGTTCGTTTTTCCGGGGCCCGACCTTGAAGGTGATTTACCTGTGATAATGGCGACTTTACCATTCACTGGCCCAAACTGCTCTTCAGTGATCACGACTTCTGTCATGTTGGCTGGTGGGATATAATCCAATGATTTCTCTGTTTAAGATGGATGGCCGAGACGGGAAGTCCTAACAACCACCTTTTATATAGAGACTCTATTATAGGCCAAACGCCGCGGCTTCATAGAAAGGGCGGTTTAATTCGGCACAGTTTAGACTCAGTGGGGACTAGACCGTACTAATAAGGGGGACGGGTCTTTCCCACTAAATAGGTTTCTATAGGGAAGGGCGCCGAGGTCTCCTATACAGCTTTATAAAATAAGTATAGTAAAAACCGGATAAAGATATATAAATCTTATAAGGCCTTATAAAGTATATATTTAAATATATTTATAGTAAATTCTATCTTAAGGTATTATAAATAGGGGTATACTAAGACCTTAGGGGTCACCTATATATAGCGCGCGGGCCGTATATATCTCCTCTTTAACTCTCTCTAGCTTTTGAGTCGAGTCGCTGTACGCCTATAGATAGGCTATATATCTCTTAATTAACTACTGTTAACCTCTGTTCCTAATATTCTCGAAAGCTAACCCCTGTTTCCGGTCCCTTCCTTCCCCTAACTGAATAAACCTCCTCCGAGTCGCACGCGATACGCCGCCGCGATGGCACCGAATTAACGATAACCGACCCGGGTAAGCGGAGAGCCAGAATTAGAAGGCGAAGGGCCTAAGACTATTGAGCAGCGGTACGCACGCTTATAGGCTGCGTTACGCGAGCGTCGGTAGCTCTAAGAGATTAAAGAGATAGAGCGAGAGCTAGTAGGAGGGTCGCTAGCGAGTAGCGGGATCTTTAGTATCTTAAGTAATATAAGTAAGAGGCCTACCTTATAGGACCTTATAGTGTAATATTATTACGCCTTTCTATCGCCGCTATATAAAGACACCTCACTTAAAGAGTTATAAGACTTCCTCTTCGGCTATAAGGTCTACTTTAGCGCGGTGAGGGAGTATAATAAATATATATAAGTTATAGTTACAGCGTTATACTTACGGGAGGACGCTCTATAATAGTAAAGCCGACTTAGTACCGGATAGCCTACCTTATAGGACGCGTTTAAGTATACCTTATAAGATATAGTCTAGAACTCTATAAATTATATAGTAATTATATTCCTAAAGCTAAAAGAGCTATAATAGAGTAGCCTATTAGTATAAGTACTAGTAACAATAATAAAAGAGCTTAAGAATAAGATCCCTATTCTTATAGATAAGGAATAAAAGGCCTAAATACTTCTTAACTACTTAGAACTAGAGCTATATATAGTAGTCCTCCGCGAAGAGTATATAATTTATACGCGACTATAGGTATAGGCCGCTATATAGAGGCTATAAGAACTAGGTATAGTATAAATACTAAATATAACTAAAGAATAAAGAGCTATAAGTGAGTAGTATATAACTTCTATATAAGGGGACGGCGAGAGGTATATAAGGGAGTATATATTAATAAAGAATATAGTTTATTTTTAGTATAAATAGAAGGGCTATATTATAAAGAAGTACTTAGTTACTAAAATATAGTGGACTCTACGGGGTATTATACGCGAGGTGTATTTAAGTTATAGGCGAGTAACGCTATATAAAGGCTTTTTAAGAACTCTTTAGATAATAATATAGTTAGGTAGTTTATTAAAGATATTTAATACCTATAAAGCTTTATAATTTAGCTAGTATATACTTATTATAGTATACTCTAAAGGGCTATAGATTTAGTATATACTAGAAGATATATATTAAATAGGGCTAAAGGCGCGAGTAAGATATATATAATAAGTAGGCTTATAGATTATAACTAGGGCTATAGATTTAGCGAATACTTATTATATAAAGGGCGTATACTATAATAGGTGTATAATAAGCTATATTAGCGAGTTATATATAAGGAGCGGGCCTATTATATATATATAGAGCTATAGATTTAGTGAATACTTATAGTATAATAGGGCGTATACTACTCGAGCCGTATATACTTAGCTAGTTTATAATAAATATAGAGACTATAGAAGTTATATATAAGTTAGTTATAAGCTAATTAAGAGTCGGTTATATATTAAGGATAATACACCTAAAGGGGGGGGTAATTATTATAAATAGGGGTATACTAAGACCTTAGAGGTTACCTATATATAGCGCGCGGGCTATATATATCTCCTCTTTAACTCTCTCTAGCTTTTAAGTTAAGTCGCTATACGCCTATAGATAGGCTATATATCTCTTAATTAACTACTATTAATCTCTATTTCTAATATAAGGATACTAAAATCTATAATATTACTTCTTATATATAAAAGAAATAGTATAATATTTTATAATATATAATTTAATAATAGTATAAAGAGACTAAAGAAGTACTATTAGTATTATTTTTATTTATAAATAAGAATTATATTAATATATTAAAAAAATATAAAATATTTTTAAAATTAATAAATTTTTATAATATATTTAAATATATAATTTAAAATAAATTTATTAATTAATATTTATAATTTTATATTTAATCTCTATTTTATATTAGTTTATTTTTATTTATAACTTAAATACTATATTTTTAATCTTATTAATTAGTAAAATTCCTTAAAAAATTAGAATAATAAAGATATTTTAGTCTTTTCTCTAAATTTATTTATAAATATATCTATATAAAATTTTATTAAAAATTAAATATATTTCTAAAGACTAAATTATATTTATTAATTATTAAGATATATTAAATCTTTTTTAAAATAGCGCTAACTAAATATAATTTTAAATTATATCTATAATAAATATTTTTATAATTAATTTTTACTATATAATATAAAGTTTTTTATAGTATAACTATAAACTTTACTAAAAAATAACTAAAGTTTATTTAAAAAATATATAATATAAAAAAATATATATTAAAAGTAATATTATAGACCTTAATATTTTTAAAGTAGAATTTACTATAAATATATTTAAATATATACTTTATAAGGCCTTATAAGATTTATATATCTTTATTTAGTTTTTACTATATATAAATCTTAGCTCTTCTCTACTAGAGTAAGTTAATATAAAGGTTAGTTATTACGGAATAAGACGCGCCTAGCCTATAAGATAGCTAGATTAAGATAAATATAGTTAAAGGCTAGTATAGTAGTAGTTACTAGATTAGGAATAGGGCTTTACTAAGCCTTACTCTAATTAGGTAATATACTTATATAAGTTATATAACTATTATAATTAGCTATATATAACCTAGGTCCTTAGCGGCGGGTATATATACTAAAACCCTTAGTAGAGGGAAACCTTTATCTAGGACCGGGTATAGTCGCCCTTTTAGATACCTTTCCTTCTCTCTCTAGTTTAGTCTCCTTATATTGAGCAATCTATACCTTTGCGCAGCGTTTACCCTGCCTTTATCCTATTGGTATGCCGTGCCGTCATATTAGTCCTCCTTTAAGGGTGAGACACGGGTGATCGCGTACCCCGGCTCACCCTGACTCGCGCGCGACGGTGGTGAGCACAGGGCGGCATCACCCTACGCCGGAAGCAGGGTGAGCTGGCCGTCAAATTACCTTCTCTTGGCAACCCGATGGGGAGATTGTGGAGGAAGCTCACCCAGAACTCGTATCCAACGACCAACAAAGATAGATCACTGGTCACTGGTGACACATGAAGATATCAGCTGATTACTGGAAGACGCAGCGCTAACTGCGCGCAAATAAGCAGAGCTTGTCGTCTTATGTTGCTCCATGTTTGGCCTCGAAAATCTGGTCACTAACCATCAGTCCAGTCCCGAACACTTCGGGCAGCGTTATGAGCTGCACCCGCCGTCTCATTAGATGCACGTGGGAACGAGGGCCGGAAGGAGCAGCTGAGATCTCCGCGATAAACACGACGGTCTCGCCAACGAACGACAAAGCTGGCGACAGTGCTGAGTCCCGTTTGCGCGAGTCGCCAACGGTCGTTATCACAGGGTGGGATTCACTACCAAGAGAAATATGGGGCCTTGTCGGTGGCGGACTTATGTGAAGTCTGGTCTAGGCTGGAAGTTTACACAATGAAACATTTCTTTCAACTTGCAGCAAAGGGATTGTCGAAGCGATCCAGTCTGGCACCAAGAGCGTCAGCGTGTCGCTTGTCGTTCACCGCAAGAACGACTAACGAAGACAATTGGCTTGTAACATTTGTCTTGATTAATTTTATCCTCATCGGTACGACATATGATATTTGAGTTCCTTTGTCTCATTCCACAAGCACAACATGCCACTGACCCTGCTTGGCAACAGTGATCATCGGGAGAATTCCCCGACCAAGACCATATTGCTGGCCTCGCTAAGGAGTAGTGTTCCAGCATCGTCGTTATCGCCACATGACGTTAGTTCGAGTGTAGAATAATGGTATGCGATATCTTGTATGCGGGTTCCGCCCCTTCCACTGTGTTGGCGGATTCCGCTCGTCATCTTCATAAATCTCGGTGGTGTTAAGTGTGTCCAGGAGTTCACCCCTGTGGTCTGTTTGTTCCAGGTCCGCGTCTTTGGCAATTGGCTGTTTCGGTCGTTGTGATAACGGTAATGTGCATTTCGCACCAGCACCAAGTCTGTCTCTGCATAAAACAAACGGGAGGCAGCCCCGGTGGCGCTGCTTGTCCGATTGGTAGTGCAGAGCTGAAGCATCGTTCGTTTAATCATGTACCCCAAGCTCTAGTCGATGACTAGGCGCTATTTCACCCACAGGTGTGGAGGTAGGCATATCTCACGGACCGTAGTTGATGGATACGGGTTCGTTCGCATTGTCGTCTACCTTTTGTTACATGTTTCGTATAAAGTGCGATATTTCGCTCTTTTTGCCCCCGTCAAGGTAATTCTTGATGCAGAGGCGATATATCAACATAATGTTGATGACCCCCTGACAAGTATTTGTGTGAGCGAGGTTGTGGTGGAGATAGCGTATCCCGTTTTATCGGTCCAGACAAACAGCACCTGTGTGAGCGAGGTTGTGCTGGAGTTGACGGGTTCTCGCTCCTATCGACCAGAACAACACCCCGTTTGTGTGAGCGAGGTTGTGCTGGCCGCACATTCTCGTCCGTCATTGGACAGGACGGCGCACACAGGAGGTGCCCTATCCTATTATAAATAGCGTCTGCCACCACCGACGGCAGCTCCGTGGAGCTGCTTGTCCGATTGGCGCTTGTCGGACGAAACAAATGTTCGTATCTTCGTCTAGGTGGTCGCCGGAAGCTGGGTATGCCAATCGAAGCTGCCACCGGCAGCAACCCGACGTGTATTTGTCTACTTTTGCTCGTTTGGATTTGTTGACTTGAAATTTGCTTTTGTATAGAGATCCGGTGTAGGGTCAAGTTTCGAGGTTGAGATCTGATCCATCCTGTTGACCCGGGAGGTTCTCTACAATTGTCATTTGTTGGCGGTGAGGGGTCCATCGATGCCAGTTAAAATGGCCACAGTTGAGGCAGGCGCCTTTCGGTTCGATCACCCTGCAGTAGAAATAAATCGACTCAGCAGCACCACTTGGAGGTAGTGGAAGGTGCACCGACAACTATCGGCTGCTCTGGTGGTAATCCGAGCTCGCAAACGGTAGGTCGGTCTGACAGACCAGCGACGAGCTTGAGGATTCAGAGGTATGTGGAAGAGGAGTAGGAGAAGGTGAAGGAGGAAGGATATGAAGAAGAAGAGGAAGGGAGAGAATGGTTGAAGGGCAGAGCAGCAGCTATTTGAGGAAGAGGGGCACGGAGGGGCTCAAGTGGTTGGTTGGGACAGCCAATACCAAGGCGTGCCAAGGCGTACCAATGACAGCCACATAGCTTGGACCAGCTGCGGTAGAGCGGGAGGACCCCGAGTGCTGAAACTACGGTCGACCTTAGTGCTAGAGGTGCTCATCCGATTTGTGCCTCAAGTCTTCGCTCCCTCGCTCCCCAGATCTCCATCAATTCACCGATCTTTGTCACTCGTTAGCCCATCTCTGAGGATGCAGTATGGATACGGGTCGGTCGATTCCTGCCATCCAGCTCGAAAACATTACAGTCTTGGCCTCGGATGCGTTGAAATGGTCCGTTGACACCACTCGCACGGCCCCGACAGTACTGATGGTACGGCCGTATCTTGACGTCACCTAGGCCAAGCTCTAGAAATGAGCGCAGATTTCGCCCGGACATGCTATATGCTTCACTCGTGGCCAGCTATCCCTTGATAGATCGCTACGCGCGAAGTATGGGACGGAGGAAGAGTTGTTCCAGCCGTCCCTACGGCAAAGGTGAGTCAACCCAAGAGGCTGGCAGGTAGGAATTTAAATCTGTGTTGCGTGCGCATGGCGCTGGGAGACCTATATATCGGCATGAGGGATCCAGTCCTCTGCCTACGGAATTAACACACCATATTCGAAAGACAAAAAATAGCATCTACACAGCTTGAAGATTTGCGTGTGCAGAAAGCACTCACCATGTCCTTCACTCCACAGTCCATCCCCTCCCTCTCCGGGCGCGTCTTCTTCATCACAGGCGGCACGGCCGGTCTTGGCGCAGGCACCATCGCCCTCCTAGCCCAACACAACCCAGCACACATCTACTTCTCGGGCCGGAACGCGCGAAACGCACAAGCCGTGATCGACAAGGTCAAATCCGCCAACCCAGACGTGCCCGTCACGTTCATCGAATGTGACCTCGCCAACCTCTCGTCCGTGAAGAAAGCATCGGAGAAATTCCTCGCCCAAGCCGAGCGGCTCGACGTGTTCTACGCCAACGCCGGGATCATGGCTCTCCCGCCCGGCACAACCCAAGACGGCTACGAGCTGCAATTCGGTACTAATCACATGGGCCATGCGTTGCTGATTAAACTGCTTCTCCCGCTGATGCAGCGGACGGCCGAGCAGCCGGGCGCGGACGTGCGGATCATCCTCAGCTCCTCGGTCGCGTACAAGCAAGCCCCCAGCGAGGGCATTGCCTTCGAGACGTTGAAAACCCCTCAGGATGGTTTGGGCGGCATGATACCCGGCGGGAAATGGTGCAGATACGGACAGAGCAAGCTAGCAAACCTACTCTACGCGCGGAGTCTGGCGAAGCGGTACCCCAACATCACGTCCGTGTCCGTCCACCCGGGGTATATCAAGACCGATCTGTTCGCGAACGTCTCCTTCATGACGACTCTGCCTGTTCGCATCATGGCGGCCGGACAGTGGACGTCCGTAGAGGAAGGGCCGTATAACCAGACCTGGGCGGGCACGACGCCGAGGGAAAATCTGGAGAACGGTTCGTATTATGTGCCTGTCGCAAAGAAGGGGACACTCGAGACGGCCTCGGCGAGGGATGAGAAGTTGGCAGATCGGCTATGGGAGTGGACAGAGAAGGAATTGGCAGCGTTTGTATGATCGGGACGACACATGCATGCTACAGGACGTGGCTGGTCAGGAATTTGCGAACCTGCGATGGCTGGCTACCACTGTATTATTATTATCTGTACAATTTAATATGCATCTGGTTTTCACTCTTAGTTGCTGCATCGGCCAGTACCGCGGTGTGATGGAGAGGGAACCTAGAATCTGCTCTTAGCTCCTCCTCTTTACCAAGCGAACCCATCTGAGTATCTTCGAGCTACGGCGGCCACGTGGTGACATTCATGGGGACGTTCGCAATGACATCGCAGTGCCATCAGTGTGATGGCGATGCTAGCCTGACGGAAGTGGTTGTATGCTGCGTCGATCCGTGCATGATTGTCAATGAAGACACATAAGTGCGGTTGCAAGGAAAGATCAGGAATGAAGGAGGCGAGCTTCACCGTGGCTGAGCTCATCTGAGGGGAATTGTGTGGTCGGCATATCCTATTCCGAGCCTTGGTAAATATTCACCTGGCCTTCACCTGGCCTTCTCTCCTTCTCTCCTCTCATTCCCACCCGCCGAACCTTACAACGCAGAATATAATTACGAGCACTAGCCCATCGCCGCATACACCGCCGCGATATACTCCCTCGCCTTGCGACTCCCCAAGCCCACCTCCTCCATCTTATTCATCACGTACGCGATCGTCACCTTCCGATCAAGATCCACGACCACCATACTCCCGCCATATCCACCCCAAGTACACACCCTGCCCTCGGGCAAGAAGTCGATCCACGTGTCAGCGCCCGTCAACCCGAACCCCATCCCCCAACGAAGAGGTTTCCCGCCCGTATCGATCACATGGTCCACTCCCCTGAACTGTTCCTGGAAAATCAGACCAATAGTTTCGGGCGATATGAATGTGCTCTTCTCGCTTCGGTCTTCCCCCTCAATGCTGACTTGACCGTTCCGTGAGAGAACGGACAAGATACGCGCCACGCCCCGCGCGTTACTGTGGCCATTGCCGGCGCCGATCTCAGCCCGTCTGAAGGCCTCGGAATTCGCAAACTCGGCCTTCATGCCCGGATTGGTCATGACGCGCATACTGATCGAGGGAGGATCCAGCAACGTCGGAGGGCGAGGAAGCGCGCCCCTCGCCGGTGGGGGAATCACATCCGACCTGCGCGGCTCGTCTTGCTCAAGACACCCCAGTTGGAAGTCCGCGTCGAGCGGCGCCGCGATCTCCTCTGCGATGAACTGCTTGAGCGATTTGCCCGTGACGCGTCGGACGATTTCGCCGAGCGTATACCCCTGAGTGAAGGAGTGATAGCCCGACGCGGTGCCGGGCTCCCACCATGGCGCCTGCTCTGCGAGGAGGGTCGCCATCTTGGGGGCATCGCAGATTTCGGGAACTGTGATGGGCGTGTCAAACCCCGGGATGCCCGAGGTATGCGAGAGGATATGGCGGATCTCGATGTCTTGCTTCCCGTTAGCAGCGAACTCGGGCCAATACTTGCACACCTTGTCGTTCACGCTGAGGACGCCCCTGTCGACGAGGAGCAGGATCGCGAGGGCCACGACTGTCTTGGTGGTCGAGAAGATATTTGTGATGGTGTCTTTCTCCCAGGCACGGGAGCGGGTGCGCTCCTGGTCGGCGTATCCGCCCCATATGTCTACGACGTCTTTTCCATCCACGTTGACCGCAATAGAAGCGCCGACTTCATCTCCTGAGTCGACATACTTTTGCAGTAGATCCTTGACTTGCGAGAACTTTTCGTCGCAGTGTCCTTGAATTGTGGTTGTAGGTATAGCTGTAGGCATACTAGCAATGTAATATTATAGAGCTCACGGATTAAGGAGTCGCGAGGCAGGGCGAATGCATTTGATTATCACTCACACATGAGGGAGAGCGAACGAAGACTCCCCACAATTGCCTATGCGAGAACTCGAGCCCCACATTATAGTTAAGTTATGTATTGACCAACATCCACCACCACCATAGGAAACCATAATTACTTGTATCCTACTCCTACTCCTACTCCTTAGAAACTCGTACTGTAGGGACGGACGGACGGACAGACGGACGGAGTTATGATGTCAGAAAACTACCCCTCCCTCCTCAGTCTCTCACGCCGAGATCAAGGATCTGTGGTCGGCCGATCCGCGATGATGCGAAAAGCTTGCGATGCTTGCTCGATGCTTGACTGAACGCGACTGACTGGATACGAGTACCTGATAGGCTCACTGTTAGGATCAAAGGTTCCTCGTACGACTACGACTACGACTACGACTACGCATCTCCGGAGACGAGATCCACATGGAAAATTGGGACCCATGATGTCAGGCTCCAGGATCCTCGCATCACCAGCATGACATTCAATTTGACAACCCGATCTACGCCTCGGTGTCCTCAATACCTAATTCTCTGGACCGTTTCGAAAGAATCAATTCTCTTCGCACGCTGGCAACATACTACAATCTAAGGCTGAGAACAAATCAAGCAGATCCGTCAACATGTCCTCCCACAACACCGTCCACCGTCCCAACATGGCCAAACACTCTGATCCAAATTCCGATCCCGACCCCATCGCCTACGAAACTGAGGTCTATCAAAAAGGCCTGCATTACGAGAAACCACCCTTCACGTTTCAGCCCTTGAAATGGGAAGAAATAGCCATGGCCCGCATGTCCGCCGAATCTGCAGGCTACGTCGTCGGCAGCGCTGGCATTGGCGAAACAGCGAAGAAAAACAGAAGGGCGTTCGAGAAGTGGTCGATCGTGCCGCGCCGGCTGGTGGGTACTGAAGGATTTCCAGACCTGAGTGTGAAAGTCCTGGGAGGACAGAGGATCCCCTTCCCGATTGCCGCTGCTCCAGTGGGCGTGTTGAGGATTTTCAATCCGGAGGGTGAAGTAGCAGTTGCGAGGGCTTGCGAGAAGTGTCGAATTCCCTACATCATGAGTACGGCTAGCAGTACGAGCATTGAGGAGGCGGCCAAGGCGAACGGAGATGGAATCCGGTGGTTTCAGCTTTACTGGCCCTCCAGGGAGAGTGATAGTACGACGATTTCGATGCTGAGACGTGCGAAAGCGGCGGGCTTCACGGCCTTGTTTGTCACGCTGGACACATATGTGCTGGGCTGGCGACCGAGCGACATGGACAACGGGTATAGGTTGAATCTCAGTCCTCGATTTCAAGCCCAGAATTTGACAGCCGTCTAGGTATAACCCGTTTCTTCGCTCCGACCAGATAGGCGTGGCCATAGGCTTCTCGGATCCAGGATTCCGAAAGCAATTCAAAGAGAAGCACGGTGTCGATGTCGAAGAAGACCAAGGCAAAGCCGCCGCCGAATGGACTCGAACAATATTCCCCGGGATGAGCCATTCTTGGGACGACGTCAGATTCCTCCAGGAACACTGGGACGGTCCAATTATCTTGAAAGGTATTCAATCCCCCCACGATGCTCAGAAGGCAGCCGAGATCGGCGTCCAAGGGATTGTGGTGAGCAATCACGGAGGTAGACAAGTCGATGGTGGGGTTGGCTCGCTTAGTGTCCTGCCCGGCATCGTCGATGCGGTAGGGGACAAGCTCGACGTTTTCTTCGACTCTGGAGTTCGTACCGGGGCAGATATTGCCAAAGCGGTTGCGCTTGGAGCCAAGATGGTTCTCGTCGGAAGGCCATACACGTATGGACTAGTTCTCGGCGGAGAAGAAGGCGTCACCCACACGCTTCGGGCTCTCTGTGGCGACTTGGATCTGACCCTACATCTTGCTGGCATCAAATCAATTTCGAAAGAGCACCTCAACCGGTCAGTGCTCGTTCGCGAAGATAGCTTGTAACGTGAATCCGAGATGACCACAATTTAGACCAGAGTTGCAGAGAACAGCTCTATGTATGTACCGGACGCTTCAGTCCCTCGTCGTCGGCCTGTCGACGTCGTCCCATCTCCGAATAGCGCAAGTCTGGCATCTTGACATATTTGGCATGCTGTCCGGGCTGATATGGAGCCAGGTCTCACCGTGTTGAGACTTCCGAATCTCGTCCCAGTACTTCTTCCTCGCCCCGGGCGTTAGCCTTTTCCGAGTCTCGTGTGTGATTCTCAAGCGAAAAGCTGTGTATTTCTTGTTGGGTGTATGTTCCGTCGGTAACTCGGTCAAGACTGGCGAGTCGAGCAGCTTTCTTTTAGCCAACCCTCTCAAGAAGGGTTGTTCATGCAGTACATCCTTGGGCATGACGCGTGAGAGAAACTCCAGTGACGCATCAATGTTCAAGTCTATAGCTCGGACCGGATCGATAGTCGTCTTCATCAGCCAACTCGCCAGGTGCGGATACAGGATGCAGAAGTCGGATTGAGAGATGTGAACCGTGCCGCGGACAGTCATCAACCAAGCTGGAAGACCAGTCTCGAGAGCCTCCATCGTGACATTTTTGGCCACTTCGAAGTTTTCGTCCCAGTACATGAAGGCTTCCGAGTTGATGCCCAGCAAGGGGACTCGTATCCGGCTGTCGCGCTCCTCAGCTGTTGGTCGAATGGGCATGCCCCAGACATCGTAGATTATCCCCTGGGTGACGTAGCTGAATCGGTGGTTCTGTCGCAGAGCCTCGACAGTGGTCGTAGCCCCGAAGGAATGTCCAACCATGGTAACAGCATTCGTGTGAAATCGATCTTGCCAGCATGACCAGTCAACGCCCTTTAAGCCAGCCCTTGACGCACCGGTCGCGCCTTTGACCCTGAGGTTTCTCGCAGCGACCTTTTCTCCATTCCCGGCACAGATGGCCAGCATGATTTGATAAGCCTCGTCAATCTCAGCCAGTCGCAGATCGACTTGGGCATTGCGCAATTTGTGATCGATTTGGTGTCCGGGAGTTGTGTCGTGGGTGTCGTGTTTTGGAAATATGAAGTCGATCTTGTCGTAGGATCTCTTCGCGTCGTTATCCTTGTGGTCCACACCACCCTTGGCTTCCGTGCGTTGTCGACTACCAGGGCCGGAGTCCGGGTGCGTCACTAACGTCCTGGGACCACTCCCATCCCTGTGTTCAAGCGCTACGACGACAAACCCATGACTTGCAAATTCACCACACACGGAGGAGTAGCATGTCCTCGTTCCTCCAAGCCCGTGACTGAAAATTATGAGGGGAAACTTTGGCTTCTCCTGGCCCGTTGCCGGAGGATCCCCTTCTCTCTCAGTAGCCTTGGGGTGATCCGTGCAACCTTCCCGGTACGGAGGCCAATGGTCCGCAAGTCTTGCATTCTTGTAGGCCGGTAACTTCGTGTACCATGTCGTACAGAAGAAAAATGCCGTCAGAAGGTGGACTGGCAGTCCTGAAAAATACGCATAGGCTCGACTCGTCTGATCTCTGGGTCGGCTCAACCATGTGGGGCGATGTCTCTGACCTGAGGTAGGTGTGTTAATATCGTATCGAGCATTCAGATGGGCTGGGTAGTAGATTGTCATCAACACTGTCTCCAATGCAAGCAAGTGGACGCCATGCCGGGTGATGTCTGAAAACGTCCTTGGCTTCTCGGCGGGCACTTCAAGATCAATGATGCCCACTTCGTACGGACCGGTATAGCGCGGCAGTTTCCCATATAGAGGCACTTTATCCCTCAGGCCCTTTGGCGGCCGCCCTTTGGGCTTCTTTCTCGAAGGCACATCTTTCACCTTGTTCTTATGGTGCCTTGGATGGCCGAGCACAAAATCCGGAAAGATCGACTCGGCGGGCATTTCGTCAACAGCTGATTCTGTACGCCACGTTAACCCGGCGTCAGATGAGTCCTATGGCATCTTCAGCATGGTCCAAGAACGGGCTTTCCTGTGGTGGACAAGGCGGCTTAGCGATGACAATCCACGAATCGATGCTGACAGTCGCGAAAACTTTGGAGCGATCAAGAAATCTCGTTGGTGTAACCGAGAGACAAGTGACTTGTCCTCGTAGTGACGTTGTAAACGGAGATTCCGGATTGTGAATGAGGAAGTCCAGATTTCAGATCCGCCAATGACATCACGGTGAAGATCCACGCGGAAGGTGCCGCGTCTGCGCGTCGCGTCTGACCAATTGGCAACGGCCAACCCTTATTGTTGAACTGGCTGACTCAGCCTCGCCAAACCTGCCGCCCGAAGCAACATGCGGCACTCGGATCCGCGTCTTCGTCGGTTCCCGGAACCGGCTCGATGGAAGAAATGTGTCCCTAAGGGAGACATGTCGGGTCTTCGGAAAACAGAGACTGCAGCCGGGGGGTCGGAACCGGCTGATTTCTGTGTTGATTCGACTCTTCTGGACGATCTAGTCATCCGTGTGAGGAAGCAAACTCTGATGCCCCTCTGATAGAGGCATGCAGATGCTGCCTCGCCGCTTGCACAGACTTGGAGGTCTGAGGAAGCTGTTCCAGGCACTCGAGCAGCGTCCTATTCAGATACCTGTACGCTTCCAGCTTGATTTTGCCCTGACTGTATTCTCTGCTGACAACTTTGTCCATAAGCTGCGCGCCCGCAACGACGTGGTGAGGGTAAGGATCGATTGCGATGAAAGAAGCCGTGATTGTAGGACTGCGAGGCAGATTTTGCGGATTTGTTGTCGAGTCGGCGAGCCGAGTAGGCCCGTTGATGGTGTATTGGCTTTCCAGACCGAACTTCAGGGTGTTGAAAAGCTCGTGCTCGGCCTCCAGCCTTGTCTCGGAAAGTTGCGACAACAGATCCGTTCGCTCTGCGGCCTCCATCGCGTCTACCAAGATGAGGATGCCGAGATAGTAGTGAAGCATGAGTTCGTACCAATTCAGTCTTTCCACCTGACCCAGGAATGGGAGTCGTCGTTGGCAATCGTTAAGAAGGGGAGTGAAGGTTCCTTTGAACATGTCGAGCGCTTCGAGGAACGCAGCCCAAGCCTGTTGCACCTTGTCTTCCTCGGAGCCCTCGCGCAATGCCTCCTTGACGATGGAGATCATCTTCCAGACATAGAGTTTACACGCAAGCGCGGCTGCAATAACTTGCAAGACCTCGTCTTCCGTCATTGCGAATGGGTTTCTTCGCCACGCTTCTGTCCGTGTGTGAAAAGAACCTGCGCCCATCTTGAGGGTGCGCCAACATGTCTCGGTTTCCACGCCGTGCAGACCTGAGGTCAGTGTCGATCTGAAATTCAACGACAGTGATGAGGAGGTGTCAAAAGTCAAGGCCGCCCAATACGCGCGGGCCTCGGTCCGCAGAAAGCTGTCCGTAAGCTTCGAGCCACCCGTCGGGGTCGCCAGGGCATCTGACGCCAGCAGCACTTGCGAACCGCTAAATTGACAGCTCCGCTGTCCCTCGCGCAGTCGTTGAATCTGTTGCAGTCCTGCTTGAACACACAGCTGACCTGTTAAGCCATCCATTTCTTCCTCTTCTGAGATTCCGACCGGGACAGGTGTCAGGCTGAACAAGAACAGCGCAAGAGCAGATCGATAAGAGATGCGGTTGACCACCTTCAGCATATCTCTGCGTGACTTCCGCCAGAACTCTCGTACGATATGCTCGGGTAAGACATCCGCCCGTTCGGCCGACGGGATGAGATGGAACCAGCGCGCGGCAAACGACCTCTTTGCATGCTTGAGGGATTGGTCTATCGGATGATCATGTTGCCCGTTGCGATGAGACTGAGCGTCTGCGCAGCCAGTATCTTGCTGTTTCCAACTGCCGAAGATGGAGTCGTCCAACTCGGGAAAGTAGCGACTGGGAGGCAGAATGATTGCCGCAGAATTGTCCGCGACAAGAGCACAGCAATGTCGGCCCATCCAAAAGCCGAAGACATTTTCGAAGCAACTTTCGTAGATTCGCTCGAGCCAGTCGCCCACCGACGCTGTTTCACAGTCGATAGGTGGAGTCAGCGGGACGTATGATGAGGACGGCGAGACCAATGCCCTAGACTCGACCGACAAACTTCTGAGGCTTGGTCAGCATGAGATAAGGAGACCTTTCCGTATGCTGACGCACCGAGTCTGCTGAGGTGAGAGTTGGACGGGGTTTTGAGGTCGACTATCATACGACTCATTGCCCCCCTCGTGATGTAGAAGTTGAGGAGATAATGGAGCCTGTTGAGAAGGCTCGGTTGTCACAGACGATGACGGTTTCTTCCGTGGCCCTCGAGTTGCAGGCTTTTTGACATCGTTCATCCACTGAAGTAGAATGTAATTTCAGCCGCCGGGAGCGCAAGATGGTTGGAGGGGGGTGATTGCGACAAATGGATCTACCTACCTCGAATGTGCACCGTCGCTTGCGACGCATACATCTAGAGCAAGATCCAACCCAGCCCGGCTTTCCCGGGGCATATCCAGTCCGAGCGGCATCACATGCGAGGCGCGAGTTTCGGCAAGCGTCGCAACTCGAGAATTGCGTCCTTCGAGGGCTGGGACCAACAGGTTCTTGCATGTTCTATCAGACGATTGGACGGCGCGTTCATGAAGAAGTTGAGCATCAAAATCCGGCCATCGTATGGGAGGTTGATACAATAGACTAGGCGATTGATGGATAAATGTGCATAGGAGCTCGTAGCCTCGTGGAAAGATCCAGCCAAGTGGGATAGATACCCACAGGATCTTCGACCACAAACCCAAAGCTGGGTTTCTGGTGTAGCGGGTGAGATCGAAAACAGAGATCCAGAACCACACAACGGGAGGACTGTCGTATCGCGGCTTGGAGCCGGAGAAATAAACCCCGACTGCGTGCTTAACTCGAAGCAGCACAGGAGAAGACGAGCGAGAATTGCCCGGGAACCAAGCTGATGAATGTTAGAGCCGCGGCTGAAAGTTGATTCAGCGTGTCGGGCTTCAATCTTTCCAACCGCGCGGCTGACTCAATACTCCGCCGTAGCTGTGGTAGCGGTCCAGAGTCTCCACCGTAATTGCACCAGTGGTGCGAAGTCTCCGCCGTACGACATATGTCGCCCTGGGCGAAATACTGACAACGAAGTACCATGCTACCAGACCTGCTGACCTGCTACTTCGCGCTTTGGACTGGACCTCAGACGGCTTATGCACATAGATCTTCACGCTGGAATGTCAACATAGGCAGACGATCATTCATTACGCATAATTGCTTTCTCCATCCCAAGGTTAGATTCCACACGTCCAAGACAAGACCGACGTCCTCGTTTGGTGACGGCCTCGTCTTAAAACTGGTACTTGAATCCGGGAGACCGATCAGTCCATTCTGAGTCCGGCACAACGATACCCTCGGCCTCCATTCTTGCCTTCTTGGCCTCTCTGTGCTTGTAAATGAAGAAGAGGATCCACCAGATGACGAACCCAAGCCCGATGGAAGCCAAGCTCCAGCCGTGGCCGAGGAGGAATCGGGGCGCGGACGTAGACCTGTAGATCTGACCGGCAATAACCCCGCCAATGTTGGCAAGTCCTAGGTGTACACCCATGGCGGCCGCACGTTTGCCGTCTGGTGCGATGTTCATCCCGTGCCAAGCAATGCTCGTGCCAGTGATGATGTAGCAGCTCGCGGCGATGAGGTACGTCGCACCGTACCAGACACTCGCATGTTGCTTTGTGAGCAGGACCGCATAGCCGGCGATTCCAAGTGGTGCTGCGCACACGAGTGACACAAATCGAGCTTTATATCTGTCGGAGAGAACGGCGACGAAGAAATAGCAGACTGCGCCGACGATTTGAACTGGAGCAAGGGGTCAGCACTGGGAAGGAAGACTGAGCTGTTGAAGTACCTGGAATGACATAGTATTGTGATTTCTTGGTCGAGTAGTTGAAACCGTCCCGGAGGATGATGGGAAGGAAAGTTCCAAAACCTGTCGGTCGTGTTAGCACCCACATATTGGCCAGAGGGGGTATTTGGTTGCTGACCATAGATGATGGTCGACATGAGGATCTGGTTGATACCATGCAGCCAAGTCTTCAAATCCAGCAGAGCGTTCTTGACGTCTTTCCTCGTGTACTTGCCATCACCACCGCTGTATGCTTCCATAAGTTCGAGGCGCTGCTTCTGCACGGCCTTGTCTTCATCGGTGAAGAAATATGCCGTGGCATACGATTTCGGAATAAGAAAGTAGCACACAAAGGCAAACACGATTGTGATGATGCCTTCGATGATGTACAACCTATTGTGCGGTCAGGCGAAAGATTCTTCAGATTGGCACTTTTTCTCTTACCATCGCCATCCAGGGTACCCGGCCGTCCCGTCCATGTAGAGAATTCCAAAGGCAATTAGGCCACCGAAAGCTCCAGACAAAGCCGAACCAACTGAGAATCATCGTGTCAGACCAAGAGATAGGGACATCAGGGAGCGACGTACTGTAAAGATAACAGACACGTTGGCCAACTTCTTCGCGTTTATACCAATTCAACAAGAACATGGTCATGGAGGGGAAGAGACAGCCCTCAAAGAACCCCAAGAAAAGTCGGCATACGATCAGGCCGGCGTAGTTTTGGATGAAGCCCATGCACATGCATACGAGGCCCCAGCAAAACACGAGGATAGGGATGACCCGCTGGAATTGAAGACGCTTGACATACATTGTCGTGGGGAACTCGTTGCTATTAGCTGGGGCTATCACGGCAGGAGTGGCGTTCGACCTACCTCGGACAGGATATACGTGAGGTAGAAGATGGACACAGCGGTCTAGTCCCGTCAGAAACGGAATTTGGACAAGTTCAATGAGCACTCACACTCAACTCATTCGCCTTGAGACCGATGTCCTTGGTCATGCCCTGGGTGGCTGCAAACCCAATGTTGCCACGGTCGAGGTAGCTGATCAACATGAGGAGTAGCATGACCGGTGTGATGTAGAGGTCAAGCTTCCGAACGACTCGCTTCTCCTTCCTGAGGAATGTCTTTTGTTCTTCGGTGAGTGCATGCTCGCCATCTCCCACGACCTCCTCGAGATGTACTTTCCCCTTCAAGTCGTCGAGATTCTGTGGCGAGGCGCTCATTGTGAATTTTTCTCAAGCCTGACACTAAGATGGCCAAGGTGGTTGAAAGAGAAGGACGCCGGCGGACGTCTCGAGATAATATGAAGCAGGACTCGACAGGGGATCCGGCAAAGACAGAGACGACAATAAGTCTCCTTGGAACCGAAGACACCAACCCCGTGGGGATAGAGTTCAGCCAGCACGTGGCTTGAAGAGGAAATAGAAGCCTGGAACTTTGGAGACCGCCTAATTGCTGGAAACAAGGTAGGAATTTGTCGCTTAGATCTCTAATGGGAGCATTCCCCAACACCAGGGGGTCTCTTCCTCTCGGTATGCAAACGATTGTGCTGCGTCTCGCATAGGGTAGGCATCATGTGGATGATGGTGAACTAACGCGGGAAGATCGGGACGCAGCTGGTGGTGTCAAGGAATTAGTCCGGCAGCCATACGAGGGTACATCGTCCTGCTCCAACATGACAGGGTCGCCAGCCGCACATATTTGGGGAACATAGCTTCATTCTTCATAGAGCATGGAGGAGACTAGAGCTTTTCCTTTGCAACGTGCAAGCCTCGTGTTGGAGAAGGATGAACGTTCTCAGGAGCTTCGTTCCGCTTCAGCCACCAGGGAAGAGAGCTGATGCCTTTTCGAGCGAATGCTCTCTTGGGCAATGATCAGCTGAGACGAAGAGCTCCATCCAGCCATGGCACGCACACGGCTTATGGTGCTTGGAAATTTTGTTTGCTTGAGACTTCTTGGACATTGTCCTGTAATAACCTGTTGAGATTCAAGTGAAAGACGGTTCAAATGGAAGATGCCGACACGTGACCCGTTAAGCGAGTTGAGCGCGCCGTCGACCAATGAGATTGCGCCTGACTCACCATGTCAGCAAATCCAGAAGCCTGCCAAGTTCCGTCCATCCATTGAGAGGACAACCGGCAATTTCGGCATCAAAAGGACGGGGAAGGCGGGATCTTTATTAGGCTTGGTCTGGGGGAATATGCCTCCATTGCTGCGGGGGCGGGCCATCAAGTCAACAGTCGAGGCTCCGGAGAGTCTCCGGATACCTATCCCCCTACGATGCAAGATCGACCATGGACCGAAGCATGGAACACTGTTGAACCGTTGGGGAAGTGCCCTGTGCTGTGTGCGAATTCAGCAGCCCAGCGTTGGAGTAGCCCTCGAACACGCCGCTTGCCTCGGGTACTGGGACTAAACTACGTCGGGATACCTCGTCTCGGGCGGAATGCCATGTGAGAGATCTGGAGAGTCGAGTCGGATCGTGTTACGCTCTCCCCCCACGGCGCGTCGACCTGAAACTTTCCAAAGAAACAAAAACATAAACACCCAGGCGTAGCTTGGAAAAAGACGCAGAGACCTCGCTCGATACGTCGACCACTGACCATTGACCCAACATGTCGCTGCCCGTCCGCCTGTCTCCCCAGGACACTCCCAACCTGCAGAATGGGGATGCGTCGCCCAAACCAGGCTGGGGATCCGACTACATCGCGCGCCAACTCGCGAAGGTGCACATCCCGTACTTCGTGCTGGTGCCCGGGTCGTCGTACCGTGGCCTGCACGACAGCCTCGTCAATTTAAACGGCAACACGGCGCCTGAGATGGTGGTGTGCCTGCACGAGGAACACTCCATCGCAATAGCGCACGGCTACGCCAAGGTCACAGAGAAGCCGCTGGCATGCGGCCTGCACGCCAACGTCGGGCTGATGCACGCGTCGATGGCCATCTTTAACGCCTTCATCGATCGCGTCCCGATGGTGATATTCGGCGCGGCGGGCCCGTTCGACACGACGAAACGGCGGCCGTGGATCGACTCGACGCACACAGCCGTCGATCAAGCCGCCCTGGTGAGGAACTACACCAAATGGGACGACCAGCCCGCGAGCGTGAACTCGGCGATCCGCAGCGTCATCAAAGCCACGGCCGTGGCGTCCGTCAAGCCATGTGCCCCGACGTATGTTGTCCTTGACGTGGGTCTCCAGGAGGCGCCGTACGACGAGAAAGACGTCCGCTACCCTGACACGGAGAGATACCTGACCCAGCAATCCGCCGGGGCCAGCCAAGCCGACATCAAGAAAGTGGCACAAGCCTTGAGGGAGTCCAAGAAGGCGTTGATAATGTTTGGCAGGATGAACCGCACGCAGAAGGGCTGGGACGAGAGGATCCGACTTGCCGAGATGTTCGACGCAAAGGTTATAAGTACGATCGACCGTTGTTGTTGTTGCTGCTGGACTTGACCGCGCGAAGATTTCCATGCATGCTTATGTTCATCAAAGCTGACTTCTGTCTTTTCCCCAGCCGATATCAAACAACCGGTCGCCTTCCCCACCACCCACCGATTACACCCCGCCGCGCCTGCACTGTTCCTCGCCCCCGAAGCCTCCAGCATGATCCGAGAAGCCGACCTGATCATCTCCTTCGACTGGGTCGACCTGGTGGGTTTCTTCACCGCCGCCCATGGCGAGCTCGTCGAACCACAAGCCAAGGTGATCGAGGTCTCCGTCGACAGCCAACTCCACAACGGGTGGTCAAAGGACCACTTCGAGACTCCCCCGGCGGACATCAGCATCTTCGCCGATCCCGACAAATTCATCACCGATCTCGTCGCCGAGCTCGAATCCTCGAAACTCACCGGCTTCCCCAACTCGGCGTGGCCTGCCACAGAGCCGTCGTCGTCGCTGAAGCCGCAGAACTTGGACGGCGAAGACATCTTCCAGGCAGACCTGGCGTCGGCGCTGTACGCGACCCTCAGCCCGGACGACATGTGCATCATCCGCCTGCCGCTCAGTTTCCGCGGGATCGATCTCCTGGCCACGCACCCGCTCGCGTACCTGGGCATGGACGGCGGGGCGGGTATCGGCTCCGGGCCCGGCCAAGCCGTGGGTTCAGCCCTCGCGCTCAAGGGGACCAAGTACGTGCCCGTAGCGATCCTCGGAGATGGGGACTTTCTGATGGGCAACTCGGCGATCTGGACGGCCGCACGGTACCGCATCCCCGTGCTGATCATCGTGTCGAACAACGGCAGTTTCTACAACGACGAGGTCCATCAGGAGAGAGTTGCCAACACGCGCAGCAGACCCGTGGAGAACAAATGGATCGGTATGCGGCTGGACGATCCACTACCCGACATCGGGAAGATGTCGGAGGGATTTGGATTGAAGACCCTGGGTGGACAGATCAGCAAGCGAAGCGAGCTGAAGAGCAAATTTGAAGAGGCCGTCAAGTTGGTCAGAGACGACAAACAATCGGTGGTCTTGGATATCCGGGTCCGGCCTGATGATTACCTGAAGAACTGGGGAGCCGGCAACATTGTGAAGAAGTAGGCTGTGGGTAGTGGTTATGAGGAGACCAGTCAAGAAGTAGGCAATGGGGAGTGAGCAATACACAGTGGGCAATACGCAGTACGCAGCGGGCAGTATGCAGAGGGAAGTGGTGACAAGGAGCCCAACTCAGCAATTCGACCTGCCAGTCATTGTCAGTAGCACTAGACGGTGCCGGCCGGCCGGTTGCATGGCATGGCGCGATGCATGGTGCGAGGCCTGGTATCTGCTTGATGGACTCCCTCAGGATGATATAAGATAAGCACGAGCACGAGCATGAGAACAAGTATGAGTACAGCTTCGATAGACAAAGTATGTAGACAGGGCATGGATCCGGGCCAAATAAGAAAAGAAAGAAAATGACGAAACGCGACAAGACTTCCAAGGTTAATATGTAGTGCATGCACATGATGCGAGACATAGAGTATGTATGAGATGGTCCTTACAAGTCATGCATGGGACAGTCATACGGAGTAGATAAACACTCATCAACCCCTAGCTTAGCTATACAAACGTTCGACCACCGACCCGCCTACATACATACGTACATGTTACCTACACAAGCAGACCTTACACTAGCCAGCATCTCGCTCGCTCAGCAGCACGCTCCACCAGCAGTATATAGACTCCATCACGGCAACCCGACCCTCATGCTCGTCTTCTCATTCAAGCCCCAAGCATAACTCGAATCGTCATGCACCGTCGTCCGCCTCATATCCCGACGATACTTGCCCTCATACGCGCCGCCATGCGCGCGGTGCATGACCGAGGTATTATCCCAGAGGATCAAATCGCCGGGGTTCTGCCACTCGACCGACAAGACGTACTTGTCCTGGCAGGCGTGTTCCAGCAGACGGTTGATCAGCGCGGTGCTCTCCTCCTCCGGGAGCCCCTCGACATGGTGCATGTGGTTGCCGATGTACAGCGTGCGGCGGCCGGAGCGCTCGTGCGTCTGCACGACCTTGTGCCGCGAGTAGTAGCCCTTGCTGGGGTCGACGTCGGTGAAGTACTCGGGCGCGGCCTTGCGGCGCGAGTGCAGCAGCGAGTGGGCGACCACGTAGTCGTTCTCCTCGAGCTGCTGCTTCAGGTCGGCGGGCAGGTCGTCGTACGCGGCGCGGCAGTCGGCGAAGTCGGTGTTGCCGCCCAGGCCTTGGCCTGGGGGTGGGATCTCGTGCGCGCGGAGCAGTGACAGGCCTGCCCGGCGCGGGTTGAACGACGAGTCGTGGTGGAAGAGGTTGTTGCCCTGGTGGGGGAGGGGGGATGTTAATCAATGATCCGTTTCGTGGCAGTGCCGTACCGTGCCGTACAGTGAGAGCTCAAGGAGACCACGCAGCACATACCTTGCCATAATACCAGCGGTGGCTCCCGGGCTTGACCAACGCATTGTCCTCCTCGATGTTCCCGACGTCGAATAATTCCTTGTGCTTGAACCGGAACGGCCGCCCCGCCTGGATGTGAGGGAGCACGTCGTCGAGTTCACCCAGCCGCTCCGAGAATTGGATGTGTAGCTCATCGTTCAATTTAGCGTGCCGAAAGACCAGGACGCCGTACTTTGGGTGGACGCGTGTTAGCAGGGAAGCAATATCGTATGTTTACAGTACATTGGAAGTCGACAGCGGCGTCAAACTCGGCGTGGGCGTACCTGGTTAACGGCCTTCCACAGTTCCTGGAAGACATCCTCAGGAACAGGGCGGGAGAAGTCGACTCCCGACACCTCGGCGCCAAAGGTAGGATGCAACTCCTTGACTTGGATGAGGTTGTAGTCGACGGCGTGCGGCATTTCGGTTAAGGCTAGATCAAAAACACACAAAATGACTCGTGACAGTACACAGTATACGGCAGAAGAGTCGCGCCGACCGATAGGGGACAGTCCGGGTCAGTCAATACCGTTGCCAGAGTACGAGCACAGTGTAGTGCAATGCGGGTGCGTACATTCAACGCGCGCGCATCTTAGGAGAGTTCCCTGTCACGTGCACGCTACCACACAATGCACGCTTTCGAATATTTCGCACACAACACTTCAAAATTTATTTAATTAACAACCATGGGGTCAATCGAGGAGGCAATTGCTGATCTGGCATCGCAAGAGGCCCCGAATATTGCTGCGACAGCTAAAGAACACGGAGTCGATCGTTCAACCCTCTCACGGCGCTGGAGAGGCGAAACCTCTAGTCGACAAGAGCATTCCGACTCGGTGGCATTGCTCACCAAACAACAATAGAAGAACCTCGTTCTCTATATCAATAAGCTCACCGAGAGAGGCATTCCTCCGACTAATGCAATGGTTCGCAACTTCGCATAAGATATCTGCCAAAAAAGGCCCGGAAAGAACTGGGTATACCGGTTCATTTAGACTAATAAGAACATACTGGAATCTGGGTATTTAGCTGGCGCCGATTTAAACCGTAAAAAGGCAGATAATATACAATAGTATCGCCTTTATTTTAAGCTGGTTAGAGCTTTATTATTATGCCTATTTAATACTTATATATTATAGGTAGCTGCTAAGATTACTTAATATAACGTCCTCCCCTAGAATACCTATAATATAGATGAAAAGGGCTTCTTACTTAGTGTTCTTCAAAAGGCCAAGAGGGTCTTTACTAAAAGCTACTTTAACAGCGGTAAATTACTCGGTGCAGGCTAAGACGGTAACCGTAAGTAGATTATAGTCCTTACGACTATCTATATAGACGGCAGCTATTTACCCCCTTCTATTATCTATCAGGCACTTATAATAAACCTCTAAGACAGCTAGCTAGACGATTTTAATACTAAGAAGGATAAAGCCTTCTTTACATCCTCTCTAATAAGCTGGATAAATAATAAAGTCGGGTATATATAGTTAAGTACTGTATTTAACCGATTCACCAAGCTAAAAGCGCGAAATAAGCGTAATTATCGCCTTCTCTTCTTAGACGGGTATAGTAGTTATATTAATATAAAGTTTTTAACCTAGTGTAAATAGTATAGAGTACTTATTATAGTATACCCTCCGCATTTAACGCATCACCTTTAGCCACTTAATATCAGCCTATTTAGCCCTCTAGTGAACTATTACTCTTAAGAACTTAATATTTAGATTCATAAGACGTAAGGCTTATACTATATTAGCAAGAGAGAGTTCTTCAGGCTGTTTAAGACCGCCTAGCACCGTACAATGACCTATACTAATATACTAAGTAGCTAGGAGAGGATAGGATTACAGCTATTCAACCCAGAACAGGTATACCAGCAAATACAGCAAAGACAATAAGCCCCCAGCTATTCAACAGCCTCCTCTCTCTCCGCAGACGATATACGGTAAGCACGAAGCTTATTTAAACGATTGGCAGGCCCACAGCCCAATCCGGAGGCACAAAAGCTTCAAGGCTTACTTGAGAAGCTGTCGGTGCAAAC
>JADWQD010000003.1:0-89077 GCA_016110215.1 Capronia americana
CACCCGAGGCTGTGTAAGGCTGACTTTTGAGTATAATGGCGCCGACGAGGTGCCTCGGAGTATACTCGGTTCAACAAATACGATTCCCCCGGGACCGACCCCCAGCCGTGGACCACGTACGGGCAGTCCGGCGGTTGGGTCGACGCGTTGAACACCTTGCTCGAAACGAACGGCACGGGCGGCGCGAACCTCAGCTCGTCGACTGGAGCCCGCCCGTACCGGATGCCGATGTATTCAACCACGTCTGGGCGCGCAGTGCTGGGATACCCGATATACTGCCCGCTCGTGGTGTTGACCAGGACCGACGGCGGCGATCTGACCTTTCCATCCTCGGGCGTGGTGGGGACTGCTTGGGATGGAGCCGAGAAGATGCATGCGGCGTGGAAAATGGCGGGAACAAGGCAAGCGGGTTTCATATTTGAGACACCCTCGTGCAAGGCAAGGTGGAGTCTTGTAAGCTGATTAGGACGATGTTGTGTGAGAAGGACAAGAACGTCCCGAGGGAAAGGTCACCCTTTTAAAGTCGAAGGAAAGCCTTGAATCGAAAGTCCATCCGTACAGCATTTGGCCTCGCCCACAGCCTCAGATTCAGTGTCCAGCATGAGGCTCTACAACATACAGTACTGTGCAGCCCCGTTAAGGTCGAATTACATACTCGACTAGGTATAACGCCAGGATGGTAACTGGATTCGGAGGGGTGGCGGCTGGGCAGGTGGAACTGTAACGAGGGGCGGGTACGTACAGCATCCTCCCTCGACTTAGTCTCTGCTGTTAATGAGGCTGACTGACGACCGGGGGACAGTCTATGTATTACGTCGGCGGATTCCGAGTGGGCGATCTAGCGATTGTAAGTTACCGACGGCGAACAATTAAAGGGTTTCGGAATCGACGGTCTAAGGGAAAATGGTTTATTCAGGCCTGGGCTGGTTTGCCTCGCGTCCGCCGGCAAGCCAACTAAACAGAGTTTGCTGGCTTCTCTTCAGCTGAGCTACTCAGGCTTTGGTCGGGTTCGGGTTCGTTGTGGCTCACTCAGAGGATCGCTCTTGCACAGCTGGAAGGCCCAGGACACAACCCGGACGGCAGCTTTGCGTCGGCCTTGGGTGCCACAGCGGATGCACTAAGTGACTCGATATAGGATCCTTCGTGACGGAGACCGGGCAGCATACTCATGTAGGCTGGTTGCTTTTGGACTCCTTCCTTCCAGCATGAACGGCCCAGAAGATGTCTCAAATGACGAACTTCACAGTGGTATCAGGGATTGGACCGGACATCCATCTCAATGAAGTCTTCGAAGCGTCTTCTGTACACACTTTCTGCTAGGCTTCATAGCCGAGTGTTCAGCTTAGCAGAGTACCTGGACCAGCCTTTGACGCGGGGAGGGAGTCATCTACTACCTCCTCCGACTCCGGCTGGTTCCAGGTCCGCGCCCCCATCCCGTGGAACAACAGTAGGGCCATCGCCAGCGCCTGGCTGATGCCCATCTCGTGGCCAATTTTCTCGAGCGACAAGATCACCCAGCTCTTGAGATCTGGAGTCGCGAATCGGCAGCTGGCAACCAGGAATAGTGGCCACAAAAGGCTGTACCCGGCGGCCAACGCCTTGTTTTCGTGACTGTGGGCATCGGCGGCGCTCGCGTCAGTGGCGACGCTAAAGTGGTAGGGCACGCTTGCGCAGATGCCGGCTGTCAGGTCTCTGAGTATGGTCTCACTGTGTCTGGCAACTTCAGCGTGCTCCAAGAAGGCCGCGGCACCGTCTCGCACCTCGCTTTCCCCTTTCAAAGAATCGACGTATTGCAGGATGATTTCGTGGACGACGAATCGTGCACCGCGCCAGTTGGTCCACATATTGCTCGCGAAGAGGTCCGGATAGACATAATATTGAGATCCATACGGGCTGTGAATCGTGGGCATCTTCCGTCTGTTGCCAATGGTGGAGGTAGTGCTATACATCAATGACGAGGGCATGTCGGCGGCCCAGGAGGCCAGTCGCGCATCAAGTGCCACGGCCACGCCGATTATCGCTCGAGGGTCGGTCATTGTTCCCTGCTTCATGTCGGCACACAACTTGCTCAGACAGATATTAATATTGGCCAGGCGATCTCCGAACCGAAAGACGCCGTCTTCGAGATCGCAAGCTTGGTGCGACAATCGCGTCAGAATCGGAGACGTATTGTTTTCTCCGAAGATGTTGTGGATCAACTGCGCGGTCATTCGCCATAGTCCTCACGCAAAGGGAATGTAGGGTCTCGGGCACTCACGATCTGGGTCCGCACCTGTCTGAAGAGGTGCAAGCCACGCGGGCTGCCGAGTTGCTCTTCTCCCCGCCATTCAAGTAATTTGACTGCACCGTCGATATGTTTCCTCCACTGCAATATTGATTCCAGGCCGGTACATGTCACCACCTGGACTAAAGTCAGCCGGATGCCCGAGCAAAGTGGTCAAAAGGGAGTTGGCCATACTTCGAACATTCCTAAGAACATGACCGCCATCAAGGTGAGATCGGATTTGGACAACAGGGGATCTCGGAGTGCTCGATTCGTCGACGCCAATGCACCTGTATACTCCTCCCGGGCAGCTATCATTAAGGTTGGGCTGATCCTGGTATTGGCTAGTACTGCGAGTCCGAGGGCGGTGATGGACGATGATACCGCAGCATTGTCTGCCATGGTCAAATCCAAAACCGATGGCCAGAGCCAGTTATCGAGATAACTCTGCTGGGCAAAGCATGTTGCCTGCTCCCTTATCGGGGGCGTAGGTTGCTGGACCGTCAAGCCCGATGAGCGATATGTCGACGTCGATCTGAAATGCGATCGCGGGTTCTCCCGGGGTCGTTGGCGGTCTTTGGTTCGCTTGAGTTGAGCTTTGCGGGCCACATCGGCGCTCTCGTCGCGAATCGCAATGGTTGTGAGATCCCTGTATCCAGCACATTCGACACCCGCACGGATGCATTGAGAGCAGGACGGCGTCGCTTGGTCGCACTAGACTGCCTCATTAGACATGTGGACGTGGCGTAGCAAACACCGCCATTGGATGTTCAATCTACCTTGAGCTTTCTAGCCCGGCACCTGGCACAATTGGCACTTGGCTTTCCGCAGTATACCATGCCCGCAGAATGACCAAGGGACTTCCCATCTACTCTCCTTCTTGGTCGACAGAACTCAGCCCCGAGTAAGTATGCTGAGCGTAGATATGCAGAAATACCGGCTGAGGATGAGGCTGCAAAGCAGCCTCGCTGACGCATCGAAGTCAGCACCTAGTCCATAACGGGTATGCTGTTCGTACATACTCTAGAGGCGCCCGGACGGTGGCTTGCAGCTGGCATCGGTGGAGCCGAGTCTCGCCAATAGCACAACCACAGGATATACACTATTACACCGTATGCAGAGCGTTGGAGACCGGGCTGTAGAGCTCCATAGAAATCGTTTTAGGGGTTCTCCCCGCTGCATCTTGATCTCTATAGAATCCGTTCCAGTTTCCGGAGCTGACTACCCTGCCGGTATGCCCCTGAGCACTGGCTAGGCGGTTTGGAGCTGTGGCTGTGTCATCCCGAGCTCCGCTTGGCTGAGCGGTCCCCGATTATCCACACTGAAGATGAACAGAGCCATCGTATGCCTTACGAACAGCCCGACAAGCCCGCAACAGGTCTGCATCACCAGCAGCTCCTTCGTCAGCTGGTCCTCTCTCATCGGACCTCTCCATACCAGCCAAAGATTGATGATGGTAAGATTCGAGGTGGTAGATATTCGGTTCGTCTTCGGATCGACAGTGACTTGGAGGAGACGAAGCTTCTCTAAGGTGAAGAAAACCGCAGTCAACAGCTTACTTGGAGGTCTTTCCGCCGACCACGGCGTCACACTCGGCTCGAGCAGACCGGTCCTCGCGTTGAATTTCGGCAGTCGATGCCGCGGGCAAGGTATGATGTGAAAGAGCTGTGGTACGCTGTAGACGAAGTTGACAATCTGAGGGATGAGGAGCAGGAGTAGGGTCTTGCTGAAATGGGCCGTTATAGCCACGACTGCGAATGTCATACCCGCAACATAGCAGAAGGTGTCTCCAACGAATACTCTAGCCGGGTACCGGTTATGTATATACAGCGCCGTTGACACAGCCAGGAACGGCAGGAGAATGTAGAGCGTCATGAGATGTGCGTCAGTCGCCGGATGTGGACGTATGGCGTAGGCGTGGTTCAAGATCGGGTTCCCCGGAAATGGCACCAGGTAAAGTGCCGAGTTGAGAATGAGGAGGCCTGCGATGACGAGCGACTGTCCAACTTCGATGCCATTGATGCCGGCGAGGATGTTGATTGAGTTCGGGGCAAATATCGAGAGAGCCGACATGTACAAATAGTAGAGGAACGACAAGTTGATGAGTCGCGCTCGGTTCGGCATGTATGGCACCAGGAAAGTCGGCACCACCACCGAAGTCACTCCAAAGTCGACGTAGTAGACGATGAGCAGCGGAAGGGAGGCCACTGCGGGAATGAAGAATTTGTGTCTCCATCGGAGATCGAGAATGTCGTCGCATATGCCCAGGATGGTGGTGGCCTGCAGGGTGTTGAGCGCCGATTGGTATGAAGACAATTTCGAGTGCGGGAACCGGTGCAAGAAGCGGCCCGTCTCGACTTCAGTGATGGTCACCACAACGTCTCTATTTCCTCCACCCGAAGTAGCTGCCACGATGTCTTTGTAGAAGGCAAAGGGAATAAATGCCATCAATGCCAGGATGTAGACCGCCGCGGCAACCGCCCCCATGGACTCAGGACTAGAGAGAATCAGCCAACGCTCTCGTCTGGTGTCAGAGAGGGGGACTTACATCTCCCTTGCCGGGATCTTGCTCATATCTTTGCCTTTCAGACCGGCCTTGATAAAAGCCGGACCCGACCATCGTACGAAAGCATAGGTCATAGAGAACGCCAGGGCAGAAAATGCCAGGGAAGCCACCAGCGGTGCGCCGTCGCCCTGGAATGTATTCGCTAGCACCGCCAGCGAACCTCCGGTGACGAGCAGCAGTGACCATCTCTCCGTGCGACTGAGAGTCGAGGCCATGATGTCGCCCGCAGTGCGGAGGTCAGGCAGGTCGGTCGCAGTGCAGTGTTGTGCATGGTCATTGTTGCCGGACCCGTAGACAATCTGTCCTTCCGCATCGACTTTAATTTCTACAGACGGAACAAAGATAATCCGTCCCGCCCAACCACCGCCGCAAACTCCGCCAATCAGCGTTACAATGGCGCAACAACGCCGCTCACAACGAGCAGCAGTGGTTCGTGTTCCGTTTGTCTTGGAGGAGGCTTGTCTGGTGCACTGGCTTGATCGCAGAGCCAGCCAGGATGACAACGAGTCCAGCAGCTCATCCGAGTCAACCTCCTCCTCCCCCTCATTGAACTCACCAACCCCCAACAACACCTCTTCCTCGCCTGCTCCCCTCCCTCCCCTCCGCCAGCTGGATCAGACCGCGATGGCGGCAACCCAGCCTTTCGACCCTGGTCACAGCGACCGGGTCACCGTCGTGCACACCAATTTCAACGGCACCAAGATCCTGACAGGGTCCATTGACCACCGCATCAAGGTCTGGGACCGCGACTCCAAGACGGGCGAGAAGACGTTGCTCGACACGTTCACGGCGCACGACGCCGATATCAAAGATGTAAGTAACGATATGCCATTCCTACGGCCCATATGCGGGTTCACCACCCACGAACCCTCACGCCAAGAGCTCTACAAAATTAGCAAGATCCGAAGTCATATTCTTGTTCTTGTGCTTAGGAGCAAACGACACGCTGCTCACAAAATCAATTCCATGCCCGCGCTAGCTCGAAAACCCCCGTTCTAACTTTTTCTCAACAGGCCAAATTCCTCTCGCCGACCCTAGGCACCCACCTGGTCACCATCGGCAACGACCTCAAATGCCACCTCTGGAGCGAAGACGCCACCCAACCGCCCCAGCAAGGCCACCGCTTCCGCCGCGTGGCGACCATCCAATCGACACCGCGCGTGCCCTTTGTCTCCCTGGACGTCAAGACCCTGACGACCGACCACGTCACCACCTTCCTCGCCCTGGTCGACCGTCTCGGCCTGCTGAGCGTCTACGAGCCAAGCAATCCCGACGACCTTCGCGAGTGGACCCTCCTGGACAGCTTCAACGTCTGCGCGCCCAACGCGGCGCCTTCGCGCGGCGACGAAACGAGCTTCAAAGTCCGGTTTGACCCGAATCCCACTCCGCTGCCGTACATCGCGTCCGTGTGCGACGAGCGCGACCAGCTCGGCCTGGTCGTGTGCGCGCTGAACGAGGTCAAGATCTTCCGTGGCGTGGTGCCTTCGGCCACGGGCGCCGGCACCGGCGGCGGCGGGGACGCGAGCATCGGCGGAATAGGGCTGGGCATCGGTGGCGGGAGCGGCGTGTCGAGTACCGGCGGGGGAAGCCACAGAATCATGTTCCACGAGGCGATCAAGTTGCCTGTCCATCCGGCGTTGGTGAGGGATGTGGCGTGGGCGCCTTTCAGCGTCAGAGGGACGGATCGCATTGCCACTGCGTGCAAGGACGGGGGAGTGCGGGTCTTCGAGCTCGGCGTCGCGGAAGGTCAAAATGCGAACGGGAATGACAGCGGGAACGGGAATGGAGGGCCGAATGGAACCGAACACCAGCGTCAATCAGCGGCTCAGGCGCGAAATACCGTGCAGCAGCGTCTTCAACAGCAGTCGAGCCTCACCTCTGCCATTACTGGGCGCCAAACTCAGGCATCGTCGACTCAGCTCTCCGGCCAGCCCGGCGGCTCGCGCACCGGTTACGACTTCAGGTACCTTACCACCCTCTCTTCCTTCACGACTCTTCCTCAAGCCCATACCGATGCGTGGTCTGTCATTTTCGACGGTCAAGGCCAAGTGCTACTAAGTCAGGGAAGCGATGGTGTTACGAAACTCTGGAGGAAAAGCGTGCTCAATGGACAATGGATGGTCTTTGCAGGGCAAGATATTACCGAGGACTCGGACGAATCAGATGAAGACGACGACGATGACGAAGAAGTCAACGAGAAGCTGGGTGCCCTGAATCTGTGAAAGAACCGCCTGCGATGCAAGAACCATACGAGTATGCTTTATGCGGAAGACCACAGCCAGGTTGACCACGCTATCGACAGCCCTGACAGAGACACTGCCGCAAGAGCATGAGCACCACAGCCAACATGCCTACAGGCTAAGATGACGACCATGTCAGAAATGCTTGGGAAGAATCATGCCCTCTTAGTCACGGCATGCAATACTCGGCCTTCTCAGTCATGCCAACCTTATTTGGCACAGTTAAGCTCCACCAACTGCCTCAGGAACCTTGCTGGGATCGAAGCCATACTGCCCCTTGAGCTTTTCGACAAGGTCGATGTATTTCTTCTCCGCGTCAGCGGCGCTGGTACCTGCATCGACTTCTTTTTGCCACGCCTTGTGCTTGGCTTTCCCCTGTTCGCAAGGACAATATCAGTAAAAGCACATGAGTGGCAAGCGAGGCACAAACATGGAAATCACGAGATTAAGAACAGAGTGGGCTGATGCTAAAGATGAGGAATACTTGAGGCTACATACCTTCAGGTCGAACATGCCTGGAGCAGGGGCTTTGGTTATGTCCTCGCCATTGGCGACTTTGAAGAGGGCGTAGAGCTGGACACAGAACATCAGTCGATGACACCTCAGAATGGAGGGATTAAGCGTATGAAACAACGGCAAAGACCGCCCAAGGAGGATGATGGGAGATGACCTCGAGAAGTTTGTCGTCCGTGCATGGTGAGACAGGCAAAACAGCAAACAACAATCCATCCCTCTTTCCCCTGCGGGCCTTTCTCTTCCCACACATTCAACCCGCAGAATTGCTGTACATTTGTCCCGCTCCTCCCCTGTTCCTTGCTCGCTATGCTGCCATATTCTTTTCGTCTCAACTACCGCAAAGAAGATGTGCCGTAAACTGATAAGAAAATACACCACGACTCACCTCCAACAACTCATCATTGCTCGGCTTCGCCTTGAGCTGACGGCTCTCGTCGGCAGCTTTCTTGAACGCGGCAGACGGCATGGTTGCTAATATTCAGTTGTGATGTTCTTGATTCCTTGCTCTTTGGCTCTATTAGAAGCTTGATATTGCCATTGGAATTTCGTAGGCTCACCGCAGAGTCCGAGTGGACGTGGAAGAAAAGTCGAGTTCGAGAGGACGGGTAATCAAGCGTTTGTTCGGATTCCTTGATCGCGAAATGTCAGCCATCAAGTTATAAATGCTGGGCGACGAGGCCTATAGCTGTGAAACATGGCGATGGAGGGAAAAGTCACGACAGAAACCATGGTGTAGCAAGCTGTTGAATGTTCCCGATGTACCTCTGAACGGTTGCGGCACGGTTGAGACATACGGGTGTGATTGCGGGGTGTACACTCACTCGATTCTGTGATGCTGAAGACTGCTACGTGATTCACGGAGGAGGAAAAGACTCAAGGATCAATGCTCAATTCTAGGTGAGGAACAGTTTCCAATTACAAGTGAGGTGCGAGCCAGACGTCAACAAACGCCAAATGTCTTCTCACCTGCTCGGTGCCTGCTTCGGTCCCAACCAAACGACGTCAGACCGCTTTGGCGGGGCTGGAACCCTTTGGCTGAGTTAGACTTTGGGTGGGGGCAAAGGCGATCTCCCCTCCTGACTTAACGGCAGCAGCTTCTCAATTTTGACAATGGTTTCATCGTACCACAGGGCACCGGAGGAAACAGACTTTCTGTCCTTCGAGAAGATCGACGACAAACAAGTGCACCGGAGTCGC
The DNA here is from genome assembly GCA_016110215.1 of Capronia americana. NCBI lineage: Eukaryota > Fungi > Ascomycota > Eurotiomycetes > Chaetothyriales > Herpotrichiellaceae > Capronia > Capronia americana. The sequence goes on from JADWQD010000003.1 coordinate 8,783, forward strand.
GAGTGCTCGAACGCACCACCTGCAGACGAGGGAAACTCTATTCCTTGTGAACGTATTCATCGCCGTGGCCCAGAGTAGCCATAACCCAACAAGCCGCTGTAACTGTAGTAGATCGTAAAGAAGACATGGCATAGCTAGCGTAGAGTAACTCCAATCGTTTCCGTTCGCCCAAGAATGATGCCTGTTGTCAAAACGTCTTGGAAATTGGTATTCATCTTGCAAGCAGTGTAAACGCATCAGCCTGCCGAGAGGGTTGCACAGCGAGTGGTTTGTGCACAAGCCAACTTGATCATTCATGCATGGCTAACCAACGTGTCGTTCAACAAGATAAGAAAGTTATCACAACTTCTTCCCCGTCTGGCCCAAGGCTCGAGAGCGGCGAGCCACTGTACCTGTGAGGTGTTTGGAGAATCTCAAGCAGAGCATGCCTACCAATCCACCGCCCACCCATTCTTGTCGAGAAACTCTGAACAAGCATTCTTCAAAGCGACATTCGGGATCAGCTGGTCCGCCCGGAGAGGTTGTCTCGTGAGCGGATCGCAGCCACTTGCCTTGATGTGCTTTAACAGCGAGGCGCGCTCGTATGAAACGCCTGTCGGTGTTACTATAGGGTCATGCATGACTTCGAATGTGATGGGGTCGATCAGCCAGTCTGGGACTACCTGTCACGTAGTGTCAGCGGGCTTGGATGAGAAAACGCCAGGAGTTGGACATACCCTCTCCACCGTCTCAGGCTTCTTACTGTCCTCAAAGCCCCGCCTGATATTCGCTCTCCTCGCCTCAGCCTCATTCTGCAACTCCTCAACCTCCTCTCTCCGCCCAGTCTCGCCAATCTCTCCGTTCCTGAATCTCTCTTCCACGGCATCAATATCCCGCTGCAACTGAGCGTCCAGGAGATCCTCTACCAGCGCCAGCGTCTCATTCAACTCTCTTAACCTGGCTGTTTCTTTGGCCTGCCACTTCGCCTGCTTGGCTTTTAGAATAAAACTCCCGATAACGTCCGCCGAAGGGTCCTGGATCTCTATGCACATCGAGTACGCGAGTTTTGCTTCATCCAGCGCTTCCCCAACATGTCGCTGCGGTAGTAACGCTTGTGCCAAGTAGAAGTGTGCTTTCATTGCGAGATTCGTCTTGTTCTTGGGTCCATAGAGCTCAATTGCCTTACGGGCGTCAGATTCGGCGCCAGGCCAATCCGACAGCTTGATGCGTGTGAGTGCGCGGTTGCCAAAGACTTTGGGATCGGAGCGAGAGTGTTCAGCAATACTGTTTGGCACGATTAGCTTGCAGTCCGGTACATTGGATTCGTTGGGCTTACGCCTGAGTGTAGAGCTGCTCTGCCTCCTTGAACTGTCCGGCTTTGAAGTGCTCGTTCCCAAGATCTTTGAAGGACGCTGGGTGGGACATGGTTGCTCGTCCACTTGGCAGTCAAGTTGACGGATGCAGGCCAAAGACGTCGATGTGCGACGATGGAAATGTTGTCACTAGAGTGAGTCAATGGGGGGCAAGCGCGCTTCAAGTAACCGCAGCTGAGCGAGTAGGGAAAGTGAAGGGTAACTAGACAGCAAATGCAACTACGATCATGAAGGACGAACAGCCGGAAAGCATCACTATTCAATCGCGAACCGATTCCAAGGAGCAACCGCGTGCTCAACGGTGGATGCTCGGGTATTGTGGCGAGTCAGCCTTAGGAGAGAAGGTGATGGATGCGGTTGGATGCATCTCAGAAAGACAAGACTACCGCACGACGAGGTGGAAATCGGTCGAACTTGAAATCGAGATGCAATGCGGAGAATTGGGAACCAAACCAAGCCACAACGCCTCCGGGTTAGGCCACGAACACGAAGCTGCACCAGCATCGTGGACATTTGACTCTAATTAGGGTCTTACAGGTGTCTGAACTATCCTTCACATCAACCAAAAAGATATTATGCTATCGCCGAGGCAAGTCAGAGCCTGTAATGCGTCACCGGCACAGTACATGAGAAAGAGCTCAAGCTCGACGATTCAACATACGAATGACATAGGAGGGTCGTGTACACTCCAACGATGAGACAATCAAAACATCATTCGCGTTCTCTCTTGCTGCTCGCTCGACAGTAACAGTGACTAGTTTCACCTTTCGTCCAAGGGACTTTTAAGACATTTGCCAGAGCGTGGAAGTCAAGCACTTTCTTCGCCGTGAACTGCGTCATATCCATAGCGTGCCACCGTATGGCTGCCGCGGTTTTACCGAAGGCATCATTTGATGGCAATCACAAGCATCAGAATGTCCTCAATTAATGCAGTACAGCACGATGGACACGAATGTTTGTAGTCTAGCAGGCATTGGTCTTTGATGTTCACATGCCGCTCACCCGCACCAGCTCGTCGATTGACTTGTGCTTTTCCTTCCCCTCGCTTCTGTTCTGAGGCGTCTTTGAGTTCATCCGCGTGGCGACTTGCGATGGATTCGAGACCTGCGAAAAGAGTCAAGCTCGATGGTCGCGTAGCACTCAAGGAGGCCGACCCTGCGACCATCCGTGCCAGAAGAGCAGCCTTCCTCAGCTCAATCTCTAGATCCATCTCGCCACCAGCAACCACGAGATCAGGAACGACGACGCCTCAGCCGATTTTGGGCACAACCGTTGCTCCTAAGGCTGCTGCCGTTGCCCAGACTAAACCATTACAGACCCGCGCTTCGACTGTCACTGAGTCGAAGCATGTGGCAGACACTGAGTCGACTTCGCAAGTCAACCTCATTGCATCACCGTTCAAGCTCACCAGGATCCACGACCTGCCATCATCCGAGAACATCGATACAGTCTCCCTCCACGACATCCTGGGCAATCCTCTGATCAAAGAAGCGTGGGTCTTCAACTACTGCTTCGACGTCGACTGGTTTATGGACTTCTTCGACAGCGATGTCCGCAACCAAGTCAAAGTGAAGGTCATTCACGGCTCATGGAAGAATGACAGCCCCACCAAACAGGGCATTGACGACGCATGCCGGAGATGGGAGAACGTCACGGCGACGACAGCCTACTTGCCTGACCAATTCGGCACCCATCACAGCAAGATGTTTATTCTGTTCACCCATGATGATCTCGCCCAGGTTGTCATCCACACGGCTAACATGCTCGCACAGGACTGGACGAATCTGACACAAGCGGCCTGGGTATCTCCTATGCTGCCACTTGTGAAACGCGATGCCGGCACCACTGTCGGCAAGATCGGGTCCGGGTCACGGTTCAAGCACGACCTCCAGGCCTTCTTGGCCGCGTATGGCTCGAAAACAAAGGCGCTAAGGGACCAACTGGCACGATTCGACTTCGGCGCCGTAAGAGGGGCGCTGATCGCATCAGTACCTTCGCGCATGAAAGACTTCCCAACCACAAGAGATACCAAACAGCTTTGGGATCAGACGCTATGGGGCTACCCGAGCTTGTTCCGCGCCTTGAGCTCTATCCTCCCTCAGCGACAGCAAGAGACATTACCATCCCACGTCGTCTGTCAGATCTCCTCAGTTGCCACGCTCCCTCAGACCTGGCTGAATCAGTTCTTTCCTGTTCTCTACAGTCCGCTCCCGTCGGGCTCTTCGCAGCAGCAGCAGCCACAACAAGGCCAATGGGATCCTTCGCGCGTCTCCATCATCTACCCAACTCCTCGTAATGTCTCGTCCTCTCTCAACGGCTATGCGTCCGGTGGATCCATCCACATGAAAGCCCAAAGCCCAGCTCATCTGAAACAAATCGCCAGCCTGAGGCAGGCGCTGTGTCAATGGACGGAAGGGCCGAACGAAGCCCTTAGGGCAGGAAGGGCAGCAGCAGCTCCCCATATCAAAACGTTCGTGTGCTTCTCTTCCAAGCCAAACAACGTAACACCCACGCCAGATATACAATGGGCCTTGTTGACGAGCGCCAACCTCAGTCAACAGGCATGGGGAACGTTACGCGAGGGAGGAAAGGGCAAACCGAAGGAGAAGCAGAAGGAGAGAGAGGTCGTCGTGCAAAGCTACGAGATTGGTGTACTCGTGTGGCCGGGACTATTCGCCAGGGACTTTGATACCGGAGAAGCAGGGCCGGAAGGGGAAGGGAAGACAGAGACAGAGACGGAGAAGGAAAGTTCGACCCTGATCGATGCCTCAACGAGGACGCCCAGGCGTGGAGAGCGCGAAAAGCGTGAAGAGACGGTGCGAATGGTCCCCGTGTTCGGGAAAGACATGCCTTCCGCAACAGACGCGGTCACGGCCACAGCCAGAATACCAGCAAATGCTAGTTCCGCGGGTCTCGAGCTCGACTCCGACGTCGACACCCGCAGCGCTAAGACGCCCTCGGCGAATACTATCGTCGGGTTACGTCTCCCCTACAGCCTCCCTCTGACGCCTTATTCTACGACCGACATGCCGTGGTCGCCGCAGGGGGTGTACGAGGAGCGTGATCGACATGGGAGACGCTGGCCTCGAGATTTTTATTGAACGTGCATGCATTATGTAGGTGTGTGCACATGCCTCTATCGATCCATGTATAGGAGGTGAGCCCGGGTCGTCAAGCAGAAAGGAGAGGTCGGAGATCAAATCGGAGACAAGTCAAGTCCACAAGGTCCCGCCGAGCTGAGTTATGCGTAACGAGCCACGAGCCACGAGCAGTAAGAACGAGCACGGTTAAGAACGGGATTTCACATCCGCACAAACATCAGCATATGTACTCTAGCTTAATTCATCCCCATCCATTAAGTTGTGGCGTCGGCGCTTCTGTCTACAGTCCATACAGCCCAGAGAAGAATATCATGCATGCGCTGTGCTGTGCTGTACTTCGTGTATCTTTCATTTACATGTTCTACATGAGAATAAACAGGACCGAGTGGAGCAGAAAAGAACAAACACTCGATCAATTCACTGGGTTGGCCCAGGGTTAGTGATTCCAAACACATCCATATCGAAATCGAAATCGACGTCGACATCGACATCAGGTTCGAGTTCGAGTCCGTGGCTGTATCGTACCTCGTACGTCCTGTGTCTAGTATCTCCCCAGCCAGCCAGCCACTACTCATTGCTCCACTCATTCAATCATTCATTCCGCGCGATAAGCCGGCAAAGGCCACGAGTAGCCCTGCTGGCCATACTGCCCCAGGAACTGCAACTGCACGGGGTTCATGCCTTCGGGCGACGGCTGCACGGGCACGGGCATCTCAAAGTCGTTGAGCAGCGTGTCCCACCGCTGCCAGTCCATATCCATGGCCAGGTCGTCCATGACGGAGAAGTCGTCGGGCGAATATATCGTCGACGGGAACGGCGGGCCTGCGCTTGTGTTTGTGCTTGTGTTTGTATTTCCGGCTGCGGTTGCTCCAGAGTCCGTATCCACGCGGGGGAGATGCTGTTGTTGCTGCTGTGAGGTGGCCAGGCTCTGCTGCTGCATGGCTTGTGGCTGCGATGGCAATTGCGATTGCGATTGTGATCGGGACTGGGACTGGGACTGGGACTGATCCCGCCCCCCCGTCAGCTTCATTTCCTCGGCTTGAGGGACAAGGTTTAACTGTGATGGTTCCGGGCGTGGCAACTCGGCCGACTTGGTGGCCTTGACTTCCCTCTGCTTGCGCAACTGAAGGATGAACTGCGGGGTTTCCAGCCTCGCAAAAGTCCCACCGGTGGGATTTTCAGCCTGGGCCTTCTCGCGCGCGCGCCATGCTTTGAGACATAGGTTCCCGATCGCGAGATGGAGCGGTTTCCGGCGGTCGGAGACGAAGCTAGCATAATACGCGAGGGTCAGTTTGCGGTCGGGACTGATAGGAATGCTACTGGACAACAACGACGACTCGCACACGCCACGTGCACTGCGTTGACTTACTCGGGATGGTTCTTGTGGACGTCCTCGATCTGGGCCCAGGATTCGTCCTTCCCCTGCCCGACTGGACGGGCCGCCAGCTCGCCAAGCACGTAGATGAAGGCATGCCATTGGAAGCCGTTGTCGATGTGCCATTGGAAGCGCTGCAGGGAGCGGTGCGAATGCGCGAGGTTATCGGCTTCGATGATTGCCATGCTGGTCGTCCAGAGAAAGTCGCGCTCGCTCTCCGGGATGTCCTTCTCGCTGGCGTAGCGGCGCGGGTGGTGCGCCATAAACCGAATGCTCTTGCACATCATGCGCCCGAGGATCAGGGCCATCATCTCCAGGGGCACAGAGGGGTCGCAATATCGCAGGATTCTGTCTTCAAGGTTTGCTTGGAAGTCGTCGGCGAAGGCGTCCTTTTCGGCCACCGTCTTGGTCGTCACCCAGTGGGTCATGGCTCGGGCGAGGTCTTCCTCCGCAATCCCGGCTTGGGTCAGTTTCTTCTTCCAGAACCCGCCCATCTCGTAGTGCAGCAGGCAGACGACCATCTCGGTGGGCCGGACGTGCTCGACAGGAGGTTCCACCATGCCGGGCCACATGTCGGCGTCGTTGACGTTCGACGGCGTCTTGGTGTTCCACCAGCGCATGGAGTTGAAGCCGCCGAAGCCGCTCATCTCGGCGGCCTTGAAGTCCATCAGGTTGATCTGCCACCAGAGGCGGCGGCGCATCTCCGTCTCGAACGGCGGGAGGCCAAGGACGGCGCCATCGCGATGGACGCCCATTCCCTGTGCCATCCGACTTGAGACGCCGGACAAGGTCCACAAAGTGCGGGCGTCGAGTTCTTGTCGCATCGCGAGCTTTGTCCGATCAGTTGCGAACGGATCAAGGATGTGATGGCGACTTACGAGATATATCACCAAAGCTTGCAGGACAAGAAGGTCCGACGATCCCATGAAGTGAGCTCTCGTCAAGGAGCGGCGCACGCCAAGACGATATCTAGATTGTAGAGTCGACCGAGCTTCGCCAAACGTCGCCAGACACTCACTATCCCGCATTGAATAGATAGCCGCGTTATAAATAGAGAACATCAATGCTTCGAGCCCTCGGGGGATGTGGTCCAAAGAAGTTATGGCGTCCTCAATGACGCGCTGCATGCTGGGCTGATGAATGATCTTCACCAGGGGGTTGACGTTAGTCAGAAACAGCTGCCACAGTCTGAGTATATGGTCCGTGCTGGGGTGCAAGCTGGCCGTCCGGCTCGGCGACGAAGTCATCCCGAGCACAAAGTCGGCGCCATCTTCCGCAGGCGTTTCCAAGTCATCTTCGGTCTCGCTATCGGGGATGGCGTCCTTGCTGTGATGGAGCTGCGGGATCCCGATCAGTACATTCACTGTGCCGTCGATTGGGACAACCACACACCTCTTCGCTAACAGTAACCCATAACTTGCTGCTCGGGTCAGTTGAAGACAACACCGCACGACGTCTAGGGTGCCTACTTTTCGATAAAGCGCGATCTGCCCTGGTCGACAATCAACTTCCCTTCCGCGGAGCCTGGTGCCCAATTCACGGGCTCCTTGGGTCTCGAGACTACTGTGCCGCCCTGGTCGCCATCTTCGGGGGTAGAGGTCGTCTCCGTCTTGCTAAGTGCCACGGATGGAGAAGCAGGGTCGATGCCCTGCTCACGTAGGAGGACTTCATAGTGCTTGAGGCGGGCTTGGATCGACTCCTCTGTGCTTTTCCGTTTCCGGCGTCGAGGAGGCGCCGGGACGCGAAAGATACTGCATTGAACATGTCTGTCAGTAGATGATTCCTCGAGGGGTGCATGTGGTACATCGACGTCGTGGTTATTGATCGCCACCAGTTCTTCCAAAAGCCAGAGCAGAAATCCGAGAGATCAACAACAGGAAGAACTTGCCATTCAACCTTCGCACGGAGGCATCCACCACACGGATTCTCCTTGTTGCATTTCACCTTGCGCTCAAAGCACCGGACACAGGAAAACATCTTGGCCGGCTTGCCATGTGGGGGGCTCGACTGCGCATTGGTCTCCATTGCGAGATAGATGTTATCGTGGCATTAGGCAGGTCAGGAGTTATGCACCTTGTCCCCATTCATTCCGGACGGTTCGGTGCCTGGTTTATGGATCTAGATTATTGGTGATGCCTGGAGGGAGGGACACGCCGTTTTGGGGCTGACTAAAAGGTGACTCATGCGGTGGCATTAGCGTAAGTGATATTCCCGCCGCTTTTGGAGGGCTTCTTCCCCGATGGCTTTCCCCATCTTCCCCAGTCAATACCCCATCACGCCCATCTTGCTGAGTCGTCCACAGTAATTTTGTTATCTACGTAGAGCATTGAGACGCTTCTTCTACCCTGACCTACCACAGTGAAGCGTTGCTACTTCTTCTCAACAAAGCCTACAAGTCCGTGCATTGTCACAAAGAAGGTGACGATGGCCATCATGCACTGCACGAGTCCAGTCCCACCTTGGACATCATTACCATGCAACTTCGCCCACAGCACGCCCACCAGAGAACTCAGAATCAAACCTATGCTGCCTTGAATTCCGATGCGGAATCCATCGACGCCATCAACCAGCTGCATGCCCCATCCAATCACGGTCTTATCCTCGTCCGGGAGCTGGAGCTTCTGCTTCAACTTCTTCGGTATTCTGGCAAGTATTCGCGGATGCTCGGTGCATTTGTGCCTGCGTTCGAAGTAATGGAGCAGGGTATTCGGCGGCCAAGGGCCAAAGCTTTCGATTTCCAAGTCAGCCTTCCATGGCAGATAGTGTCCTTTTACCTCGGGATATCCTGGAGTCTGGCGGATCACGGCATGCTCGTTGTCAAAGAGCAATTCAAACTTGACATATTCAATCGAGGTAATCTTTCGGGGGTTGAGAAATCCTCTCCATGTGCGTCTATGGTTGCTTGAGATCTTCCGCAGTAGGTCAAAGTATTCCAGGTCATTACGGACTGCGGCCGACGGAGATTGAGTTAGTCCGGGAATCCTGGACCCGTTGGGAGCACAAGTGAGATAAAAGGAGCTCGCTTCCGGAGCTTGCTGGTGCGCCCGTGGTTGGGCCTCAGTGTCGGCCTCCTTATTCCTAGGGGGCTGCTTGCCTGAGGCGAAGACATTCCAGATGTGCGCTATAGCAGATGTGGTGGCTGAAAACGCAAGAGAGGGGAACTGCCCGAGTGTGCCGCCCCGACCATCGTTTGAAGCTGGCGCCAGCTGTCTGAAGTAGGTGTTCAGTTCCTGCTCGAGTTTCTTCGCGGCATTTGACATGCTCTCTGGATAATCATCCCAAACGACAGTCCCGCAAGCGCACTTGAATTTGATGCGGACCATTCCTGGCTGTAACCCGGGTTCTTTCCACCTCGAGAACCAGGATTTCGGCCATTTCGGCCAGTCGCGTGTTTCTGTGTGTTCTGGCTGAACTATGGTGCTCGATGCAGTCTCCTCTACGACGCAGTCATAGTCGGCGACTCCATCCTGATGAACTTCCGCCCCTCCTTCGGCATGCTGAGGCACAACTTCGTCCGTTGTCGGCGCGGGTTCGATGTCATCTTTTGGATCTTTGGACTCAGACCTTGGCTGCAAACGACCTCGAGCGGTATCAAGTCTCGGCCCTTTGTGTTCTTCCGGTGAGAGTACAGCTTTCCGCCTGGCATACAATGCTTGCAGCCCTGCTCGCCGCCTTGCTTGCCAAGCAGCCTCTGCTGCAGCCTCTTCTCGCCGCCTTTCGGTAGGCTCCACGTAGTTAAACAGTACCATCCCTAGGTGTTCAGTTCGACAGCGTAGGATCTTTCTCTTCCGTAATGCAGGGCCTTGCACAGATGAACACGGTACTAGATCAATGGTTGAGCATCAAAGCATGACAATCTGGGACAACATCAAGAAACGTGAGGCCGTTACACAGATGAACGTGGTGTTGGATTCGTTATAAGGGCACCCAAAGCAGTGACCATCTGGGACAAGATTATAAAAATGCGAACATTTTCATGGTGAGGCTGTGCCCTACAAAGGCGGAGGCGGAGTAGCTCTCGCTTGCCTCCGTGCCTACTCAGCGGGGTGGCATAGCATGGCTCGCTCGACGCACCAGCAGCACAGCCACGTCCCCGAAAGGGAGCTGCTATGTACGGCGGTAGGCACGAAAAGGTATTAGAGAACACCGAGGACAGCAGCGGGAATCGGAATGGAGCATCTGATGGTGTCACGGATGGAAATATGCCCAGGCTTTTTGGAGATTGGTCGGGGAGGAATAGCGCCGTCATGGGAGAAATGCCAGGCTTCACGAGTCGCGGCGGCGAGGATTGAGATTGACAGCAGCACTCAGCGGGAAGATGTTTTGTCCGTCTCTGACCCTTGTGCTTGGTTGTTTTGTTTCGACGACCTGCTGCCCCGGCTCGGCAGGGAACATTGACTTACTTATTCATTCATGCAACAATGTACATTTACGAGCACGCACCGGGATGAGCATTCCAGACGTTTCCAGGCCCGGGAACGCGAACCGCTATTTTTCTATCGACCGCATATTCGCATGCGCCATCGCGTCGGATTTCGATTCCGCCTGATGTGTGAGTTACTGTGTGGGCGGCGGTGGGATGATGCTTTCGCTGTGTGGCTGACATCATAGGCAACTAATACATACATCATGGCCGACTCAGTCGTAGGTGAGATGAAATTAAAAACTACAGGTATGAGTACTTGTTTCATCGCTCTAACTACAGGTAATTAATATTTGGGTTTGGATTTTCTCTTCAGCTTTCATTTGACGGCTCGACTTTTTAATACTTATATTCCCTCCCTCTTCCTTTCGATATCATACCAACCATGGCGGAATCAGTAATCCCGCTGAAATGCACCTGCAACAACTATCCCTGGGGTAAAAAGGGCAAGGAGTCATTGGCAGCACGCCTCTGCTCCAAGACGAACCCGGACTTTCAGATCGACGACTCCAAGGAATACGCGGAGATGTGGTTCGGGACATACCCCGAACTCCCGTCCTATTCCCTCAAGACAGGCCAAGACTTACAGCAGATCCTGAACAAGCACAAAGACGCCCTGATCGGCAAGAGGGTCTACGACAAGTTCGGCGCCGACCTACCGTTCCTGCCTAAGATTTTGTCCATCGCAAAAGCTCTCCCCCTGCAGATCCATCCGGACAAAGGCCTCTCGGAGAAACTGCACAAGGAAGACCCCGACAAGTTTCCAGATCCGAACCATAAGCCTGAGATCGCGGTCGCGCTATCCAAATTTGAGGCCTTCGTCGGGTTTAAACCCCACGCCGATATCCAGGAGTTGATGCAGCTGGAGGCGTTGGAACGGTTCTTGCCCACGCGGGCGGACGGGATCGACGTGAGTGACAACGAGCTCCTGCGGCAGATCACCACGAACATGCTGAAGGCGGACCAAAAGACGGTCGAGACTACCATGAAGGAACTGCAGGCCACGGCCAAGGAGCAGCTAGGGAGGCATGCATATATCCTAGATTTGGCGCCCAGACTGCAAGATCAGTACGGGATCACGGACAACGGCAACCTCGTCGCGCTGGTGTGCATGAATTTCTTGGTCCTGGACGCCGGCGCGGCGATCTACATCCCCGCCGACGGCATCCACGCCTACCTCTCCGGCGATATTGTCGAGTGCATGGCGCGGTCCAACAACGTCATCAACACGGGATTCTGCCCGCGGGCGGATCGCGACTCGGTCGACTTGTTCGCCAGGGCGTTGACGTTCAAGCAGCACGACCCGAAGGAACCGATCCTGGAGCGAAAGCGGAGTGACAAAAGCGGCAATGGCGAGACGGACGAGTTCAAACCCCCGATGAGTGAGTTCAATATGCTCGTTACAGAGCTGTCCGGTGGAGAGAAGGAGAAGATCAAGCCGATCGACGGACCGAGCACCCTGATCGTGACGAGTGGGGGTGGGAAAATGAATGCCGGAGACCAGGAGTACGATCTTCAGGAGGGCAGTATTTTCTTCGTGGGCCAGGGCGTCGAGGTCGAATACGCCGCGGGGGATAAGTTGGCCGTATACCGGGCGTATGCTGAGTGAGGCCTTGGCCTGTCCATTGATACGTTTGCACAGTTCCTCTGAAGCTGTAAATTGGGCGCTGTAGAAATACCTGCTTAGATACATCGGAGGCGCCCTTAGTCTCTTTTGGCCAAGGAGGGGGCAGCAGCCACTTAGTGTGCCTCCGGGCATAAGCGGCTGCCTTTAGCGCCAAGGCAACCCTGCTCGAGCCGCCCAAACATGCTTTCCACCAATTTTACATCTGTAGGATGAATTGCAACTTTCTTTCGTCCAAAGCTAAGGATATTAGTGCTGCGCTAAGAGGAGCTCACAAACCTCAGTCGGAATAGTAATAGTCGTAGTCCCAACTGCTGATTATGTCCCTGCAGCTGGTCGGACCGTCATCGTACCAATCGTCATCCTCATCGAAATCCCAATTATCGTCTTCACCGAAGTCGTCACGACGAGGAGGGACAAAATTCCACTCATCCAAAGTCCGATTCTGGTCTTCACTCCACGGAGCCATGGCCCTGTCTGAGCCGTGGGGTCGGTACTCCGGTTTGTGAGACGCCGAAACGCGCTTCATGGATTCTTCATTGACTAGGTCTCGCCACCGAAAGGCCTGTGTTTTCCAAAACCTATCGCGCAACTCAGGGAGGTACTGGACATCACCAACACAGTAAGAAACAATATCCTCGAGGATCGGGCGCTGGTTGAAAACCTCATACGAACCGCCATGCTCCGGTTTGAATAATCGCTCCCCTTTCTCCTTCGTCTGCTTCCAGCTCGCCCTGCTACCGAGCGATATGAACACATTCTCCTCAACGCATTTGGCCAGGCCACTCAAGAACTTCCTCGATGCCGTAGTCCTCCTCGTGGCACTCTCCATAAGCTGAACATCCTCCACGCCCTGCAACGCCACGCCGAAATGCGCAAATAAGGCATCTGAATCGTTGCGAACGTCGAAGAAGACCTTCGGGATCTGTTCGCTCTGAAGGATATCCTTTAGCGTCTTCCCTTTGACACCTGAAGTATTGAATGCTTGTGCACCCAAAACATGTACATCGATGAGATGGACTCGTTTTGTTGGAATCCCAGTATCGATCAGGAGGGTGAAGATGGAAAGGGAGCCTTCGCGGCAGAGGTCTACGCCTTCGAGATCGATGTACATTGTTGGTGAGTATGGGACTGGTGGTGCATGGCGGAAGACGAGCCAGTCAACTAGGCTACCAATTTGCTCCGTGGTATTGATGACGTTTATCTCTAAGGCGTTCTTCATTTGTACTGGGTTTAGGGGTTATGGTACGGGAAATGACTGTCGATATTTGTGTAGCTCGTGCCTTCCTCTCTGATTCGGGAAACGTCGATTTCGGCAGATCTAAGGCTGGGCTGCCTGAGATTGCAAGGGGGTTTTTGGATCGTAGGATAAAATGCGCAGTTGCGTATTAGCCATCTATGACAGAATGCCTCATGGTGAGCTTCGATATATGGAAGGTTAAGTGACACCAGCCGAGGCATCGTAAACCCAGCCTTCGCTAGACCTTCCCTTTCTCAAGTGACAGTTGCCTAGACTCAGTCCTGTACTCTTCAGCAATGTGTATTCTGGCAGCTTCCTCGTACTCACCCCCTCTTTGATCGCTTCTCCAGCTTATTCGAATCGAACCAGCCTTGAATCTTGCCCTGCGTCGTCACCCGATGGCCTTCTTCTGGAAGATCTGGTCGGAGAGGGAGAGGTAAGCGTCGATACATTCGTCGATTGTCATCTCCAGTCGGCCTAGCATGAAGGCGATCAGCCTAGAATATCAGCAATCATCCCGTACTACGTCTTCTACAGACGAACCCGCCGGTGTTGGTCCCGCCAATCATGAATTCAGCTTTACCACCAAAAGCGTCTATGATATCTAGATGCCTACTCACTTCAAAAGGCTTTGCTCTGCAATCGATGCAATACCACCCGATATACGTTTTGAAGTCTCCGAGAAATCGGATCTGCAATTCCCTTCATCATCAGGACTTTCACAAGGTCTGGAAAGCCATCACCTTTCGGAGTCAGCGGCTACAGATGACGACGGACTGAGCTTTCTTGACCTCCAGGAAGTGACGCCAGATACTTCAATCACTCAAGCCCCAGAACCTCCGACGTTTAAGAAACCAAAGAAGGGATGAGACTTGGTATTCATATGACTGGAGAACATCTGGAATCAGAGGGGAAAATTGTTGAGGTACCAGTGTCCATCTCCTAGGCACACGAATTGTCGCGGAGGCCCCGCTAATGAAATTTGACCGAGTCGGGAATTCCACGACAATCTGGAAAGCTTTCAGCAAACTCATTCCCTTGGAAAAGGAGAAGTACCTCGAATTGCACCACCTGGAATGTGACATGGAGTACGAGCTCATGAATCCCACTCTGGAGAAGAATCGACAGAGACACCGGATGGTAAAAGTGCTTGCGATCTATCGGTTAAACAAAGGTACTTGCTATACAGGAATAATTATAGTGTCCTACCTCCCTTCTCGGTTTAATCACTAATATCTTCCAAACACAAAATACGCCGAGAATCCGAATTTAGGCGACGGTGTTCTGACCATTTATGCCGTGAGGAACATTAAAGAAGGCGAAGAGCTCGTATATTTATATATACCTGACTTCCTTAGGCCGAAGGATCAGCGCCAGGAAACGCTCTACTAGTAAGGTAACTTTTTATACCTTTATAAGGCGTGTTCGGATTCTCATTTCGCGAGGTCGATGGATCAGAAAAGACAGGAACTCTCCAGACTTGACCAACGAGTATCCAACCATGAGCAATATCCTTGGACAAAGATAGTGGACGCGTCAAGTACCTTGAAGGGTTTTATTCTGTCTTGAACTGCTACTCGTACGTACAAAGTAGAATACGCTGCCGAGCCGTCCACAGGTCGTCATGGGGAAAATGCGTATGATTGACTACAATGATCTTTGCTCGTCTGTGTATAACGTTGCATCTCGCTGGGTTATTATCTCTCTCGTTCGTTTATCACAAGATTCTTCAAGCAGTGTCCCACCGCTACACCTAGTGACTATAACGGCACGACCCGATCCAGGCAGGTCTATACTAGGGTATGGAGAGCTCTGGCGTCGAACATGATCCAGTAATCAGTGCATCTCCGCTCGAGATCAAGTAATTTTATTTTAACACATTACTGAGTATAATAACCTCAGCCAGGGATCACATAGAAACCATGCCTCCCTCATCCCGCCCCTTGGACGCCTCGTGTGTACTTCCTGTCCAAATACGCCGAAAGATTGGCAGCACCCATATTGACATTCACATTGCCCCCGCCACTCGAATGTCCAAAATCGACGCCATACTGCCCAAAGTGCTCCTCCAAGTCCAAGTCCAGATTTACACCCGAAAAGTCCTGAAAGGGGACTTCCAAAGCATCGTAATTGATCGCCGACTCCGGCACGGGGCTTGGTTCTCGTGCCGCTTGCGCTGTTTTTCGCTTGCCCTTATTCTTGCCGTTTGTGGTTGATTTGGGATTGGAATCTGTCCCCGCTGACGACAACGAGGTGGAAGCTGAGGCTGAAGACGAGGCATGGCCAAGACTGCCGTAGCCTGAATCAACAGATGATGTGGTCGAGTGCTTGGGCTTCAGAGCACTGGAGCCCTTGGACTGTTGAGCAGACGGGTCGTCGAGGCTGGCGAGCTTGACGGGGACATAATCAGGCATAACAGCGGACGCCGATTCAATCTCCATATTGTGTAGATCCACGAATGCCGATGCAAAGTCAAAGTCGAAATTCGCTGGCATTGAATCCGTGGAGATGGCAAGACCGCGCTCGTCCCCGTGGCTCCAGCTGTTGCACTCCTCATCATATCTATCATTCTCAGGGTCAATGATCATAGGGACTGGGAAAGTCACCTCAGAGGTCAGCTCGTCCACAAACTGATTTTTCTGAGGTGGCCGCGGCGTGGAAAGCTGTGGCACCGTCCTGGCTGAGAAAGGTCTGCTGAAACTTTGGCGATGACCCGGTGAAAGAAAACGCGCATCCGACCCGGTCCTGTCGGCGGAACCAGGGCCATGAACAGGCGAGGGCGGAATTGAGGACGCGGGTGTCGTGAGACATATCGAGCTGCGCCGTGCCGAATCTGGGGCCCCGGCTGAAATCGGTGAGACGTCCCCAGAAGGGTTGCCAAGGGAAGGACTGTTCGCAAGTCGCAACCTCTCGAGGACATCCGTCATGGATGCCCTCAACTGCTCACGGATGAGTCGCCGCGCTTCAGCGGACTGAAGCCAACCCTGGCCCGGTGCGTTGGTGAGACGGTCCAGGCGTGATTCGAAGACTTCTCCCAGCACGTCCATTGTGTCTCGTGTGTCCGTGGGGCCGGGGCTGACCGCCGAAGGCATATCCACGTTATCCGCGTAAGGACTCGAAGGCTGCGGCAGGTCAGGGAACAAGATAGCGTATATAGTGTACCAGACCTGCTCCGCTGTGCTTGCCGGTCGCTTACGGCGGATCTCGTTGTATTGTGCCTCGTCGAACTTCTCTGGGTAAGGGCAATCTACCAGCGCGCAGGCAACTGCAGCCCGGCGGTGCTGATCCAGTTGATCCTTGCGGTCGAAGCGAGCATAACAACGGGTGCAGTGAATACGGCGCCAATGGACCCGATAAAGATGCTGTTTCAGGCGCGAGATGTCTGGCCAGTATCCGCTTGAGCATCCACGATACTGCTTCTCCTGTACGTTCTGCTCGGAGTACTTCGACTTGTCGTACTTGCAGAATGGGCAGGCGAAGAGCTTTTCCGGATTTTGGAGTGCGTCTGGATCCTGTTTGATCTTTTTCGGCGTCCCACCTGGTACATCTTCGTCCTCCTCCTCTGCATCTTGGCCGTGGCTTGGGGTACGCTTTGGCGACTGCTTCTGATTTGAACTCGTGGAATGAGCAGGCGAGACTGCGGCTTGCCCAGACCCAGCTTTGCGTTTGGTGGCATGAGTCCGTATCTTATCATGCTGCAGACACTCGTCAGCACAGTGTCCATTTTTCAGTGACCTCAAGACACGGGCTGGAGGCGACACGGTCTGGGAATGAGTACCTACCTGGGAGAGATCCTCAAACTGTGCACCCACGCCCGTAGACAATTCAGTCATCTGCCTTGCAAGTGCGGTTTGCAGTTGCAGTGAGAACATCTGCTGGTTGACGTGAAGGGCTGCCTCACGCTCTCGAAACGAAGCTTGTTGCTCCCGCAAAGTGGTCTCTTTCTCTCGCAAGGTGATCTGCCTATCGCGGAACTCCATCTCCAGTTCGCGCCGGCGATAGTCCAGCTCTCTCGCGTCGTCAGAATGCTTCTGGGTAGCCGGAATATCCCCTCGTTCAGCTTCCTGTGGCCTTTTCTCGTCAACAGTGTCATTGTAGGCCCAGGGGTTTGCTGCCGAGATTGTGGCGTCCATGGGGGACTCGGTCCACCGATTTGAACGGGCAGAGACATCTGGCATGTTCAAGCCCCACATCGCTGCAGCATAGTGCTGAGCTTCTGACCGGCTTTGTTCTCGGATCAAGTTGGATGCGTTCGCCTTCTCTGCGGCGTCCGGGCGGGATACACTGCGCACCTTCTCGGTCAGGTCATGCCGACAGCTCCAGCCAGCCTGATCACACGAAGAGCAAAGTATTCTGTCACCATTGTCACAGATCGAGCAGTGGTAATACACTTGGCTCAAGCGGATTGGGCTTTGACATGAGTCGCATCTCATTGATCTCGCTTTTGGCTGAGAGCCAGTGGCATCCAGGTTATTGTCGGCAACAGGCGACGCAACATCCTTTTCTTTGGCGGGGTTGGCGTCTTCCAGGAGAGCAACAGGTTCGTTGTCTTGTGTCCTTGTGGAGTCCTCGAATGGCGTGTACTGGGGGAGCTCAGCAGGCAGCTCCGCTATCCCAGCTGACGGAGGAGATAGGGATGCCGGCGGGGGCGGAGAGGGATTGAGATACTCCCGGATGGCCGACTTGCTGTCGAAGTCATCCAGAGTTGGCGGTTCGGACTTCTCGCCTCTGACGTGACGACTCAGTTTGGTCAGGTGAGACTTCAAGCTCAAGCTCTTGACGACGTGTGAGGCAATGCTCCTGGTGCTTTTTGTGCGTAGAGGAATGGTCTCTCCACGGGCGGCCGCATCCTTTCTCCGTGCAGCAGCAACATCAGCTGCCAGGAATGCTCGACGTAGCTGTTCTTCCTCCTTTTGAGCCTTGACCTGCTCTTTCTCTTGTTTTTTCAACGACTTTCTCAAGCGCTTCTGAACTTTACGCTGTTGACTGAGGGTCTCTACCCGCAACGGGAGCCGAGGTGGGCAGGGGTCTTGGAGCTCTTCGTCGATGTTGACTGTCCATGACGGCGAAGCATACGAACGACTGATCGCGGAAATCGGCGACCCTCTATAGAGGCTCAAGGAGGCGGCTTCGGTTTCTCGCTGTATCGTCGACAGGGAATTCAGACTGTTGGATCGGATGATAGGGCAGGGCAGAGCATCCGAGGCGGGGATGTCGCTGAAGTGACCCGGTCGATAAGGATAAGGGAGCGTCCTGGCCTTGCGCAGAGCGGCTCTATGCAACGATCCGACTGCCTCTGGAGGAGTCCAGGAATGCTTTGAACGCAAAGCTCTCTGTGTCTGATCTGCAAGCTGGAGTTCTTTGATGTCATTGGGAGACTCGTCGTCGTTGATGCTGATCCTCGCTCGGATATCAGGCTGATCCCGACCGCGGAGAGCCAATTCAGCCATATCGCGGGAGGACTGGTTGACCTGTCGAATTGTGGGCAGTAGTGGCGAGACCGCGTCTCACGGGTGGCAAGACGATGGCGAAATGATGCGATGGCACCAGTCGATCATGACTGAGGCAGCAGAAGCTGCTGTCCGGGAGGATAGCAGTCGTTTTGACCAGCTCGTCAGA
Organism: Capronia americana; assembly: GCA_016110215.1. Classification (NCBI taxonomy): domain Eukaryota; kingdom Fungi; phylum Ascomycota; class Eurotiomycetes; order Chaetothyriales; family Herpotrichiellaceae; genus Capronia; species Capronia americana. Next base: position 27,517 of record JADWQD010000003.1, read on the forward strand.
GACTCACTTTTGTTCAATTCCAGCGGGCTGCCCGCAGCAGCCCACGCCCGGAGCCTAGCGAGCGTCTGCGGGTTTCGCTGAGCCGCCTATTCGATTGGTCCTTGCCCGCCGGAACCTCTGATTCCCCCGTTGCAGCAGGGGGCCTGAGGCTCCCAAGCCACGCTGAAGCCACAGACAGCCACAGTCAGCCACATTCACCCGCCAGACGTGTCAGGGCGCCGAGCCGGAGTCTGCCTTATCAAGCTTATCTGAGCCTTCTAGCTGGATTAGGCTAGCAGACGCGGGCCGAACGCACGAGGCTGTCCTGTGAGTGGCGGTTGAAAATGGCTCGATGGCATCACCTTCTGACGTGCTCGGCTCTGCTTCTGCGGGTGTAAACCTCGCCATGGAATATTAGAACCATCATGTCTACCGCGATTCGCAAGAGTGCCATCACCTCTGCACCGAGAGTCATGGAAGCCGCTGCAAAGAGGTTCTTCTCCTCGCCACATTTCGCCGTGGCCGGCGCAAGTCAAGACAAAAGTAAATTCGGGTATCGGATCCTCGCATGGTATCATCAACACACGCTGCCCGTGACGCCCATCAACCCGGCGCGGCCATCAATATCTCTGCCATCGAAGACATACGAAACCGTGCCGTCGGTCTCGGCACTTCCTCACCCGGATCAAACAGCACTGTCATTCGTCACGCCACCCGCGGTCACAAGAAGTATCCTTCGTGAAGCAAAAGCTGCAGGAGTCAAAGCTGTGTGGTTCCAGCCGGGAAGCTTCGAGGACGAGGATTTGAAGTATGCCAAGGAGAATTTCGAGTCCGCAGTCGGTGGATTTGAGGATGGGACGGTAGGGGGTGAGGGCTGGTGTGTATTGGTCGACGGAGAGAACGCACTGCGAGAGGCAGGGAAGAAAATTGTGAAGCAGAAATTGTAGTGTGACAGTATTGTCAAACATGGCACCAGTCCGCCCCGGCTTCCTACGTAGAGAAGGTTGCAGGCCTCGAACGGTGTAGCAAGAACTACCGGACCTCGACTATGCCGACACGCTCGTCTTTCGGTGTCCATACTCCATATTTGCCAGAGCGTCCCCTTCCTCGACAGTTGCCACTCCCCCTTCGACCCTCGCATTCTTCAATTCCTCCTCGGTGATGGTTTTGATCGGCCCTACAAACCAGTACCTGCCGCCCCATCTTGGGAAGAACCAGCCTACCAAGCTGATGATGGTAATGATTCCGATGCATATCGGCGCATAATTCAAGGTTTCGGCATCCACGGGATACAATTGCGGCAGCAAGAGGACCGCGAACAGGAACAAAATGTAGGCCGACGCAATAATAGCTAGAGGTAAGGAAAACCTCCCTAGGTGCCACTTTCCGGGCACGAAGGATTTGCGGCCGACTGTTTGTCTTGCAATGATGGGGATCAGATAAGAGACATTGGTCGCAATGGTTGCAGTGGCAGTGATGGCCGAGAAGGCGACGGTCGATCCGATGACCGCAGTCGTAATAGCACAGGACATGAAGAACACCAGGAGAGCAGCGTTCACCGCCATCTTCCGCTTTGAGAGCTTCCTGAAGAAAAAGCTGAATGGAAGGACTCCGTCTCGTGAGATCGCGTAGGTGACTCGTTGGGCGCTCATGAAGCAGGACGCTGTGGCGCACGTGCTATCCACCCAGAGCATTGACAAGATTGCCACAGCGCCATTCTCGCCAATGAGCTGAACCAGATATTCTGCCCAGTTGTTCGCATACGAAGCTGAGATGATGCCATCAAAATCCTGCAAACAGAATAGGATGATAATAAGGGTAGGAACCGACAGGATCCAGGCAGAGAAGGTGGACATATAGATTCCCTTGGCCACGACCGTCGACGCTTGCTTCGTCTCTTCGGCAAGATGTGCTGCCGCATCGTAGCCATAGAAGACCCAAGCACCAAAGAGTACAGAGATGACCCTAGCCATTGATTAGCGGAGCCGTACTGCCCGGGCAAAAGGGAACCGCCAACGTACCAGCAATATGCATCAGACGCCTCCTTCTTCTCGCCAAGATTGATCCCGTTGTAGAACAAATCAAAGGCTCCATGACTGCTGTTAAAATGCTTCTCGGAGGCCTTGATCGGGAACCAGATCCAGTACATGAAGAACAAGCTGAAGAAGATTGCCATCGCAAACCGGAAATAGTATTGCAGCAATTTCGGGTTGTAGATGTTCGGGAGCATGGCGAAGATCATGCCGATCGAGGTGAGGAGCCAGAGGAACCATCCTTTGGAGAGGACATCGCTGTTGGGATATTTGATCATGAGAGCTGACACCAAGAAATTCGTGCTGCCCTGTTGGACGCCTGGAACTACACTAATCCAACCTACAAAGCGCATTGTTAGTGACAATGCAAGTGAAGTGAAGTCCCAGCTTCATCACCTACCGGCAAAATTCCACCATGCAGTCATCCAGCTCAGAAAAGGACCGTACTTCTCTCCTCCCAGGCGGTAACTCCAGAAGTAGATTCCCCCGGTCGTTGGTAAGGATGCAGCCAGCTCAGCCATCACCAAGCTGACAATGCAAGACAGGCCGCCGACCATAGTCCAATTTGCGAAGGCTGCTTGAGGTCCGCCAGTATACATGACCCATCCGAATAGCACAGGTATACCGGAAATGAAATTCATTGAGGTGAAGACCGAAGCGATTGATTCGAACAAGCCCAAGGAGCGGATGAACTCTTGCTTGTAGCCCAACGTGGCGAGGTGATATTCGTCATGGGTGAGGACGACGCGCACGTCACCCGGGGCGACATCCTTGATGGAAGGAGGGTCTGACGATGGATCTGGTTTCTCGATATCCATCTGTGTGGCCGTTTTTTCGACAGCGGAAGCCATAATTGCCGGCACCAGGGGGGGTTGTTGGACAGGCAGTGGAAAGAGACACACCTTGGACTTACCGTGGCCAACGAGGCCTGTCGTTCCATATGTATACCGTGTATGTTACTGCTTGGACGCTTAGTTAGGTTCCACCTCATCTCGGATATCTGCACTACCGGTGGTCTGGTCGCAAGGACTAGTTCCAGTAGTATGCATGGTCGCACGGCCAGTGATGATGCCTATCAGCTTGAGACCTGCAGAAGTCCGTTATCAACAAAGGTTGCCTCGGCGGCGAGCTTACTGGTGTGCGCCATGCCTATTGAGGCTCGAAAGTGCGGAGAAAGATTGCCCACGAGGAGCTGCTCGAAAGAGAAGATCCATCGTTGGCGGCATGGCGCCCAAAGGCTTATCGAGCTTGGTCAAGTCTAGACCTGAATCAGTAAACGGCTCTTTCTCAAGTGTCCTTTTCTCTGGCTGTTTGCCTGACCAGGTCACTCCGACTCGTGGTGGCCGCGGTGGGTTGAGATCGCCGCCTCTCTGTGGCGTCGAGACCAATCAAGCTGGAAGTCGCGAGCCGACGATAAGAGTCGTCTATGCGATTTGGCTGCACACCTATCAGTAATTAGTCTTGCATATTATTCTGCACAAAGAGGTCGCCTACGACCATCTCACCGGGTTCACCACGTGGAAGACGCCAAGACGGAACGAGGTTGCCTTGAAGTGGTCTGCAAGGGCCAATACCTACAGGGAACAACAGCAATGCCATGTCCCCGAAGCGTGAAATACTATGCCGTGGTTGAGGCATTGTTGACGTATTGTATGTAGTGGTGTAATGCTGTGGTAAGAGGAGGAAGAGTGACGGAGGTCTGACCGTCGAACGAATGCTCTACTGTGGGTCGTGGCTGCCAAAGGCCAACAGCATCTCAAAAAAGGTCGATACCGATGAGTTGAAGGAAAATGAGAGAAATCTGATGCAATTCAGAGTCCATGCGCATTCGATGACTAAGTCAATGGCTAATCAGCTGGTCAAGTCGACGTCCTCCCCAGATATGTTGCCCTCTCAGCCCGTATTATCATCCCAGGCCTCTGCACCTGTTCGCTCAGATGCATTTTGGTCTCGGAGTGTCGGAGTCGAAAGAATAAAGCTCGAACCGATGAAGCAGAGTTCGACTCTTCATGTGGATTGGTGCGCGAAAACATGACCCGGATTGCAACAGGGTCAAGCAAGGTATTTGATACGGAAGGCGTGCTTAGCTTTAGCTCATTCTCTCTTTACTCCCATACTGTAGCACAACGAATTAACGAATCTCACAACGCATAAGCTCGTTACAGTATTTCAGCTCGGGCCACGAGAACTTTTATCGATCTGAAACTATTGAATACTATGGATAGCCACAACTACCTCAATCCAAATAGGGGCGATTCCTTGTCGGAACGCCTTCTACCTGCCCGTCTTCTTTCTCTCGTAATATCTGAGAGGAGGATAACAGAGAAGCGTGATGGCGCCGGACATGAAGACACCAACGTCGCCGCCAAATGGTCCAAATTTCCTGGCAATAGGGCCGACATACTGGAAGAGTCTATTAGCAACAGCTCCATGCGAATGAGGTGACGTTGACTTACCCAAACTTGAGCCATACCAGGCACACCACCAGCCAGATATCCTGCAAGCAGGGAGAAGGTGGCTGCGGCGCCCCACGGGAGCTTGTGTGGCATATCCCAAACCTCCAGGTTGTATCCTTCACCAGAGCGCTTGCGGAACCATTGGTCCTCAATCAAGAGGATGAGGGTGAAGGAAATGGTCCAATAGCCGAGAAGAGACACGAAATCCGAAACAATGGTCGAGAGGTGGTCCTTTCCGATGATTGCGAGCAGAGCAACAACCAAGGCGACGCCAAACGACCAGATGAATCGCGGAACTGCGTGGAACCAATGGCCGAGAAGTTGGATGGACAGGCCAGACGAGTAGTTGATGGCGATGTTGTTGCCAATCACACTGAAGGTGAGGATAACCAAGCAGAATTTGCTCCAACCCGACGGGTGGTAAATTACGTGTAGCAGGCCGCCCAAGCCATGATCCTCGTAGGCATCGGCATAAGGCGGATATGCATTCAGGATGGCGGCGTTGCCAATGCAGGCACCAATAACAGTCACAAACACAGTTGGCAGCGTCACGCCAGCGAGGGTGAGGAAGAAGACCTTTGACGACTTGGTGGTGGCAGGGTAATTGCAGTAGTAGTCGGCAGCAATGGAGCACCAGCCGGAGGAGCTCGAAAAGCAGATGGTCATGAAGCTGAGCCACGAACCGGCAATCTCGAGGTTTGAGGCAGGGAATCCTGGAGCGTTAGGGCCGACGTGCGGAGCGGCTTGACCGATCAAGACACAGATGAGGATAAAAGACACAATCCAGCTGTATTTCTCGACAGTGTGGATGATGGAAAACCCAAAGACCGAGATCACGTAGGATATGATGGCGACGATGACGCAGCCCACGGCAATCGACATTGTGTAGTCGCTGACAGCGCTGAGCATTTGCCCCGTGATGACCACATTGACGACGGCAAAGCCGCCGCCAACGATGACATTCAGGACACTGCAGAGCTTGGCCCCCCAGAAACCGAACGAGTAGCGAGAGATGGCGATTTGTCGGAGTCCAGTCTTGGGTCCGAGAGTTCCAGTGTAAGCTGTGCATAGCGCGCCCAGGATTGTGCCAACAACGATGGCGGCGACCGACTGACCGAGCGTGAGGCCAAATTCAGGTCCGAGGACACCCAGGGGGAGGGTTCCTACGTGGCAGGTCATCGACCACCACATGAAAAAGATGTTGACGGTGGAAGGTGGACGTTTCGCTTCTTCGGGAATCCGGTCGATGCCCTGCGTTTCGATTCCCATCTTCTCATCCAGCCATGTTTCTCCTCGACTCAGCCAACGAAGGGGCGCAAAGTTGTTCTGGAGTTGTCTCGCTCTCGCGACTTCATATGCGGGAGTGACGCTGCCGTGGCGGATTTCAGGTTCGCTTGTTTCGTTGACCCCTGGTTGCTTTTCGACATCAACATCAACGTCCTTGGACATCTCTGAAGACATGCTGTGGGGTTCAATCGTCGCCATGTTGGGACTCGCAGTAGTCACTACTTGACGACCTAGGTCCTGGAAACGGCGGGGAGGGAAAGGGTAGAAAAGGCTTCTAAGTTACACACAATCGGAGAGTCGCCCTGATGGCAGCTGCCAGGGCATTAAATATAGCATTGGCGAAAGATAACACAGGACAGCCACCACTGCAAACATTATGCCACGCAGGAGCTTGATCGTATCTTACCTTCGTTAAGCACCGCGCCAGAGGTCTTGTTTACCGGACAGGCCCCGGTCTAAGGGGTGTGAATGTGACGCTGGTTCTCCAGAGAACGATGATCTGGAAGACTGGTTAGCGAGTAAGACTGCGGAGGCAGCCGATGGAAATGAAATAAGGTGTCCAAGTGGGCAGTAGTAGGCGAGCAGTTGATAAGGGCGATCCAGTCAGGGCGGTTGGTTTGCACGGCTACGCCACCTCGTCGATGCATCGGGTCTCGGAAGACATGCTGGCTTGGGACATACGCCGGCCACTAGACGAGCGTGTTCGCGCTGTAGGGCCACAGGGCCTATCGAGGGTTGCGTAAAATCAGCTGTCGAGATTTGTGTTTCTGGAGAAAGGCGAACCCCGCCAAGCCTTGACAAGCGAGACAAGCTCTCTGGGCAGTTGCTTGCTTTTCCTCGCACTGGATGTACAGTACGAGTACTAGAAGACACTCGGTCAAGGCCGACGGCGGCGTCAGCCCCAGTCCTTATCTTTTATTGGAGTCCCTTTCCATGGGCATGATTGGCCTTTGCTGCTGGTCAGCCGTCCTTCCTCATCCGTCCATGCCAGAGGCATATCCGACGGAGCATCGAACTCGCGACACTCGAGCAGCACTGCAAATCCTACTTGCTTAGTTTCGTGTAGCCGTAGACCGGAGCGCTTGAAGGCGCCCTTCTCAGAACTATCACGCAGGGTCGGCGTAGAACAGCCCGAGGAGGTAAAGTCGAGACTCGGCACACCAAACTACATCTTTACTTTTTCAGTGCGGTCGACATCTTTGGGCGGCAGTGACGCTTCCACACGAGATGAGCACCGATATCCCCATTATCGACTTTGCACGCGCGGCATCGTCGCCGGAGCAGCTAGCAGGCGAACTTCTCGCAGCTTGCACTGACTGGGGTAGGCATAAGCAATGCATGCATGCATGCGATGGCAAGGGTGCCATGTGGCCATGCTAATGTCTCTCCCAATTACAGGCTTCTTCTTCGTCGAGAACCATCCCATAGCGCAGGAGGACATTGACGGCATATTTGAACTGGTATGCTCGGTCGTTGTTTTTCCATGTGTGCGAGTTTGAGCGCAACGGTTGCAGGCCACGCTCCATGATGTGCGATGCTAAGAGGAACCATTCCTGCTCGAGCGTCAAATACACCCAGATGCCGCTCACCATGTTAGCAGACAATGTCCAGCAATGCCCCTTCCTTGCTATTATCTCACTGTGTCCATGATCTATCCTTGCTCCCACCATGCCCTGTTGACTGAAACCAAAACCACGACAGGAACGACAATTCTTCGCCCTCCCGCTGTCGGAAAAAACAAAGGCCCCATACATAGCGGCGCAGAACGCAGGCTACAAGCCGGCCAGCTCGTACGGGTAAGTGAGTACTCTTTTCTCCACCGGCTGCATCAGCCAGGCAAAGCAAACACGAGAGCAACCTAATTGACTGCGCACACTCACCCCTCTGCAGAGCAGACGGCAAATTCACCGACCCGCGCGAAGCCATCAGCATCAACAAATGGCCCACATCGTCGCACGCTGCTGCGGCCATTCTACCACCCGTCCTCTCTGACGCACGAGGTCAACTGCACGCCTTCCAGCGCCAAGTCCAAGCATTCACGACACAGCTCCTGGAACTCATCGCCCTGGCCCTCGGCCTCCCTCCCACGACATTCGCCCGGAACCATGACCCGGAGAGGGAGAACTTCGACAACTTCGAACTGATGCACTACCCTCCTGTCGCTGCTGGTACCACTCCCGACGCCTCGCCCACGTTCCGCATCTCCCCCCACACCGACTGGGGCACATTGACCCTGCTGTTCCAATCCACGGTCGGGGGCCTCGAGGTCCGGCCGCCAAAGTACACGTCACCCGCGCTTTCGCTGTCGACGGAGAAATGGACGCCCGCGCCGGCCCTGCCGGACAAGATCCTCGTCAACATAGGCGACATGCTGGAATTCTGGACCGCGGGCAAACTGAAGAGTACATGGCACAGGGTGGTCCCTACGCCCACCGAGGGGAACCTGGATAGATATACGTTTGCGTACTTCCTGCATCCGGACAAGGATTGCGTGCTGGTGCCGATGGGCGGGATGGAGAAGGAGGGCTGGGTGCCGAGATATGAGGGCGTGGGGAGGACGGCCGAGACACATATCCACGCAAGGATTCGGGCTGTCCATGGTGGGAAGAAGAAGGAGCATGATGATGGCAAGCGCGTGGTACTGGAGATGACGGCAATCGTGGCACAGGCATGAATCCCTCCGAGTTAGATACGCTCCATATATGCTTGTGGCCATGACCCGTCAAGGTATCCGTCTGTTAACCCGGTACGATCGTAGCTCTGTATGTTGAAGCTGGGACTTCATCACAATAACAAATAGTTACACCTGTGTGGATCGAATGTCAACTCCCCTTTTAGACGCGGAAATGTGAATCCTCAAGGTCACTGTCTCCTTACAGATTGATTGAGCGTACATAATAGAAAGCCGCGCATGAATGTGTACATCTTGAACAACGACGTTCATTGCCTCTCACTCTAGGTATCCCAGCTCCTGATCTAACATTTGCATACTGCTTCTTATACACCAATCATCCTTAAACTACCCTAGTATACAACAATATCCCATCAGAGCCGGCACAGGAGAACTCTAGGAACACATGATGTAAGTCGAGGAGAGACCAGCGAGTTGTGGGCGGTGGGCAGAGCCTCGAGACAGTGGCGCCACAGCATCTTCTGAATAGGTTGCGGATTGAGATGACCTGTACCACATGCTCGGATATATGCGTAGCGTTTGTGCGAGTGCCTTCGGTTTGGCACTCTGCGTCCTGGTAGCCGGACTGAGCGAAGGCAGCCAGCCAAGAGGCATTGGCATGCGCTTTTGTAAGCGTACGGCAGTCCACCGGGATGGAAATGCTCTCGCAGTTCCGTGCCTTTTGAGGCCGCCAGTGAGCCACGGTCTCACTAGCACCTGACAACACCAAGGTCGCCATTCTCAAACAACGAGGATTAGTGATCAGATATGCGCTGTTGTATCTCCGTCTCACTCTCCAGACTTGTGGCTCCCTTCAACCCCGCAGCCTCCTCAATCCTGAACCGATCTTCTCGATTCCAGTGTGGATGTGGGGTCGTTTGGCAGTGAATCCTTTCTTCGACTTGGAGTCGTGTCCTGCTTCAACCGCGGCAGACTGGAAGTGTTCGAGTTGTTTAGCTTGCCATGATTGCCAGCGCTGTTGATTGTCGTGCATCTGCTTTGTGAGCTTGATATGCATGCTACACGCTTGCGACGTTGGTGATGATGGGGAGGTTGAGTATGAATTCGAGGCTACGGTTGAGGCGACCGAGGCGGACGAGGATGGTGTTTCTTTGAGGGTGCGGAGGGATGAGAGGGAGGATGAGTGTGGGCGGGATGTTGTTTGAGGGCGTTCCATGGTGGGCGATGAGAGAGAAGACATTTTGCTTGAAGGTTGGGTGTTGATCGGGCTATGGGATGGTGATGATAAGCGATCTGGGCCCTGGAGTATTTGTGAAATATTTGTGGCTGAGGTTCCAGGTTGACGAATACGGCGGCCGATGGCGTGAGAGACGTTGAACTGCTCGATGACCTAGAATCCAACACTTGCACTCCGAGTATGACAGGCCGTTGTTTATCTACTGTATCAAAGTCTCCCGGAACTGGACAGCATGGGGACTAAAGATAGGGTAGATCTCCATTGCGCCATTCTGTAGTTAATCTGTCTGGCCGAGCAAACGCCTACCTTTCCGCGGAGTCAGGTCCTAAACACGTGGCAGGGGTACTCCGTAAAGATAGCCAGATTCCCAATCCTCAACGGGCTTGTCAGGTTGTCATTCCCTCCACATTTAGCCAGGCGAACATGCCATTGCTGTAGGCTGTGCCATAGGCTAAATATTGAGACCTGGTGATCGCAAAGAAGAGTGAATGGCGGGCATGGATACCGCATGGGGAATTCCAGGGGAACAGGAACACATCAGTAGGGTTGCAGTGATCCAGGCTGAGTTCTACTCTCGTTACGGCTTTCATAGCGAGGGCTGCGCTTTGGAAGCAGCAGCAACGGAATGCGCGGCCTTGCCTCCGGATACCTCTGGTGGTAACGCGTACTCGCGACTGCTTGCGAGATGTACGACGACCTAAAGGCTCAAGGGCGGCAGTGTCCTGAACCTCTCGAGCGAATTAAGTCCGTCAGCATGACATAATGCTGGTGACCTGGGCCCATGACAGATGCGTAGGGCGGCAGTATCCAACCAGAGCACTGTTCGAAATTTCGCAAAAGGCGCTGATTGAGGCAATAAGCAGGCCTCAGCGGTCCACCTGGACCGCGGAGGCGAGAGACCTGTGATGTGTAGATACAATATTAAACAAAGGGCTAGCTGGTCGTGGCAGATGATGGACTTGATGGCCGTTTCACAGGACCAAGAGCCCCCTGTTTTCCGCACTGGCAGAACGATTTGGAATGTGCGGAAGGCTCGTCGGAGTGTGTCCAAGACATGATGGGGAGCCTTCTTTTCAGATTGTTGCCAAAGCAGGAACAGAAGATTCTCAGGATATGCATTGCGATTGCGGATTTCATTTTCATGCTGGGGACGAAGAAGGGCGGAGGTCGAGGGGATTGACGGCAGCATGATCGACCGACCTTGGCTCGCTGTTCGTTATCTGTTGGGCGTCGAGGGCGAGGGTGTTGCTGGGTGACGGGGACCGAGTGGGCTTCTGAAGGCCATGCAGGGGCTAGTGTCAACAGAAGCGCACGCGCCATCTGTTCAGGAGAGCCTCATCCTTCTTGAATATTTCGACACCAGCGTCAAGAACAGCACTCGCAATAAACGGCACAACCGTTGATCAGTCGGAATCGAAGTTTTGGAAAGAAAGATTTGTACTGGGTAGCCTCAAGTTCAAGATGGTGAGTTCTTGCCTCCCATTCGTCCATTCATTTCCCGCTGAGCTGCGCAACCTTGACTCGGGACTCTTTCGTCCACCAACAAACACGCCCACCATCTCACCTTCTGCCTCCTGCGACTTTCTTTGCATCAACTCCAAACTCACTTCGTCCATTTATTCATAATGGCTAACTCTCAATCTTCCGCCGGGCAGACTTCAACCAACTACAAGGAGGCCTTCTCGCTGTACGACAAGCGCGGGAACGGACGTGTTGCACTCGAGTCACTAGGCGATCTTCTACGTGCATGCGGTCAAAATCCTACCCTGGCTGAAATCAGAGATTTGGAGAAGCAAGTCGGCGGTGACTGTAAGAATCAACGGACATTTGCAGTCAAACACGGGGACTAATCCAGGGCGCAGTTGACTTCGACTCGTTTCAAAAAGTGCTCAATCGACCAGGCGGCTTCAGAGACCCGGGCGAACCAGAAGAATACTGTCGCGGCTTCCAAGTATTTGACAAGGACATGACGGGATTTATCGGGGTAGGACAACTGAGATACATCTTGACGAACCTCGGCGAAAAGATGAGCGACGAAGAAGTTGATGAATTGTTGAAGGCGGTCGACACCAGCAGCGGGGAGATAAACTACATGGAGCTCGTCCGGACGATCCTCGCCAACTGACACGACTATTCTGATTCAACTTATGAGCAGCGACATACCGTCATGGCATGAACTTGAATGCATAGTTTTTGGGGGGTTGGCGTAACAATGAGCAAAGGGCAAAGTTGGTTTCCAAGTCAGATTGCAATGCACAAATCCTGCCTGGCAGAGCCTGATGCTCCACGGGTATCTCAAAATGCCAAATAAGCACTGGACAATGTCCAAGGACTACTTCTGTTCCGCCCAAGCAGGAGTTGCCGGCTCCCTGCCGTCTGCCATTTCCGCAGTGCTGAGCAGACCACCAGGGAGCAAATAGAGAGGCCTTGCTCGTCCATCCGCATGTGCCCAATGAGCCTCGTCCAGACTGTACCCCAAGACTAGTTTGCATCTGGCACATCTGAGCAAAATTCTTCTCTCAAATCCATCTTCCCTTCGAATTATGACCGGTCTCCGCTGCGGTGCAACGTTGAGCATAACCGAGCTGGCCGATTGAGCACTTTCGGTCTCGGTTGCGTCTGACCGGGTGATGTCGACGGGTGGAGCGAGGATTAGGGCGGCATCTTGAACGGGCTCCTGGCGGCGAGGAAGGGTTTGTAGGTCATGCGTCGTGGTCAAGACGAGCGTCGTACAGAGGCAGTGGTAGGTGTGGATTGGTACTGGCGGCGTTTCTTCGGCCATTCAATGCGAGATGAGGTTGGAGTGAGGCCAAAGAGAAGTTGAAGTGATCACAGAGTATACTGTTAGCTGTAGTATCGAATGCCTGATTGCACAGCTCCGTAGGTGCCTCCTGGTGCCTTCATCGTTTTGCTCCCCGCACAAATTCTTTAGCGGCGCTCTTGACTGCCTGCAGCTGCGGGATTATCATTTCTCGCCTAATCATCGTCTCCCCCGACGTCACCATTTCCCGAAGTCCCCATTAACTATTCCAGGCAACGGTGCGCGTCTCGCTCACGGTGACTCAATTCAACACGGGAGGCATTTCCTCCTGACTAACTACGGCCCTGTATGTTTGTCCCTTTGCTGCGCAAATTACAATGCCTCCCTTCATACCCAGAAAGAGGTCGTCCGCTTCGCCACCCTCCACTTCTCGACCGACCCCTACGAAGAGGGCAAAACTGGCAGATGTACTAGACGCAGAGGCGAGGAATGCACCAGGTCTCGAAAGGAAGGAGACCTTCTCTGTGGGGGGCAGTGACGATTCCGACTCCTCTCTGAGTGATGTCGACAGCGATCAATTCGACGAACTCCCCTCCAGAAGCAACCAGTCCTCCGCTCCGGCACAAAAACATGAGGAAGACGAGGAGGATGACATAGAGTGGGAAGATGCTGCCAGTCACAAACATGACCACAAGAATCTCCCGGAGTACAAGCCTCAGTCCGACGGCCCAATCGAGATCACGCTGCGCAAGCGGGACGATGAAGGTGAGAACTGGCTTGAGCAGGCAGCGGCCAACATGAAGAAGGCTCCTTCGAAACGGGACAAGCAAGTTAGGATTTGCACCCATCAGCTACATGTACAGTTCCTGCTCTGGCATAACGCGATCCGGAACAGGTGGATATCAGACAGAGAGGTTCAGCAGATTCTTGTCCAAAACTTACCCCCTCCCATCAAGAAAGAAGTTGAGAAGTGGAAAAGATCCAGCGGACTGGCATTAGCAGAGGAGGCTGGAAACAACAGAAACGCGGCCAAGGGTAAGAATCGAGGAAAGCAAAAGGCGGCCGATCCGCGTCGCGAGCGAGACTGGGGTCCACCGAGTCAGCGGCTCGAGAAGGGACGACCGGACATGAGCCACGGCGATCCTCTTATCTTGCTCTTGAAAGTGTTAGCCGCTTACTGGAAGAAGAATTTTTCAATCACTGCCCCAGGCCTGCGGAAAGGCGGCTATGGCACTACCCGCGAACGTAAACAGATGGTTCAATCCCAACAGAACGGCGAATATGACCTCGAACGGCACGGCGAGCGAATTAAGAATATTCAAGAATTTCGCACGCTCGCTAGGCGACTTGAAGGCTCGAGGGACGTCGGCGCACAGCTGTTTACGGCGCTTCTCAGAGGTCTGGGCATCGAGGCGAGGCTGGTGGCGAGTCTGCAACCCAGCGGCTATGGCTGGACGAAGGCCGAACAGATGCTGCCAAGGACACCTGCTCAAACAGGTGATACCGATACAACATCAGACGACTCTGATTCAGTCGATGTCAAGTCTATCTCGGAGATCACGAAAACCAAAGAACCTCAGAGGAGGAGGGGCAGAAATTCTACCACTGAATCAGCCTCTGAGACGGACGACGGCGACGACAAGTCCATCATTGACGTGACTCCAACTCGAAAAAAGAAGCAGCCTCAGAAATACGACCGCGATCACACGTTCCCCATCTACTGGACCGAAGCCATTTCTCCCATCACAAACCAAATCTTGCCTGTTTCGCCCCTCGTCCTTAATTCTCCAGTAGCTACGACCCCTGACGCTCTCGCAAATTTCGAACCCCGCGGTATCAAAGCGGAAAAGACAAAGACCGTCATGGCCTATGTAATCGCGTACTCCTCCGACGGGACAGCCAAGGACGTAACAGTGCGCTATCTCAAAAAGCACATCTGGCCTGGCAAAACTAAAGGCTTCCGCTATCCAATCGAAAAGATCCCCGTCTATAACAAACACGGGAAAGTCAAACGCTATGAAGATTACGACTGGTTCAAGCGTGTCATGAGCTTCTACGTTCGGCCCGACTTACTGAGAACGCCCGTCGACGACATTGAGGACGCAACCGACCTGGTCCCTCAACTAAGTGAGCAGAAAGACACGAACCAAGACGTTGACACGCTCCAGTCACTCAAAGCCTCAGCCGACTTCGTCCTCGAACGCTTCCTCCGCCGTGAAGAGGCCCTCCGCATAGGTGCCACACCGGTGCGTACGTTCATTTCAGGGAAAGGCGACAAGCTGAAGCACGAACCCATTTACCGCCGCGCCGACGTGGAACGCTGCTTGACTGCAGAGTCATGGCACAAGGAAGGTCGACGGCCAAAGACGGGAGAGGCACCGTTGAAACTCGTCCCAGTCCGCGCCGTGACGATAACCCGGAAACGTGAAGCCGAGGAACATGAGCGCGTAACAGGTGAAAAACAGATGCAGGGCCTTTACAGCTGGGACCAAACCGAGTATATCGTTCCACCACCTATTGTCGACGGAAAAATCCCCAAGAATGCTTATGGCAATATGGATTGCTTTGTGCCCAGTATGGTCCCAAAAGGCGCGGTGCACATACCTCTTCGCGGGACCGTGCGCATCTGCAAGAAGTTGGAGATCGATTTTGCCGAGGCCGTCACTGGTTTCGAGTTTGGGAATAAGCGCGCTGTGCCGGTGTGCACGGGCGTGGTCGTAGCAAAAGAGAACGCACGGGCTGTCAGAGATGCCTGGCACGAATACAATGAGGTCCAGAGAGCGAAGGAAGAGAAGAAACTGGAGGCTATTGTCTTGGATATGTGGAGAAAGTTTGTGATAGGGCTGAGGATCAGAGAAAGGGTCAGGGACACATACGGAGCAGATGCCGTCGACGAGCTGACTACTGGGAGGAGTTTCGGGCAGCCAATTATCCTGGAGAGTGATCACGAAGTTTCCGTGGCACAGCAAAATGGAGATGCTGCTGAGGACGATCTCTCTGGAGGCGGGTTCTTTCCCGAGTCAGACGAGGAGCATCCTGGCAGTGATCTTGAAGTCGGGTATCATCCCAATGACGACGAAGACATCGAAGCACCACGTTCTAGCTCGATGGGCGCAGAACGAGCGGCCGAAGCTCAGTATCCCACACCACCATCTGTCTCGCCTCCCAAACAGGTGCTCTCTCGACAGAGACCAGAGAGGTCACATCTGCGAGAAGATGAGGATGATGATGTCTCCGATCTCTCTTCGGCACCGACCAGTAGCAACGACACTTCCAGAGACGGCAGCGAGGCAGAGGCAGCCGATTACGCTGTTGACGACCGCAGTCAAAGTGACGCCCTCGGAGTGACGGACGGTGAAAGCGGTGAGGATGAGGACGACGAGTCGGAGGATTTCACGCCCGTTCGATCCAAAGCCCGGCCCAAGTCCAGTACTTCCAGGCGCAGAGGACAACTACGTGGGAATGATACGAAATCAACTGCTCAACAAAGTCTGACGCGGACAAGCACAAGAGCGAGGGAGGAACTCCATGCGACCGCTCCGACGACAACCGAAGCCGACGATGAATATGAAGGATCCCGCACGAGATCCATTTCGAAATCGAAATCTAAGTCAAGGTCCAAGCAAGCAACTCCGAAAAAGCGCGTGTTGAGGAGTGACAGCACAGTTGTGAAGAGTCCCTACTTTGACGGCTGATCACTGTGCTGGATGGAGGTGTGGGAATCAGCCGACAAATGTTCTGTAGTGGGTACTGATAGTACAACATGTCCTGACTTGTCCTGACTAGGTGCTTCGCCGCTAGATGGGAATAGGTTGAGAGTGTCTTAGCCATCCTTGATCAGCTGGTGATACAGAGTACTGAGTGCAGCGGCATGGGATATATCCAGATTCGGCCAAAGAACCGCATTTTATCAGTCCCGCCCGCTCAAGGTTTTGCTAATCAGGTGAATGGACGCAGTGAAGGAGGATCCTTCGAAAATTCAGGCCAGAAGCTACCCTTTCTGCAGGTCAACTGTGTACGCATACACAGTGCAGATCCGTCACCGCGATTCTCGATGGCGCTCTACTGGTGCAGACGACGCCGAGTTAGTTATGTGTGCTCCTGCCCAAGTTGGTACAGGTACAGCACAACTACACAGTATGCTTGCCGGCGCCCACCGTCATGCAGCCGCGGCGCAAAGGACCTTTCTCCCTGTGAAGCACACTCCTTCATCCGGTCTAGGGATTCTCAACGACAGTGGGGGTTCACTGTGATATTGAGGTTCCAATGCAGGGAGGCGCCGACGGTGTGCGTTACTACGCAGAATGTATACTTGTCCTTGTACTCTCCATACTGTGCACATTGTGGCTGCCGAGGCGAAATGGAGAATTCACTTTCTCTTCACCGTGCTGGTATCTACTCGGTAACTCCGTACTTGATACTCGTCCTTGTCGTAAATGCTCCTGGTGCTCAGGGCTTCGCCCAGAGTATAGGCCGTAATGGATACGGAGTACTCCGTAGGAAGGCACAGAGGTTCGAGGTCCTTCTGGAACTCATAGTACTTGTACTGGGTATACTCCGTACCTCGTACAGACACTACAATTGGACACCATATACCACGGACACCATCCTCGACATGTTGGGGTGGGTATTAAAAATATATGCTCCACCATATAAACCTTTTTTTCACAGTGGTGTGTACTGTGTACACAGTACTCGGTGTGCCTCTCCAATATTTTCTGGAAGCTCGACACTGTGCAGCTGTCACTACGAGTACTATCGCTGCTATACGCGCGCCCGCATCAGAAGATCTACAGTAGCACTTGCCTCCGTACTCGTACTGAGACGGATGTCACCTGACGAGGCCACAGAGAAGGCCGTAGATACCAATCGAAGAGTTTGGCGCGGATGGTGCGATTTGCGAAAACAGCCAAAGTCTGGTTGGAAAACAGGCTCAATCGAGGATTTGCGATGTGGACGAGCATGGCAGGAGCAGACGAGAACTGCATGTCTCACTTTAGTGGCACTAGCTGCATTAGCTGCATTAGCGTCTTTCTGGGCGGCTCTAACGGCCAGGCACCGCGCCACGATTGGCCGCTGCCGATTTAAGCTTCTGCGTTTTTCCAAGACCTGATCCTGGTTGCTACCGACTGACTGACCACTGACCTCCGGCGCGCAAGAATTTTTGCCACACCACCATCCTGCGCACGCAAGAATTTTTCCGGCTCCATGTTCCTGCTTTTGCGCCGCTGCCTCCCGAAGTCCTTCCCACCGCTAGGAGATCCGTCTTGCATGCTCACAATTGTCGAGTACCCAGTCGGGTACACAATACACAAGCTCCAAGAGAACAATTCAGAAGTACTCGTACTGGGTATACCACAGTAGTATTCTGACTGCCATCGTGAAGCTCTACGGGGTACTCGTGCTGCGGACTGCGCACGCAGGGCAGACGGCGTTTTGCGCTACGATGTATTCCGTCATGGTTGTCACCAGCCTGTGGACCTGGTGTCCATCCAAGGTCGAGTCGAGGCCGGATGCACTCCGCAAGTGGCGATTTTTATCGGCGCTTGTTTGTTGCTCATCGGTTGGCTGCCGACTGACCTTGATAGGCACCGATTGGCATGAAGCTCTTCGTCCTCTATGATCTGGGTGAATACCGGCTCAAAGCGGTGCAGAACTGCGGCTGTCGGCAACGCCTTTGCTATGCTACGATTGCTCCTATTCCTGTACGAGTAGTACCTCTACGAGTAGGGCCACGGTACTCCTTCAAACTGTTGGGTGAGGTACCGGTCGTGGCTGCATTGGAGCTCTACTCGTATCTTTCTCCAAATAACGCGGAAAGTTGGATCCGGATCGGAGAGATTCGATCTGGCTTGGGCTGACTGCTGTCTTGGTCGGCTCCCAAGCAGCTCCTTTCGCATCCTCCTTCCAGCCGTGCCCGAAGTGGTGTGCACCCTCGTTGCTTCGGCCCTTCATCTGGTTGGCTGCAGAGCCTCGGCAACCTCCATCAAGACAAGGCTTCTCAACACCAACAACACACTGCCAGCTTCGACTAGCGGCAGGCTCTTCGAGGTTTGGGTGGATACGAGGAACCTTCGCTTAGCTTCATCCTCGTGGCCGGGAAAATCGAGTACGACCTTGCAGTACCATGAATCCACTCGTTCCGACCTTCTACTCCACTATGACATGATGCTGTGAGGAACAGGTTTGGTTGCATGGAAACGATGCAGCACATTGCCAGATCCCGGCAACATCACGCCTTATTGTACGGAGCAAGTGGAGAGCAGCCTCTACAGTCATGCTCGCATGACTGAATCTACCACGAACAAAGGGCATGAATGAGGAAAAGTGGGCAGAGCTCCCCCCCAAGGTGCAGTCCTACAAAACCACGCATGTCCCATTGCGCGAATGCGAGACTCTTCTTCTACTCGTCCAGCCCGTCACTGAACAGATCATCCCTCGTTTTTTATACAGAGCTCCTTCGCTAAGGCTCCAAACGTTCGCTTCCCTTGTTCACGCTCGCGCTGTAACATAATCGCAAACAACTCATTTCCAACATGAAGGCTGCTACACTCTTATCCGTCGTCGGCGTTGCCAGCGCGGGTAGTACCTGGGGTGATTGGAGCAACACCACCAGTAAGTCGTCCTCGCCCCAAAGATGTATGGGCCAGACCAGAGTGTCGACCGTACAGCTGTTCGCCAAGAAGACCTGAGCAGCCTTGCAAGTCTGTACGAGTAAAGCGTTAACGTTTCTCACAGCAACGACAACTACTACCACCGCCAGCAGCACTACCCCCGTCACCTGGTCGGATTGTAGGCTTGCCCTCCCCATCCAATACAGGTCACATTGAAGACTTGTTTAGGACATCCTCTCGATTGATTTCTAACTACTTAATAGGGACCTCAAGCACTACCACAACTACCACCACTGTCCCCGTCACCTGGTCTGATTGTGAGTTTTGCCCCTTCTCGACTAAAAGTCACATCAGGCCTTGTTGAGGATAATTCTCTTAATTGATTTCTAACTACCTAATAGGGACCTCGAGCACTACCACAACCACCACCACTGTCCCCGTCACCTGGTCTGACTGTGAGTTTTGCCCCTTCTCGACTAGAGGCCACGTCAGGCCTTGTTGAGGATAATTCTGTTTATTGGTTTCTAACCGGTCAACAGGGACCTCCTCAAGCACTACTACAACTACCACCACTGTCCCCGTCACCTGGTCTGATTGTGAGTTTTGCTCCCTCCCGACTATAGGTCCCACCAGAAACTTGGTGAGGACAATCATCTCAATTGATTTCTAACTACTCAATAGGGACTACGTCAAGCACCACCACTACGCCCGCTACGTCAACACACGTTTGGAGTGACTGTAAGCTTGTCCTCCCAATCCACCACAGGTCGCATCAAGGACCTGGTTGAGGCGATCATCCGAGTCGATTTCTAACTTTGCAATAGGGACCAGCACCACCACTACCACCACTCCCGTTACGTCAACACACGTTTGGAGTGACTGTAAGCTTGTCCTCCCAACCCAACACAGGTCAAATCAAAGACCTGGTTAGGACGGTCGTCAGAGTCGATTTCTAACTATGCGATAGGGACCACCACCACCACTACCACCAAACCCGTTACGTCAACGCACGTTTGGAGTGACTGTGAGCTTCTACTTCCCATCCAATACAGGTCACAACAAAGACCTGGTTAGGACGATAGGTTGAATTGATTTCTAACTACTCAATAGGGACCAGCACCACCACCACCACCAAACCCGTTACGTCAACGCACGTTTGGAGTGACTGTGAGTGTCCCATGGCTCCCAAATAACTATCTTCCTACGAGGATTTCTTCTTTTCCTCGAACTTTGACATGGTCTAACTGATTTCGCAGGGACCACCTCGACAGTTCCAGCCCCAGTCTCAACCTCAGTCTGGGGAGACTGGTCTTCTCCAGCTCCTGCCCCCGTCTCATCCTCAGTCTGGGGCGACTGGTCTTCTCCAGCTCCTGCCCCCGTCTCAAGCTCAGTCTGGGGAGAATGGACCGCTCCCGCTCCCGCTCCAGCTCCGGTCTCATCCTCTGTCGTCTGGAGCGATTGGGCGCCAACGAGTGTGGCGACTTCATATGTCCCCGCTCCCGTTGAGAGCACTCCATCTCCGGTTGCAACCTGGGGTGACTGGAGCAGCACCGTTGCTCCTTCGACCTACGTTCCGGTCGAGGCCAGCAGCAGCGTCTGGTACAGCAGCGTTGCTCCCGCTAGCTACACTGCTCCCCCAGTTGCCACCTTCACCGGTGCTGCCAACAGCAATGGCAAGCCCGCTATGGCTCTGGTTGCCGGCCTTGTCGGCTTGGTCGCCCTCGCATAAATGAATGCGTGGGACGGGTTCGCTTCCTCGAGCTGAGAAATGCTTTGACTGAAAGCAGACCAACATCAAAATTCAGACTTCGATTCTTGCAACGTCGATTCCACATCTTGGCGCCAATTATGGTTTCATCCAAGGTGGCTGCGGGACGACGCTTGCCCAGCTTGCCAAAAACCGCTTGTACTGAAACTCTGGGCCGTGGAACCAGCACACCGACCTGAGCACACCATCATACATACAATCCTGACGACACGAAGAGAAAACTACACGCTCCTTACGATCAAAGATGATACATTCCTTACGACCAAAACATGATAGACACACTCCTTACGACCAAAAAGGCCATGACATAATGTCTGGATGCATGGATGGATATATTTGCACAGTATGCGGAGGGCATAATAGCGAGCGACGCATGGGAAATTGCGAACGCAGAAAGCTGCACCGCTGCTGGGGATGAAAAGGCGGACGCTGATGAGGAAAAAGGTTCATAGTGAAGTACTTGAACGTGCTGATATTTAATGTCTTCAACGTACTCACCCCTGCTTCTTTCGACTTTTTTACTCTTCTCGGTCTCTCGTTTCTGTTTTTGCGGCCAGAAGGATCCAGTCACCCAGTGCTGTCCTCAGTTCATCACTTGAAATCGGTACAATCCACGAACAACAGTCTAGAAACAGGAAGGAGAAAATAGATAATTAACAGGAAACTATCCAGTACCATCTGACGAGCGTGACAATCGAATTGCCAGTTAAGATACGGTAGAGAGAATGAAATCTAAAATAGACCTTCCTCTCTCCCTCCCTTCCGTTTCTCGAGGCGATATACTCTACCATATCCTATAGACTCTAGACCCTAGACCGTTTGAAAGGACTACAGACGATGTACAACGGAATATGCGAGTCACGACAGCGGTAGTAAAATAGGTATATAGCTATCGTATTCTGCCCTCGGAAGAAATTACTCCTCCTTCACCTTAACCTCACCTGCACCTGAAGCTTACCTACATCTCGACCTCAACTGCACCTCCAATCCGAGTCTTGGCGTCACGCGGGATCCTGGTGTCTGCGGTGCACGGTTTCTTCTGGCTCCCTTTTCCCTTCTTGCTCTGGCATGGCCGCGAATGGAGTGGCCAGCTGACAATCAGTTACAGCACCCTACATGCCCTCTAGCCCTCACAACGGCTTCGAGAAGAAATCCAAGTCTGCCTCAGGTACCCAGTCCGCCCACCACCACCGGCCGACGGTATCGAGCGTTTGTTCGCTGGAGAACAGAGTATCCTCATCGTCTTGAGGCAGGATGAGCGCGCCACCGGTATCCCAAAGGGACTCTGAACGGACAGCGCCAGCCACGTCTCCAGTGGATTCTCCGATGAGTCGAGGTTCCTGTTGGTGTCCTCGGCTTGCCATCGCCGAGGTCAGTAATCCATTTGCATTGCCGTTAGGGTTGACGTTCACTGTGCCCACTCTAGCAAAGTCACCCTGTGCAGCCGGCGCCACTGGTCGAGCGTTGAAGATTGAACCCCATTGGCGGCACAGCTCAGGCCCAAAGGGCACGAAGAACTCAGCCTCCTCAGCTGTCAACATCATATGGACTGATTGCGGTGTGTCTGATACGGCGGTCGACTGCTTCATCATCTGATTGACCACCCTCTCGGCGCCGATGGCGGAGGGGAACCTCTTCTTCAACCCGTCCATCGACAGCCTCATAATGTCGATCTCCTCGTTGCGGTGGGCGGCCAGCGAGGGAAACCGCTGATACGACAGCTGAAGCAGAACCGCGACCATGAGGTAGAAGATCGATGTCACTGATAGGTGCGGGATGTCCTCATGCGTGAGGTATTCCTGGAAGATGCCTGAGATGAACGACGCGGCCAGCAGCGAGACCGGCGCGGGCGGGTCATCCTTATTGTCATGGCGGAAGAGGATGATCAGCGCGGTGAAGTACAGGACATGCAGCTGGCGAAACTTGAAGTTGTACTCGGTCAGCCTGTTCGTCTTCGTCCCCGTCTCGCGACGATACAGCCGCAGACTCGAGGGCACGGCATTGAGCCAACCCCGGAGCGAGTCCTCGAAGTCGATCTTTTTGCGGTCCGAGAGTGTCCCACGCCGGTAATGTTCCGTCATGTCTCCGAGGATGGAGGTGATCTGGACGAACTGCATGAAGAGGAGGGCATCGTCGTCGCCGCCTTCGAAGTCTTCCACGCGTAGAGGTCGGACATTCGAGTCTTCGGCGTTGATGGCCCTCGGGCGGCCGTGGCTCGTGGCGATGAGATTGTCTCTGGACTGTTGCGCGGGCAATTAGCAACGCTCGCCGTCCATCTGCGTAGGTGGCCAGGGTGCCAGCCAAGCCATCACTCTCACTTACAACCAAGGTCCACCAGATCCTCCGGCGCAGCTTCGCCTCAGCCATCCTTGGATCGGGCTCGCGATGAAGCCCCATCTGATGCGCAAGCGCAACGCTAGTTCGGAGCCAGAAGCTGCTGTTGTCGATAGACACGTGCTCCGGGCCCGACGGGTTCAGCCACTGCAGGAATACGATGGCCATGATGGTGTGCAGATGGTTCTGCTCTGCATTGGTGTAGAACAGCACTTTCGCTCGCTGATAGCATCGCCGCCCGTGGTCCGCAACCTCGGACGCCGAGGAGACTATACTTCCGGCCACGAGCATTGCTGTCACCAGGAGCGTGTCTTGGTTCCTGGCATCGAGCCTCTCAAGGTCCGATTCACTGACGAGAGGCATCCATGGACGACACCAGTGCAGGAAATTCCTCAGTAAACTCTGCCTTAACGTCCCTCGAGGAATCTCTAGCGACGATACATTGCGCCTGATCCGGGCCTCGAAGGGATGGAAGGCGCCCGCCCGTAGGCCGGGACCACGGTAATGGGTCGCATCGTCCTCGTCGATGTCTAAATGGGCCGTGAGGTAGTCGCTCCGGCCGAGATAGCTGGCCTGCTGGGTTGGCGTTCCAGGCCCGTCGCCGTCCGTGAGAAGCCTCGCCTTCTTGACCTCAACGGGCCGCGGACTCGCATCCGTCTCGGAGTCCACAAGCCTGCGCTTCCTCGTGTGCGGTCTTGTACGGTGATTGTCAATTTTCAAAGCTTCCCGATGTTTGATCAGCACCCAGACTTACAAGCACGGCGTCTGTGAGTCGCGGCAGTTTGAGCAGCATTCGCGCGTGCTCTCATGCAGGTTGAGATCACAACGGACTTTTCTCTTGTGGCAGGATTCACAAGCAGTCGCCCTCTTCACTGGGAGTGATGGCGAGGTGTGTTTGGTTGACATGTTGAGAAAGCGTCAAGTATTTATTAGTGCTTCATCCTGGATGGCTTTTCGCCGAGGCGTTCTACGACAGTGCGAGCTCAACCGGCAAACGAAAATGATACTGTACGGAGCACAGGGCACGGAGTACTGTACCAGCTCTATCACCTCGGCAGAAAGAAAACGCCACACAGCCGGCCTTTAAGGTTCTAGTCCCGCGATTTCTTATCCCGACTCCGTACTGAGTACATGGCCGAATCAGCCATGCTCAAAGCTTCAGCTGAACCTCAGAAAAGCCAGTATGCTTCTCACGAACCAGGATCACCGGCGCTTGCTTTCCCAATAACACATGTCCTTATATGGAGATTAAAACAAAAAGGTCGACGAAACAGCCAAAGTGCCCAGAAGCTGGTGAAAGTGCAATGCCACTTTGAAGCACCACAAACTAGGCAAGCCTATGACGGGCATAAAACACACAGCGAAAACTACTCCATACGCCGTGGGTACAAATGCAGAGACATCGTGGGTCTACCCTGAGGCGTACCACGGAGCGCGCCTTAAAACGAAGCCCCCCCCAGCCGCAACGGCGACTTCGGCATCGGTAGGGCCATTACAAATACAGGTAATTCTCCAGCTACTGTCAATGTGCATCAGACGCAAGGGCTATGCCTTTGGCGGGCTCGGCCAATATGGGGGAGGGACGTAGGATGGCGAGCAGCACGCACGCACGAAGTTCTCTTTCAAAGTTCTCGTGGAGACTTCCAATCAACCCGAGGGGCTTCTTTACTTGGTTACTCGAGACCAGACTCACTACCGACCGGGGAATCTCAGACATGGGATGTCGGCCCATACAAATCGAGGTGAGGAAGCGAGAAAACTCTCCTCGATTTGCTCCCCTTTCCCGGGGTGGTCCCGTGAGAGCTTGTTCCTACAAGTTAACGCCTACCCTGTAGGTCCAACATCTCCCCGTGTCTTGAAAGGTCAAACAGGGGGGACGCGATGGCGTTTCGACAGACAAGCACCGATGGGGTTGTTGGACGTAGCGAGCAATTCAGCAACATGGTTATTACGTCTTTGTGCCGACCTTCTAGAGGTGACTTTGACGGTATCACTGTCCTACGACCTCACACCCCCCGGGGAAGATTGGCGGCAGGCAGCGCCCTCACGTTCTTGACCCGTCCTCGCCTTAGTCCTTCGCGACTTCTCTAACCTCGCCCTGGATTAGAATCTCCTTGTCCTTCCTCAACTCTAGGGCATCGACAATCTCTGCCCTCTCCTCCGGCGCCACTCCAAGGATGGCCTGCAGTTTTGGCGCCTCGGAATGGACTTCGCCGTCGAGGTTCTCGTCGATCTCCTCGAGCGTGCGTCCACGGGTCTCCACCCAGAAGACCAAGACTACGACCAATTCGAGGACGTCCCAGGCGCCGTTGATCATGTACGTCTTCCACCCGATGGCCTCCAGCGCAAAGGGGAAGGCAAACGTCACCATCAGGCCGACGCCATTGACGAGGAAGGTGTAGATACCCATGCCGAGGGAGCGGATGCCAAAGTTGAGGACCTCGGGCGGGTACAGCACCGTGAGGGGCGTCCAGCCAAAGCTATATGCTCCCTGGAACAGGAAGATGGCAGCCACCGTGCCGTAGATGCCCGAATTGTTGTCGGAATTCCCGTAGACCTTGGTCAAGGCGCCGACCATGAAGATGAAGATGGTCAGTAGCCCGGTTGAGATGGCGGCGAGGGATTTCCGACCGAGCTTGTCCGCCATGGCGGTGCCGACGAGGGAGACGACCAGACACCAGGCATTCAAGATGATGTTGATCTCCAGTTGCGTGGTCGAGTCGGTGACGCCGGCCTGCGTCAACATGGTGCCGAAGTAGTAAGAGATGATGTTGTTGCCTGACAGCATCGAGAAGACGGCGACGGTGCAGACCAGGAATATGCGCCTGCGCGTGGACGAGCTGTCGACCAGTTGCTTGACGAACGTCGGCCTCTCAAACGACTTCTCGAAGGCGAGGGTGTCGGTGATCTGACGGAACTGGACCATCACGGCAGGGTCGTCGATGTTGCCATTCGAATGCGTCTGGGCCAGTGCCAGAAGAGCCTCTCGACTGCGGCCCTGGCCCTGGAGCCACCGCGGCGACTCCGGCGTGAATGGAATGAGGATGATGCACAGCAGGCTGAAGAGGCCCTGCAGGGCCGACGGGAGGCGCCAGGCCCAAGTCGAGTCCATTTTTGCAGTGCCATACGTGACACCGGCGGCGATCAGCCCCCCTGTTCGTCGTTGTCAGCTGACCATTGTTTCCCATTCTCGGCTCGCATCACGACAATCATGTACTTACCCACATACCAGAAGTCATACAGCAAGGCCAGCGACAACGCTCGCAGCTTGACCGGTACCGTCTCGGACAAATACACGGGAGCAGCAATGGAAGAGGCACCCGTTCCGAAGCCGATGATGATCCTCGCGACGACAAACATGGCGATGCTCTGGGCGGCGGTTTGGAGGATGACGCCAATGATGGTGACAACGGCACCCATGAACAGAGCCCATTTCCGACCGATCCAGTCCGGAACCTTTGCAAATGCGATACCCGCGACTGCGCTGCCCATCCACACCGACGCCGTGTTGAGTGCCAGCGTGGCCGTGGTCAAGGTGAAGTAGTCCGTGTACGAAGGCAGGATGTTCAGGCCGTTCATCATGGACCCGTCAAAACCAAGAGTCTAACACCCTCATGTCAGCGGGGTCTATCAAGCGTGGCGGCGTATATGATATGATACTGACAGTCGATGTCACGCAAGAGGTGAGCACCAAGATGGTGCAGGCGAGCCATGACCGCGAAGGTACTCTGGCCGGAAGCTCCCAGGGAAGTGCCATTCTGCCTGTACTATTGTATGTGTATGGGCAATGATCGTGTTGGGGGGTGTAGCCATGTCGCCGCCGACCGAGAGTCTCCTCTACCTATCTATATAGTGGCCATCTGCACGCAGATACCGTCCACCAGCACACAACCGTGTCCCTGCCGCGCAAGGCCGTTATCTCGATTCGAAGCAAAGGAGGTGTCCGCAATCTCGAACACGGACGGCGCGGCCATCCTCGAGGGTGCCTTGACACGTGCCGTCCTGTGACTTCGCCTTATCTGGACATTTCCTGGAGCAGGGGACCTAGGCCCATCGATTGCCGATCGGAGGGGACGGCAATGTCCGCTCACAATGGGTCGAGTGGGTGTAGGTTTCCGAATCGGTCGACAGTCACCCAGCTGGAAATCATCTCGGTATACCAGTACACATCTGCCGTTCGTTGTGAAGGTTTCCGTGTGGCTGGCTGGCTTTTCAGGAAAGCTAAAGCTTGCGGGAATGCTTGGTTGACGCCGAATAATTCAGAAACACAATCGTGCTCATTCCGTCGTGGATATCCGTGGAGGCTA
The DNA here is from genome assembly GCA_016110215.1 of Capronia americana. Classification (NCBI taxonomy): domain Eukaryota; kingdom Fungi; phylum Ascomycota; class Eurotiomycetes; order Chaetothyriales; family Herpotrichiellaceae; genus Capronia; species Capronia americana. Next base: position 54,925 of record JADWQD010000003.1, read on the forward strand.
TCCCATCTGGTCACCGCATTCCATCCCACTTGTTGGTTCTTAAATGCTTTGGATTGTGGCGCTCGATCGTTGAGTGAACATCAGACACAGACGCAACGTAAACATGCCGGGCAGACTGCTTAGTTGGCCGGACTGGCCCGAGTTCACAGCTGCGAAGGCCGAGCCCGGCGACGACTTGGTCGGGTACAAAAGAACGATCGCCGAGAAGTACGGCAAGGACAATATCATCAAGAGCTGGCTCAAGGTCTGCGAGCAGCTGAAGTCCGTGACGGACCGTATCGCCGAGCAAGGAACTTCCGCCATCCCCGAGGTCAGGTTCGACGAAGTCTTGGAGCTGACGCCCGAGCGAAAGCAAGCCCTCAAGGACGTCGGATGCTTTGTCGTGCGAGGCGTGGTGAGTCGCGAGCAAGCCGACGGGTGGTTTGAGGATCTGAAGCAATATGTGGCCGCCAACCGAGCGTCAATTGGCGGTAAGTGATGTTTTCTGGCGGGCATCCACCTCCCTCCATGCCACAACCATGTTCGTTCGCTGACCCGGAACAGGCTGGCCTGAGGAGACGCCCTTCATTCTCAACTTGTACTATTCTCCTACGCAGATGGCCGCGCGCTCACATCCCAACCAGCTGAAACTCGCCGAGGAGCTCAATTCTTGGTGGCACGACAAGTCGGGCTCTTCTTACTCGCCTGAGCCGCTGTCATATGCGGACGGGGTTCGAATCCGGCCTCCGGGCGTGGCCTTTCGCGGTCTCGGCCCACACATCGACGCAGGGAGTCTTTGCAGGTGGGCTGACCCGACCTACCAGTCCGTCTATGCCGCCGTGTTCTCAGGGCATCCCGAGTTACTCGACAACTACGACTTGAGCGCCCGCCAGCATGCCAGGCAGGCAATGTTTCCCGGCAGCGCGCATTCGCGAGTGTTCAGGAGTTTCCAGGGCTGGACAGCTCTGACCTCGGCCGGCCCCGGCGAAGGAAGTCTGATGCTCTATCCCAACGTCAAGTGGACCATTGCGTATATGTTGTTGCGACCGTTCTTCCGAGCTCCAGAGTCCGAGTCCGAGGCAGATATCATGGACGCCAGCAAATGGACCTTCAACATCGAGGACCCGTGGTTTCCCGGCACCTTCAGGGAGGATAGCCAGTTGCTGAGTCCTTCGTCGCACCCCCATCTTCGCCTCCGCGAATGCATGGTCGGCATTCCCAAAATGAACCCGGGCGACACCGTCTGGTGGCACGCGGACGTACGTTGACCCCGCTTTCTTTCTTTCTTTCCTTTTTCCCCTTCCCACACATAAAGATCCCGCCGGCTCTGTCCATACTAACGGATAGTTGATGATATGCAGATGTGTCACGCGGTCGAGGTCGAACATAACGGCGACCACGATGCCAGTGTGGCCTACATTGCCGCGACGCCGAGGACGGAGGAGAACAAGAGCTACATCAAGCGCCAGCTGGAGGATTTTCTGGATGGCAGACCGCCCGAGGATTTTCGACGAGGGCCCGGAGAGAGGAGCTTCAAGCTGCACACTGGAGAGGCCGGGATTCTAGGCGGCGAGGCTGGAAGGAGGGCCATGGGGTTCGACTTGATTGTGTGATTTGACATCTATGGCTCTGACCTGATCGTGTGATTTGAGGCCATGGCTTCGACGTGATTGTCTGATTTGACAGCCGTGTACTTAACGAACAGATCATCTGATATGTCGCACATTCAGAGACCAACCCACTACACATTAGCAGGCCGATAAAGAAGACGGGAACTAGAATCCCTCTGCCCCCACGTCCTGACTTGAAGTTCCCAGTACTAGACATACCACTACGTCCGCAGTGATGAAATGAAGTGAAATGAAAATGAAAATGAAATTGATTCCGCAGTCTCCCCTGGGAAGTCAGAGAAACGACCACCCTTCTACTGTGTACATACCCACCCCATCAACCCCCGACTGGATCCGATTCCAGTCAGTAATCCAGTCAGTTAGTGCCCATCCAATTGCGTGCGAGGGCAAAGAACAACAACAAGCACAACGAACACCAGGAGGACTCCGGCGCGTAGCATCTGCCGTCGCCGCCGCCGCCGTCGTGTGAAGCTCGTGTCATTTTGGTCTTTGAAATGCTTTACCCGGGCGAGGAAGTCGATCTACAGTGAAGTATATATCACTGCATTACAGAGTAGTCCAGTCCAGTCCAGGTCATGTCGGGTCACAGCAAAGACGGCCCTTTCGAGGGAGGGAAACGCGCGCGACGTACAGTATTAGTAGATGGATGGATGGATAGATAGATAGATAGATAGGAAAATTATAGATGAGTATTTTTGCTAGATCGGATCTGTTGTCTGGTCTGGTCTGGTCTGGTCCTGGCTGAATTGCCTGCCTGCCTGCCTTGCCTGCCTGCCTGGCTGACCGACTGATTGCCTGCCTGATGCTCTGACTGACTGTCTGTCTGATTGCCTGATTGATTGCTGGGTATCTCAAAAGTAGGAAGGGCGCGGGGGGAAAAAGATGCATAAGACATGTGGAAACGAAGCACACGCTGGCTGGCTCGGCTCCTCTCGTCGTCGTGTGTACCAGTACAGTACAGTACTTTAAAACGTCAAATCATCAATTCTTTTCACAAAAAAAGCCATGCACCATTCATCGACAAAGCTTCTGGTAGCTTGCGAAGGGGCAGACGAAAACTATATGATATTCGCTATTGTCATGCGCGCTCGGTTTGTACCCGGTGGTTCGTTGGGGATGGTGATGGGCGCGAGCGTCGGGCCTGATATCCCTGGGGCTGGAGCTGGGCCGTTGGGTTGGAGAGGCGATCTACTGGGGAGCTGGTGTTGTTGCTGATTCTGATTATGCGTATACCGTTGCCGGTCGGTCAACTGTTGGAGGTACCGGGCCGAGTTTTCGACGTGTTGCCAGCCGCCCCAGTCGTGTTTCTCCTCCTCGGACAGCATGTTGTCCCAGGAGGGTGACTTGGCGGGCCCCGAGCTGCCCTGGGCTTCGTGCTGCTCGCTGGTCGTGTTCCTGGGCCGGCCGTGCTTTTGGCGCCGGCTGAGATGCGTGCCCGTCTCGGCACTACCCCAGACCCAGCTGTTGGTGCTGGCTTGGAGGTCCGCCGACAGGTAGACCAGGAGTTCCTCGTCCTGGTCAATGTCGATGCCGGACGCCTTCTCCACGCGCTCGACCAGACAGCGCAGGAAGAAGGAGAGGTGCCGTCCACAGCAGATGTTGATGCTGCGGGCGTCGTTGATCGTCGCGGCCGCCCGCAGGAGCAGGAAAAACGCATCCCAGACTTGCCGAAATAACAGAAAGAGCATGCATCTCCACAGATGTGTGCACAGCATCGTGCTCGCCGCGAGCACGAACCGTTGCTCCCACTCGTGCGACTGGACGTGTGGGAGCATGCATCTCGAGAGCGCGGTCGCCGTGTCGCGGGAGGCATGAAGACACTGCTCAATGGCCTGGGCTCGTTGCTCCGGAGAGCACGAGGGCGACAGATTGTGCCGGTGGAGCAGTATGCGTGTGTTTTGAAACGAAATCAGGGGCGCCATGATACACGGATCCAGGCCTGCCGTCGAGGAGAGCTGCAGCGGCCGGGGAAACAGGTGTAGGCATTCGCCCAGGTGCGTCTCAAACTTGGTCAGGGCCTCGCTGGTGATACACAGCGATCGGAACGTCTTGGCCAGCGGCGCCATCAGCCGTGCGATGTGGATGTTGGAGAGTAACAGCGTCGGGGGGAGAGGGGTGTGCACGTCGTCGGCCATCAGGCGTTCTTCATCGAGCACTTGCGGGTATTCGGTGTCGCATTCGTCGTCGTTGATGAGCATGGGCTTTCCCAGCTCCAGTGCGAGGAGCCTGTGGCCGTCGGTTAGAAACAAGGGGGCAAAAAATTCAGACAGAGAGAAGAACCTACCGGTCCCAGACGTAAAATGAGTACCAGATGCGTTTGCGCATTTCGCCTTCGACGGGCGACCATTGCCCGCCTTGGACGTGCAGTCCCAAATCCTGCACGATGCGGATCGCAGAGCCCAGCCAGATCCAACTCGCCGATTTCCGGTTCATCTCGATCAGCGCAATGCTGGCGAGGAAGGCCACAATGGCCTGGTTTGTGGACACGTCGTCTTCCCAGAAATTGATGGTCGAGATCGCCCGGGTCAAATAATCCTGCGCCTCTGGGAGCCTGGCCCGGTCGTGAGTGGCCAGCGCGCCACACGCCAGGACGGCGTAAAAGGTGGCCACCCAGTCCGTCGGCAACGACTGCGCGCCGCCCTGTTCCATGGCGATGGCAAAATTGCGCTGGAACTTGGGCCAATACAGAACGGGGAACAGGCGATGGATGTATTCGTGGTAGTAGTGCAGTAATCGTTCGGCCGCGGGTCGCGTCGGCAATCCCTGTAGATCTGAAACTCGAATGTGCGTAGTGTGCGATCGAAGCTGGACTCCTGTGACCGGCGGTTTCAGCAGGCCACGACCGACGTCGTTCAACTGCACTCTGGCACTTGTGAGGTCCTGAGGGGCTCTTGCTTTCAACATCCTGCGTGGCGATTTGCCAATGGCCGGGAACTCGGCGTAGACGGAGGAGGCAGAGTCGGGGCGCCCGTCCGCGGAAAGATCAGGCTGGTGCTCGACGGCATGGTATCGCTCGAGCTGCTGGCGCGCTTCCAACAGTTGTCTTTCTAGGTCCTGTACTTGTCTGCAAAGGTCAGAGGCCGGCGCGGAGGGCGGAGCGGGGCGCCATCCACTCACTTGATAGACGACATGCGGCGATTTGTGTCCTTGGTGAACTGACAGCGGACATTGCGGCTGGAGCACTCGGTGCAGCTCGCCGTCTCGGTCGCATCACACTGCGCGAGATGTGTCAGCAGTCGACAAGGTAGGTGGTGCTGCCCGACGGACCTTGACCTTACGTTCCCGACAGGCGTCGCAGCTGGGATCCTTCCTTCGTTGCCGGTACGCCCGCTTCGGGTTGTGCATCATGACGACGGAAATCTGGGACGGGGACGGCGTACTCTGGGCTCCACTGCTTGGCCGCAAGTTCTCCCCCAGACGAGAGATGCCTTCATTGGGAGACAGCGGCCCAATGTCGTGAGGGCTGTAGTAAGACGGCATGGCAGCAGGCTCCGCTGCAAACAGCCCCGGACCGAGATGCTGCGATGATGGATGAGATGCACGCTCCAGGTCGTGGGCGCTCGCCCACCTGCCCAGAGCGGCGGCTGGCGGCGATTCTTTGGAGGACAACGACTCGCTCATCATTCACACTCGGCTCAAACGGTGGCCGGTCGTCGTCGAGGGTCGCAGAAAGGGCCTTTGGTCACTCTTCAGGGACGAATTCTCTTGCGATCTCGAGGCATGCCCGCCCGCCACTTTCCGAACCCGGACCCACAAACGGCAAGCAGCAGCAGCAGCAGCAGTCCAGGACACTCAGTCCATAGCAACAGAGGAGAAAGACACACGCCTGCTCGAGAGGGTGTTGTGTGGGCGTGTTACTGCAACGACAGAAGCGAGGTGCAAGAATGGAGCCAGGTAAATGTCCGACCTTGGCCTACTGGTTCCGCTGAGGAGTAGCGAGAGTGATGCATGCGATGCGAGTGGTCGCCACTCTCAGAGTCAGGTCAGCCGAAATTGTCGCTAGAATATCGAAGAGAGAAGCGCCAACGGGCAGAAGGAGCCAGGTGTGAGGGCGCGACCGTGAGCCCGAAGTGGTCGCGCGATAGCCATGCGCTTTTTCCACTGATCTGTCGATCGGCATCCAACGAAATTTAGGGCCAGATCTTCACGGCGTCCTAGGAGGGAAGAACTTGTAGTCTAGCTCCATCCACGCCTGGAAAGGGGGGAGGTCGAGGACTCACGCACGAGGTGAACTGCCGGTGCGCGTGGCGTGGGAACACGCCAGAAGAGGGTCCGGCTCGAACATGGAGTTTTTCAAACCCGGTGGGATGAGACTTGTTGATGTCCAGGACACACCATCGCCTGGCCAGACAGGACATGACGAGAAGAATCGGATTGATGCGCAAGCCTGAACAAGCTAGCAGCCAGCCCATTGCTAGGCGCCTCCCCGGTTCTAGCAGCCGAAGTGAGAGAAGCTAGCCACAACGTCCTCAACAGCCGAATAAGGCATGACCGGCATCGGCTTGCCGCCTAGCACCAGGCCATCATCAAAAACAGCCCCCCTGTCCACGGAGCAAGCAGGGAGGCCCATGGCTGTTTGACCCATCCGTCTGCTTGAGCCGCTCTCCGAGTTTTGGACTTTTAGCTTTGAGGAGACCTGGGACCCGAGATGTGGTGCAGCAGGGCTTCGTACCTGTTCGTGGCCCCAACCCGACGGGTAGTACGGCCATTCCAAATCCACCACTTCCCACACGTTTGAGCTCCTGGACCACCTGACACGCACATGGGAGACAGGACCACGCGGCTAGGACCCAAGGACGCGGTGATTAACGCTGCCCTGGTAGTGCCTGGTGCTGGTGCCTGGGTGGTTCCTCACGGGCTGGCTGCTGCTGACATGTTTCCACCGTCTGCTCCCGGCTCCATCGACTACCCTCTGTGGCGGCTCCTGTGGGGAAGGCCCGAGGACGATCATAGGCCTTGGCTGGGTAGGTCGGGCCCTGGTAGCCCTAAGCGGCCCTAGCCTGCCGGACGGAAACACAAGATGCGATCACCATCGCCTTGCCGTATCTGAGCCGGTTCGAGCTGCTCTGAGACATGGTGATCGATCTTTCCACACCGCGACAGCTCTTGTTCTAGAAAATCTTGAACTTCGCTGAAACATGTCGCCACACTCTGCTTGATGGGAGAATGCCGCACGGCACAGCAGCCTCCCGGACGTGTGCATGCTCATTCCCCTCGCCGAGACTCGTAGGTACCTTGCACCGTACCTGAAACGCGTCCTGTTTTTCCAATGCAGCAACCTCAACCTGGATACCAGGCGCCTACGAATGTGGCACAGGTCCACCATACGCCGCATACGGGTACCCTGGGCAGATGGAATACTCCGTGAATCGTCGGTCCACACCTGAGACGTTCTCCGCCATGTCAACCAATCTTCGGTGGCACTAGCTCGCCAACCCTGACTTTATGGAAGGTATCTGGCCAGTTACTTCTGCTTCGCTTGCCATGATAAACAGCAAGTTCCCGAAAAAATCATGGCACAGGTGGACACGGGAGGCGGTGGACGTCGAGGTCAAGTTGTCGGCCCATGCCAGCCACCAGCCAGGGTTAGAATGCGCCGTCGATCACGGGGTCGGTCAAAGACCGTCTAGTTAGGATACGGGGGTGTTCTCCGGTTATCTCGAGTCGAAACTTAACCCTGCCAGCCCAAAATTGATGTCCCACTACCGGGTACAAGAGTGGGAGTTGGCTTCGTCTCTCATACGACATCAGTGTATACGAGTACACAGTAGACGCGTGGACCCGTACACTGCCCACCAGCGGACAAGCATCTCCGTGCTCTGACGTGTCGGATGGCAAGAAGCCCAGGCTTCCGCTAATCTCGACGACGGCCCCAGGGCTCTCCTGCTTGTGATTAGAGAAGCACAGCCCATTCTCCCGTCATTTCTCGAAAGGTAGCTTTGCTTGAAACGGCCCGATTAGTTACGTCGCAAAGTGCAAGGTATCAGTCCTCTGGAAAGTGGAATGAGCACTGAGGAAGCAGGATCAGAGATCCACATCAAGTTGCAGCGAGGCCATTTTGGTTCGTGTGCATATTAAGAGATGACCCAGTGCCTAGTACGTGCTCCATTCCCTAGGCGGAGAGGCTGGATTTGATCTTCGCGTCAAATGTTTCGTGGCGGTCAAAAGCCGCCATCGCTGTCTGTTCTCCTTTGGGCCTGCGGACTCCTGTGTACTCGCAGGCGGGGGACACACGACAATCTGGGCAAAGCACGTCGGTCCCAGACAACCGTCGCCCTCAGTCAAGGGCACCAGGTTTCTCTCCTGCATTGCCTCTCGTTGAGCGATGATACGTAGCGGGTCGCTGCTTCTCATTGGGAAAAAATGCATTTTCCTCTTCCGACCATGCTGCGCGACGACGAATGCTGCTCATCTCGCGGCGAGCTGCCAGGAAATTATGGAAGTGGCCAATAGTTCCAGAAGACCGGGTTGGCTTCCAGCACTAATAATGTGGAGTTTGGGGAGACCTGGGACTCAGATGAGCAGCCAGGGGGCCGGAAACCAGGGCTCCAAGGATCACCCGACTAGGGGTGTCCAGGGGGTGTCATCGAGTCGTCGAAAGAACCATTGACAACAAAGTCAAGTCAAGACCTCGGATCTACACGCTGCTCACCAGGATCGACGGTGCAGGCTGCAGGCTGCAGGTTGCAGGTTGCAGCTGATGACGGGCGCCAGGATGGGATTTTCCCCTGACGTACTGCACCTCCGGTCTCCCGGGCAAGAACAGACGACTATTCATTCTCGAGATACTTCGTAATGCCGCGGGCTTGCGTCAGGTGTATCCCGGGGAGGGGCTGATGCTCGCCCGTGCATCTCGAAACACAGCCGTCAACAAGTCGTAGCGGATGATCCATGGGGGTTCGCCGAAATTCGAACGACGAGACACTCCAGGGACACGCACGGTAGCATCCTCTTCTTCCCTTGGCTTCGCTAGAAGTCGTTACCAAGTCCAATGTGGAATGACGCGTCCCATGTGCAGCGTTGGCGACCGAATCTGGCAGATCCAATTTGCTTCACCGCGCATGGTGCGCCAAACCACGGCTTGACTATCAGCGTCCTGCGCCGTTATACTCGGTGGTGCGGCGTACGAGGGCGAATAGTATCAGCAGGCATCATGACGAGCCATCGGCGACTGGGTGGCGAGGCGCATCACAATAGCCCAGCGCGTCCATCTCCGTTTCTCGCAGTACGTAGGTATGCAAGGGGACTGATGCTTGCACCGGGAAGCCTTATCACGACCCCAAGATTTCGAGATGCCACTAGGTCACTCCCCGGGGCTTAGGGGATGGATGCACCAGAATTGCTGTAGAGCTTGCGGCATACAGGGGCTACCGTTTGGCGTCCAGGTTCGATGCCAAAGCTTTTCGCCCGTTCTACTCGTACTGACTCCTCGGAAGTCTCAGACGGTCGGATGCTCGTAGGCCGCAATTATCTGGCCTAGACTCCCTTTTACACCGGGTGTGATGATTGTCTGCGTGCCGGCACCAAAGCCAAGACATCCATGTTCAATCCTCGCAACGCAATCGGGAAACCAGCCGAGGATTGGCGAAGAACTGCGATCGATCTCCGTGGCTTCGAAAGGAACAAACGGCTTGTCTCAGCAAGCGAAGATCTCATGGTGCAACGCTCGATAAAACGTCCCAGGCTCGTCACTGGGAAGAGTCAATGAGGCTCTAACTGCCGATTTTCTGCAGGGAAGGAATGGTACCGATTTGCCTGTGCCAGACTGGTCCCCGGCCCAATAAGGCAGAGACCGATCCCTGTCACTCGGGGACCTCTTTGAACTGTGGCATCATGAATGCGGGTTCCACTTCTGTACTATCTGATCGACAATTGCTGTAAAGCCCTCCATCTCTTCCTCGGCCGTCATGCCGGCCAACCCCATGCTGCATCCCACATACACTGGCCGTTTCATCTTGCGCGCGAGGATCTTCGCCATCCTGGTGGCGTAGTCGATACTGGAGCCCGAGGTCGATAGGGCCGTGCTGATCACGTTGCGCTCGTCTCTCATCTAGAGCGGGTCAGAAAATAGAAGGGTGTAGGAGCAGGAGAATGGGGTTGCGTACATCTGGCATTGCATAGACAAAACTTCCCATTGGCGGCCTGGCACCCTCAGCGTCGCCGAGATCGGTCGTGGTCAAATGGACCATGGTGCAGGTTCCGATGAGAGTCAGGTGAGCATGCACATTGAGATGCGGATGTTTGGGCAACGGAAACGACAGCTCGACGGGCTTGAACGACGGCTCCATGATTGTGCCAGCTGCGGGTTGGTGTCGAGGGAGTCGTCGGGATGGGGGAGACACGAGTACGGCTTTGACAAATTCCAGTTCCAGCGTATGCCGTCGCGGAATCTGTCATTGAAAGTCGAGTATTGGAATTAATTGATGAATTTGATATCGACGCTGCGCTTGGCGTCCTGCATGACGCGCCGCTGCTCACACACACGCCGTCGCAAAGCTCGCACCTGAATTTCCTCACGCTGTTCACTGGTTGCTTTCGTCTACAGAGTATCCGTCGTCGCCCTTCCTCTTCCTGCCTTGTTCTCGAGACTTCGGAGCCAGAATGGCCGAAGATGACGACAGCGAAGCACCGTCTGCATCGCACCGCAATCCTCTGTTTGATGATGCCGGACCTCTATCTGATCCCCAAGAACGCAGAGTCGTCTTTGCAGCTCTCGATTCATTCCAGTAAGTGCCGGCAGACTAATACACTCGCGGTGAGACCCGGGATTTTCCTCAGCAACGAACCCCTCCTGCACCCAGAGTAGCACTTGGGACGCCCGTGAAGTTTCTCGAGCTGCGTGCACGCCAGCCCAAGTGGACAGATAAACACATCAACTGCGACATCGAAGCAGGATTCCCGTCGACGCCTGCACGTCGAGGTGATTCATATGGAGGTCCTTTGCTCACCATTTCTGGGAGGACACGTCTCTCGAGACCTTTTGGTCCCAACACTGAGCCCAACAAGCAGGAAGACTCTTCCATCAGAGCGCTGTCGCTGTCTCTGCTAAACGCATTTCTTCTATATCACCGACCTCGACGCTCTCGGGGCTCTTCTTTGACTGTTGCCGCTAACCCTGTGAATAGCCAGTACCGCCAGAATGCACACTACAACACAACCCACCGGCGACGCCAGAACCTCTACGCCCTTCCTTCCTCGCAGTGGCAAATGCTTGCTTCGCCGCCTTTCTCCATCTTGGACACCCTCAACGCCATCGATGACGCACTAGACCATAACGCCGACCTTGCCGACGAGATACTTCAGCTGGGCTTGGCCGCATTCGGCCTCTCAGCAAACCCCAAGGGCTCGGTGATGAATTGGCAAGGTAAAGCCAAGCCCGGCGACATGTCAAAAGCGCACTCGACGATCCGACAATTCTACCGAGACTGGTCTCACGAGGGCTTCACGCTTGAAGTCGAACCTCTCCTCAAGACCGTCCTCTCAGACCTTGAATCCTATTTGCCGTCCAGCCGGGCTCGGGCTGGGGCTGGTGGCCAGCTTCCATCCCTTCTCCTCCCCGGTGCTGGACTGGGTCGCCTGCTCTTCGAACTCGCTCTGCGAGGCTACCACGCGACCGGAAATGAAATTTCCTACCACCAACTGCTCGCAAGCAACTTCATCCTAAACGCGACCCAACACGCAAACCAGTACCAGATATATCCTTTCTCCCACACCTTCACCAACGTCACCTCTCGCTCGAACCAACTGAAACGCCATACCGTTCCAGACGTCCACCCAGGTGAAGCCTTCGCCAACCGCCTTGCCTCGGCTTTGCCCGTCGGCGAGATGAACATGACCGCCGGTGACTTTGTGTTGTCCTACTCCACGCCCGAGAGCAAGGAGACCTTCGACGGAGTTGTGACAGTCTTCTTCATCGACACGGCCCCCAACCTAATTCGATATATCGAGACCGTCCGAAATTGCCTGAAGAGTGACGGGATATGGATCAACGTTGGACCCTTGTTGTGGCACTTTGACGATCGCGCCCCTGGTGCTCACAACGACGGCGGCGACGACGACGACGACAATCGAGACACAAAGTCCACCAAGGGCCCGCTCAGCCAGCAGCACTCAAGCCAGCCCAAGCCCGACTCTGACTTTGAAGACAAGGGCATCGCCGAGCCGGGCTCATTTGAGCTCACCGACGAGGAAGTCATCTTGCTCGTCTCCAGCATGGGCTTTGAGATGATCAAGCACGACCTTCTCCCCACCCATTCAGGATACATCCAAGACCCGCACAGTCTGCTGCAGAACCGGTATAGATGCAGCCGCTGGGTTGCCAGGAAGGTCGCCGGCCCATCATCATCGCCTCCACCTTAGAAAGGGGCCGGGGGCCTGCTTGCTTTGCCTGCCTGGTTCCGTAACAATATCAATCAATCGCATCGGGATCGTAACGAGTAGTTTTCGCGCCTCCTTACCTTGATGTCCCATTTCCAGCTCCGTCTCCATAACTATCGCTCCACCTCCACTTTTACATCTTCACCATTGATTCATGCCATCTTTCTTGCATGCGCGTCCAAAACCATATCTACGTCTACTGACCTCCTCTCTCGTCGGTCACTCTGTCAGTAACTTGGCAGATATCCGTGGATTGAACATTCGGTCGTACCGATTACAGACCTGCGGTAGGTGACTCTATTTCGCGCAAAGGATACACAGGACCGAATCCAGGGAGCATGGATGCTCATGGGCTGATTCGAAATGGTGGTCTGCTTTGGTTTTTTTTCGGGTACTTGTCTCACTCGCTGTCCTTCTACTCACTTTTACCTGACTTTCGCCTCAACCCCGTACTTCGTTGTCGCCCACTTCCTTGTGCAATGCTTGCTCCTCATATAATCATCCTTCCACATCTCCATGTCCTCCCATAACAGCAGTCATCATTACAAAGGTTGTGTAGAATAGTCCAAGTTCCTCTTGTCTTCGTTTGTCCTCGGGTATGCAATCGTCCTCCCGTCATCTCCAGGCGCACCTCTGCCCACGCTTGCGTGGTGCCTTGTGGTGACCTTTGTGCTCGTCCTGGTCGTGTCCCTTCGATATTGTGTGAATCTCCCCGAGACCCAACGCGGTGTCGCCCGGGCTCCAATTCACTATCTGAATCTCGCGCTGCATCTGCCCATAACTTCTCCCTGACACACCAACTCTGCATTGAATTCAGAACCGTCCAAGGTGAGATAAATATCAAAATAGACACGATAGAAAGTGCCTTGCGGGGTATCCATTCGCTCAAAGTCCTTCTCGAGATTCTTTCTTGACAGGTCGGAAGTGAGTGTCACGACCTCCTTGATTCGTGGATCTTTGGTATATTCGGGACTGTCTTGCAGTTAGCAACCTACTGCTGCTGTTAGAATGGGATCTCGGGACTCACCAAACATCCTCATCACAGGCGTATAAGATATCCTCGTACATCAATGTCGCACCCGGTGCAACTTGCCTGAAGAACGAGACCTTGACTGGTTCTCCAATCTTGACCCTCTCACCCTTCTGGACGAAGATCTGTCTGGTGTATTTGCATCGATCCTTCCCGTCCAGACTGGGAACACGGTATTGCTCGGGGTGATGGCCCTCTTTGAATGGCTGAAGTGTTGCCATGAGGTAGTGTCTTCGGGCCACACGAGAAGTGATGACTCGTTCGGTAATGCCTGCGGTGACGGCGCCCTTGACAATTGCAGCCACCGAGTCCATAGGACGGACGACCTTGGATTGGAATTGGGGCGGAACGTGAAGCTTGATTTGTTGGAAGAGGTATTCGGAGGCACCAAAACCACCCACCACCAGTACGTTCTGTAACGATCTGTTTTGTGCTTGAATGGCGATGATCTGGTTGCGGACAAGCTCGAGAATGCGGTTCACGACCGGTTCGAAGCATTGCAGAATTTCCTCGTTGGTGAACGTCATGTAGCCCTCCTCGATGCCAGCTTCTGGGAATTCGGCCTCGATACCAACGTCGACCGCCCATTTCTGTCCATTGTTGCGGAAATCGGCCTTTATTCTGTTCTCAAAATCCATTATACACTTGGCGTAAACTCGACCAGCGGTCTTTGACCCATCGGGCAACTTCATCTTCCGGATCTTTGCGCGCAGAATGTTGGAGAAGTTTCGGTTGAGAGCGGTAGAACCGCAAGAGTCACCACTGCCGGCTGTGCATTCGGCCACGGTGAAGGGTGTCTCTTCTTCGACCTCGTACGCGATCAAATCCACCGTGCCGCCACCACAGTCCACAATCAGGACTGCGTCATGGATCTTGAGGTTGAGGAGGCCGGTCTTGGAGCAGAACATGGCAGCAGCTTCAGGTTCGGTGATCAGCGTCAGTCTGTTGTCGTTCTCGTCTCGAATGAAGCCAGCCTGGATGGCTGCTGCTCTGGTGGCAGCTTTGCCAGCATCGTTCCAAATGGCCGGCACAGTCAGGAAGTATCTGATGTTGCGCTCTTCGCGATTGAAGACCTCGCCCAATGTCTTCTGTAGCTGGACGCGCATTGCTTGTCGAAGCTTGAAAAGGTAGTCGGCGGCGACATCGATTTCAGACTTCCCCGGCGGCAAGGGAGGCAGGTTTATTGGGTCTATGTACGTATTTCCGGAGAGCATGAGTTGAAGCTTGAACCATTCTACCTTTTGCACGCCGGGTTTGGGATAACCGGTGGGCGCAAGGGCATCAGCAATATCGGGACCCCAGCCGACGACTTTTTGATATTGGTCGTAGTACAGGACCGTAGGAATCTAGTCAAGTCAGTTGCCGATGGCTGCGGCTTGAGGTGTAGTGTGAGCTCACCTTTTGCTTTGTTTGATTGCCTGCGCCGGGCCATTCGGTTATTATGTCCTCCTTCGCTTCTGTGTTGGTCGCAAATGCAAATGCCACACCGGAGAAGGTTGTGCCCTGGAAAATTTGTCAGCCCATGCTCTTAACCACAATCGGGGGCGTTTTTTACAAAATCAATGCCAACGATCAATTGAGCCTTGCTCCTTCCTGCGCCCTCCACTTCGGCCGCGGGGCGCGCACCCTGGGGATATTGCTGCGCCATGTGCTGGATGCCCGGCTGAGGACCGAGTTGCTGATGTCCGTACGCACCACCATACCCTGGTGGTTGAGGAGGACCTAGCTGGGGTGCTCCACCAACGTAGGCACCTGCCCTGGTATCAATGGGAGCGGGGTGATGGGCCATCTGGTTTTGTGGGGGTGGCATGGGTGACTGAGGGCGTCCCTGGCTGTTGTACGAGTAACTGGGAGGTCGACCGGGCGCAGCAGGTTGATTGGGATTCATGGGCGGCAGACTGGTCTGGGATGTGTTTTGCGGAGGGGGAGTCCCAGTGGTGGAAGTGGAGCCGTTTGGTGATGCTACTGAGGCCGAAGGGGTCGACGATGTTTGGATGTTGGCGCTGCTCTTTCGTTTGGAACCGAAGCCTAAGGACTTGAAGCGCGAGCTCATGACATCGACATCGAAGGAAACAGTTGCGAGAGAACCAGCGAGTGAATGAACAAATGTTGTCTTGTCCGCAGCAGGAGCAGCTTGGGTTGACAGATTGGTAAGGCGAGTGAGACCGACGCTTGACTGGTGGCAGAGCGAAGGAACGAAGGAAGACTTCCAACCAACGACGTTACCAGCGCTGATTCAGTCGGTCGTAGAGGGTGGCAGCACGGTGTCGTCGACGCTCTTAGGAATTGAAGAAAGCTGAAGATGGTAACAGAAGTTGAAAAGCAAGTGACCGTTGTGTGCGGCTGCGGCTGCGGCTGATGGTGAAGGATCGCTGAAGTGGACGAGACCTGCGACCCAGCCAACAGGACGATTACGGTGCCCGTAATTGGGGGTATCGCCCGTATTGGCACTCGGTACCTACAGGTACTGGTAGGGGTGCCTACGAGTAGTCGCCGCTTAAAGTCAGGCTGAGTTTGGAAGGATTCGTTCTTCCTCCTCGCCGTCCTTCAGGCAAATGAGCTGTCCTTTGTCGCGGAATTGCAGTCTTGATTGTGGAAGCTATCTGCCTGCTTCTGCCTCGCCTCGATCTTACAAATGCAACCAGCAGTCTCTCGCGCCGAAGATGAAAGAAAGACAATGAATTGCACAAAAGTGGCGGCCAAGATCTAACGGCGCCTAGCCTCTCGTGCTAAGCGATACTGCCACCACGCTGTGTCGGGCATGTTTCGTCATGTATTACGCCCGCCCGGCATAATTGAGCTGATGCGGGGGCCAGCAGGAGCAGTGTTTCTCTTTCTACAAGTATGAAGTCTCTTTTGGGTAGAACTGATAAGGAGCGGTGAATCCAGATTGACTCATTTCTTTGTTTGACGTGCCATATTCTCAACGCATGGGATCCTCAGCAATTTCTTCCACGTACCTAGATACTTGATCTGTAACAGCATACAGCTCTTAATCTATAGGGCTGACATTCCGCCCCTCCTCGACCTTCCTAGCCTGGGTCAGGGCTGAGGTGCTGTCTGGTCTGCTGCCCAATCCAATCAAAGTGCGTTTCACCTTTGAACAGATGTGCAGTTAGATAGTTTCGCTGTCCCGCCTCAGAGGACAACGCCGCACAGTCTGGCCCACGCACCTGGCCTTGTCCCTCATCACCTCGTACGCCCTGACATTTCACAAGAGCGAAATTCAGTGACGGCAGAGCATGTGGCTCGCAACGCTCCTTTTATGTGCCTTGAAGATAGCGTCCTCTGGATCTGCCCGAGTTTCATGTCGGTGCGCTGGCGCCACGTGGACTGCCACGGCTACTGAACCGCTCAATACGTCCCCGCTAAATAATGTGTTCCTGTACAACTTCGAAGAGTCCGGGGTTCAATGGTTAATTCGAGGCTCTTATTCACCTCGCGCGTGCTCGCGGCTGGCTGATTTTATTCGTATTTCAATCTTTTCTGGAATTCTATAGTATTCCATCTGAGAGTCAGGATCATCACCCTCGATGAGGAAGAAGAAACGCGTGGAAATAGTGATCTTGTGTATCAGCCATGTCCTTTGGGTTCGCGTCTAGAACCCTTGTGCCAATCATTGGCAGATGCAGGAGCTGATGGCTTCGACGCCATCCTGCGCATTCGACCTTCAGTACAATAGCCAGAAAGAGCATCTACTGAAGTCTTCTCTCCGATCAGCCCTCCTAGGCTCTCATTCGTCGTCCGCTCCGGAATCTGAACCAGATTCCCACCCAATGCCGTAGCTTTGTGCCATTTCCGTGAGGTCGTTATATAGATTCTCTCTTTCATCCAACGGCAAGAGGCGGGCCGTCGTGTTTCGGAGATCGAGGACACGTTCTTTCATCCTTGAGCCGCACACTAGAGCCGTCGATATATCCAAACCTTGCTGTCCTTGTCGACCGGTCCGGAAGAGTGTGTCCGGGAACGTGTCCAGTCGAGGGAATTGTAGCGTGGTTTGGAATCTAATTGCCCAAAATTGTTAGTGCTCACAACTCGCCCTCGATATGGGCTTTGTGCCGACACAACAACAAACCGCAACTCACATTTCGACCACAGATTCTTCGTTCAGCCTTCTTCGAAGCCTTTCCTCGGGGCTCATGCTCAGTGGGCGTACCTCAGACTCGAGATGGTCACGTAAGCATTCAACTTGTGCGAAAACATGGGACGGCCTTGCTGTCGACGGAGTGGTAAGCCCGGGGCTGTAGTCGAAATCTAATTGAGATGGCTCGGCTAGATCAGTGGTGTCCCTCTCGCCACGTCTACTGTTTTGCTCTGCAGATCCCCCATTTAGGCTGCCATTGGCTCCAGCCCCTGAGCTTGTGATGCTCGCATGGAGCTCGAACAGAGTTTGGGTACCCGCCGTGTTGAGGGTGTCCTCCAACAGGCTTAGTGAGCCCCTCTTACCACCTGCAGCATTTAGCCTGGTTGGGAGGGTAGAGGATTCAACACCCGCGCAGAGCAGAGCAGTTATGAGCCAGTCTGATGCACTGTCGATGCGCACATAGTCTGGAAGGATTGGCGGAGGGGCAGCAAGTCGTAAATACGCGGACGCCTGCTGCCCGATCGAACGCAGCGACCTCGCAGCGTTACATGTTCGTAAGAGCTGTTTTTGCTGTTTCTGGTGAGCACCTTCCTTGTGTTCGACACAAGAAACATACCCTTGTGGTTCTGGACTGATCTTCGATACCCCAAACCCAGATACTAGTCTTTCCGTACTCGTCTCTTAGGGTGTCAAGGTATCTCGCAGCGAAACCACCCCAGGCATCGTCGGCGCCAGAGAAAATCTGAAAGCCCTGCATCTGATCACATTCCTCTGTAAACGATCTGATATCACGGTCGAGCAAGTCAAATTCCTTGTCAAGACTCTGAAATAAGTCTTCACCGGCGGACCAACTCTCGAAGGGCATGAGTTGAGAATTCAATTCATACTCGCTGAGCTGCACGATGGACCGTGGATGGTAGAAAACACGATTGAAGTCGGACCAATACCTCACGTCTGCAGCGCCAAGTTGGCGCGTTGGGAGACCTAGATCGAGGCTCTTTTGGTACTCCGATGGTTCGATGGGCTGCTGCAGCTGTCTGGCTGGGGTGCCGTCCCTGTCATAAATTAGAACATGGGGCTGAATGTTTGCTCGTTGGTGAGCTTTACCAGACGCCATCTGGGGGTTGATCATCTAGAGCCTCGTAAAGAGCATTGAATTTGCGGAGTGTTCCGAAGCCGCCCTTCAAATCGTATATAACCGTCCGGGGAGTAAAAGTCTCTGAGCCATCAGCTCCCAAACCCGTTCGGAAATGAATGTCATGATCAACCATGGGCTGTTCACGTTCCGAATATGTAAAATACGATTCTTGGGCATTCCAGAAATGGGTTGCCAGATAATTCGACCGCTGGCCGAGTTGGAGAGTTACGATCTCGTGCATCGTGAACGTAGAGATTCATACTGCGCTCAGATCAGCCTTGCGACAAGCATTGCGTGGTTACGCTGATAGACAGCATGAAAGTGGGTATGAAATGAATATCGAAAAATCAATGTCAAATGACGTCAAATGAGGCTGAAAGAGGCTGAGGTGGCTGCATGACTCGCGTCTGTCAGGTTCATGACTCGCCGGTTGGATTTTGAGATCTGTTCACACGAGCAGCACCTAAAGTGAAGGCCACCACAGCGCTGTCAATTATATCCTGCTCTTCTTCTTGTCCTATTGTTCGAGCGTTCATTCTGGAAATGTGCTCAAAAATTGAGTTTGGCACTTCATTGTCCTCTTAAGCAGACTTGAGGAGTCGCCGAACCCCTTCTCTCTGTCTCCCAGAAATATCACAATGAATCCCCCCGGCCGGCGGAAGCTGGCTCCCTGTATTCTTCTACCGCTCCTACTCCTTATCTTCTTCTCAACAACCACACATGCTGCCTCTGCGGTTCTCGGCATCGATCTCGGCACCGAATACCTGAAAGCTGCAATCGCCAGACCCGGATCGCCCATTGAGATCGTCCTCTCCAAGGACTCGAAGCGGAAAGAAGCGGCCACACTCGCCTTTAAGCCCTCCAGAGCACAGGACAAGGACGATGATGCGTTCCCGGAGCGACTCTACGGTGGGGATGCAGCTGCTCTCTCCGCAAGATTCCCAAGCGACGTGTTCCCCAATCTGAAGAACCTGCTTGGAGCCGCATACTCCGCAGACGCTGTCAAGACATATGCTGCCCGCTATCCTGGGCTGAACATCGAGGCGGTGCCAAGAGGTGATGCGACAGACAAGGAAGCCGGGACGGTGGGTTTCAAGAGCCGGAGCTTCGGCAGGAAGGATGACGTTTTCATGGTGGAGGAGCTGTTGGCGATGGAGTTGAAGAACGTCAAGAGCAATGCCGAAGCCATGCTTGCGAAGGGCGTATATGTCACCGACGTGGTCATTACCCATCCGTCTTTCTATACTGCAGAGGAGAAGCGAGCCATTGAACTGGCTGCCGATTTGGCTGGGTTGAGAGTACTAGGTCTCATCAGCGACGGACTCGCCGTTGGGCTTAACTACGCAACCCATCGCTCCTTTGAAAGTGTCACCGATGGCGCGAAGCCCGAGTATCACCTTATTTACGACATGGGTGCCGGCTCAACGACCGCCACTGTGCTCAAATTCCAGGGGAGGACCATCAAAGGACCCGCAAAGCGTAACTCGACTGTCCAAGAAGTCATCGCTCTCGGAACAGGATTCGATGCAACACTGGGAGGTGACTCTCTGAATGATGTTGTCGTCGAAGACATCATTGCCCAATTCGTTGAATCGCCCAAGGTGAAGAAACTAGGGCTCACGCCGGGGCAAGTGAGGGCAAATGGCAAGGCAATGGCCAGAATCTGGAAAGAAGCAGAGCGAATTCGACAATTTCTTAGCGCCAACGCCGCGTCCGGAGCGACATTTGACGGACTCTACGATGATGACATTACTTTCAAATACAGCCTCACGAGAGACAAATTGGAAGAGCTCACTGCAGATTTCGCGGCACGTGTTGGATCCCCGATCGAGGCGGCTCTCCAATTTGCCGGAATGCAACTGGGCGACCTTGACTCGATTATCCTACATGGAGGCGCCGTGAGAACTCCTTTTGTGCAGAAGCAGCTCGAGAAAGTGGCCGTCCGACCTGCGCAGCTCAAATCCAATGTCAATGCGGACGAGGCTGCCGTCATGGGGGCTGCTTTCAAGGCCGCCTCGCTAAACCCGAGCTTCAGGGTCAAGGATATTCGCGACACTGACATCTCGGGCTTTTCCTTTGCGTTGAAGTGGAATGCTGACAGCAAGGAAAAGTCGCAGAAGCTGTTCACTCCGTCTTCTCAGGTCGGAGTCGAGAAGCAAGTACCGATAAAGACACTGGAGGATGTGACATTGGCGTTCTCTCAAACAGTCAAGGGGTCAGACGTTACTATCCTGCAAGTTGAGGCTTTGAACCTGACAAAGTCTGTTGCCGAATTGAAAGACAAGCATAGCTGCTCGGCGCCAAACATCAGCACCGTCTTTACCGTGAGGCTAAGTCCAGTGGATGCCTTACCGGAGGTCATTACTGGATCTGTCAGCTGTGAGGTGGAGAACACTAAAGGCGGTACCGTCATGGACAACGTTAAAGGACTATTTGGCTTTGGAAAGAAAGACAACGAACAGAACTTACTCGGCGACGACGACCTGGTTGATGATACTCCCGAATCTCTGACTCCGCTACCTGTGTCTGACCCTACAAGCTCTGTCTCGACCATATCATCAGCTTCACCGTCATCAGTAGCGTCATCAGGAGGATCGTCCTCATCGTCTTCCTCCACTAATGCTGCCCGAGCCAGCAAGGCTACCCCGTCAGTCGTCTCAATACCACTATCTCTGAAACCGGCCGTGGTTGGTCTGAACGCTCCGCCCAGCGCGACTCTACCCCGTCTCCGACAGCGCCTGTCTCAGTTTGACATATCTGACAGGAATGCCGTCCTACGAGCAGAAGCATTGAACACCCTCGAGGCCTTTACTTACCGAGCAAGAGACTATCTCGAGGACGAAAGTTTCATTGCTGCCTTGAGCGACTCCGCTCGGAAGGAACTTGAGAAACAGCTGGCTAGCACCTCTGAATGGCTGTATGGGGAGGGCCTTGATGCCAAACTGCAAGATTTTAAAGACAAGCTGAAGAGTCTCCGGAGTTTGGTTGACCCCGTTCTCAAACGGAAAGATGAGTCGGCGAAGCGACCCACCGCTGTCAAGGCTCTCAAAGAGGGTTTAGAGAATCTGAATGGCATGATCACAATGGTTGAGGGAAGCATCAAGAAAGCAGCAGAAGCTGCTTCCTCGAGCGCCAGCGAAGCCGCTGCGTCTCCAAGCCCCAATGCCTCTGCAAGCTCTTCGGTGTCTGTGGCAGAGGGCGAGGATCTCGACGAGGACCCTTACAGCACCAACCCGGCAGCAGAAGCAGCACAGACGGATGAACCGCCGCCGTTCAAACCTTACGAATACACGAATGAAGATCTTTCAGCGCTAACAACGAAATATGACGAGATGAAGAAGTGGCTAGACGAGAATCTGGCTCTGCAGGACAAGCTGGGTCAACACGATGACCCAGTCTTTCTCGTCTCGGAACTAGAATCCAGGGGCCAAGAGCTGCAGCGCCTAGTTTCGGAAACGATCATGAAGACGATCAAGATGCAAGATATGCCGAAAAAGGCAAAGGCCAGTGGTGGCAAGAAGGGGGCGAAAGGCAAACCCAAGAAGAGCAAGTCTTCTTCCGCGGGCGCCAGCAACCAGACCGGAAGTGACACGTCGACGACCGCAGCCTCAGCGAGCTCATCGACAGTTACCATTTCCGCACCCAAGGTAACGAAGAGCGTCAAAGACGAGTTGTAGTATGCTAGATAGACGGAAGGAAAACAAATGTCATGTTCCAATCCTTATGGCAGCTCTGCAATGGTTTGTCTACACTGGCATGGAGATCTCGCAAACAACGGATATTGCAGTGCTCGAAGGGACACGATTCTCACCACATTTGACTTTAGCTTTCTCGCTCGACTGCTCACATTCCAACTCGACTGACAATCAAGATGCGACTTCGGGATTATCATCTGCTGCAATCAGGCTGGATCGCATTGATCTGGGAGCAGTTGAAGGATCCCTGCTGAGGATGGTGCAAGTGTCCGCTTTCGAGCCATATCAAGTCACCTCATCTTGAGATTCATGTCTGCTCTCAGCATCTGGCGCACTTGTTGCTACCTCACAGGCTTTCTTGGTGAATTACAGGTGCGCGTCTCCACCTACACAGGTAAGCCAGCGACAGGAGGAGATGCTTGGCCGTCATTGAAAGAAGTGGCGTGAACACACTAGAAGCGCAACTCGTCCTCAGTGGGCGGTTAAGTCTACTCTGCTCCTCCTCCCAACCAATCGTGTGCAACCGCTCATGGCAATCTATGTCTATGGCTAGTCTGAGAAAGACGGTCTATGCGCCAAGAGCCTTCAGAGACTTGACAGCGTCGACAATGGTGTCCTCGAGTGGCCTGTACTTGACGCCCAGCACGTTAATAGATTTGCTGTTATCAATACCCCACGGTGGAAGCGTTTCCGTCACCTCGTCACGCAGATTTCCTCTGATCTCTGGAAAGTTCTTCTCCATGATGTCGCGAAGCTCCTTCTCCGTCGCCAATTGGGCAGCCATGAAGAACCTCTGGTTCGCGGCCTTGGGGTTTTCGATGGCGAGGACGTGTGCTAGAGCTAAGTCGCGGACGTCGATGTGCATGGGCGACCCAACCGGCCCGGATCGCGGGATACCCTGGTAAAGCTTGAGGATTCTCGCGCTAGACGTGTTCAGATCGTCGAGCGACTTGACTTGATGCAGGACTGGTCCGTATATCATGGGCGGACACAGTGTCACCAGAGTGAAACCGGGCTTCTCGTTTTCCAGGAAATCCCACGCCGCCTTCTCCGCGAGCTTTTTGCTGGCCCGGTACGCCGCCTGTGGATTCGTTGTTGTCAAGGCCTCTTCCATGGTCTGGTCATTCCAGATCTCTTCCGTGTACACCTTGGGAGGGTTGCTATAGTTGGAGATGGCGGCAAAGGACGACGTGATCACAACGCGTTTGACAGACTTTGCCGACCTGTGGACCGCTTTGAGGATCTCTGTCGTGCCATTGATGGCCGGATCGAGCAGCTCCTTGTTGTTGGTAATGTTGTAGTGAAAGGGCGACGCCGTGTGGACCACTGCCTCGAACGGGGGCTCTGTCTTGATAGCCTCGTCGAAGGCGCCTTCGGCTGCGATATCCTTGACAATTACATATGACACCGGCTTCCCCTTGAAAAGGTCTTGAAGATAGCTCCCCTTTTCGTCTGATCTTACAGTAGTTACCACCTCGTGCCTGACAGGATGTTAACTCTCGTGAGCCTCAAGGGCGCATGGATGCATTACCCGTGTTGCAACAACTGGTCAAGGCAATGTACAGCAACGAAGCCACTGCCACCGGTGAGTAACACTTTCATTCTGCCTTGAGGGTTATTGAGAATCGAGCAGCAGTTTGCGCACGTCAAATTATCGTCGGGTAACGGGCAAGATTATCTCCCATATGTGAAGTCAAGTCAACTGCATGGGGGATCGAAGCGCTTTATATTACCCATGTGATAGTCATCTCTGCCCGCATCACGGCGTCTCGCCGTTGTTTCCGAGAGGTTCTCCAACCTCGATATCATCATTTTCGGGCCCACTTGTCATGGACGTACACGACCAGACTTGAAATCAATATAAACATGTCGGAAAGCCTCGCTGTCGAAGGAGAACTTCAGACATCCATCCTCGAGATCTGGGATGCTGCTGCTTCTGGCCAACGCGAAGGTGAATTGGCCAAACCATGACCCTTCCAAAGATGATTCGTTGCACTCAATAAGACTCGGTGCTATCGCATATTCTCCCATCGGCTTACCAGTACGAGTGCCACCCACAACCGGCGGGTCTCGGTGAGACTTTAACCCGAAAACCGACGACGTGTGGCGCCAGGCCCAACCCGGATTGTCACGTGGCTGCGGAATATCGATTCCTGGACACAGTCACCAGAGCCGGAAACCAGATTGGTAACAATCCCAACGCAAGCGACCGTTTGATATGCGCTCGGTGGCACAGTCTCCTGCGAGTGTGCCATGCGCATAATCCGTCGCCATGTGACGCCTCCAGCTCCACCACCGTCGATCACTCGTTTCACAGTGCGGCCATGGAAATGGCTGAGAGGCATCCAGCTCGCGGTGCTTATTGCCAGTCTGGCCTCGGCAGCCATCGTGCAGGCGCAAACACCCGGCCAGATCAAAGCGCTCAGGAAGGAGGCTGAAGATCTCTTCTATCATGGCTTTGACAATTACATGACCTATGCTTTTCCCGAAGACGAGCTGCGCCCGATATCCTGCAAGCCCCTGACGCGCGACCGCGAGAATCCTGCCCACACCGAAGTTAATGACCCTCTGGGGAACTATTCCTTGACACTCATCGATAGTTTATCGACCCTCGCCATTTTGGCCTCCAACCCGTCGAGCTCGAGAGATAACAGACCACTCCGACTCTTTCAAGACGGCGTGAGCGATTTGGTTGCGCAGTATGGCGATGGCTCCGATGGTCCGGCAGGTGAAGGCTTACGAGCACGGGGATTCGACCTAGACAGCAAGGTCCAGGTCTTTGAGACGGCGATACGTGGACTAGGTGGCCTGCTGAGCGCTCACCTGTTCGCCGTCGGAGAACTCCCCATCCGCGGCTACGATCCTCCTCAGAATCAGCTGGCTTACGCACAAGCGTGGCACAAGGACCAATATCAGGGCCAGAAGCAAGGTATTCTTTGGCCTAATACGTTTGAGTACGATGGTCAACTTCTGAGACTGGCACACGATCTGGGGAGTCGCTTGCTCCCAGCATTTTGGTCGTCGACTGGCATACCTTATCCCAGAGTAAATCTTCGGCACGGAATACCATTCTACGTCAACTCTCCCCTAAATTCGGGCACCGAGGACGGAAAATGCGCAGCCGCGTCTGGAGTTCATGAGATCACAGAGACGTGCAGCGCCGGCGCCGGAAGTCTGGTCCTCGAGTTTACCGTCCTGAGCCGCCTCACTGGAGATCCGCGATTTGAGGAGCTGGCCAAGAGAGCTTTCTGGGCTATATGGCAGAGACGGAGCACCATCGATCTGATCGGGAGTGGCATTGACGCGGAAAGTGGGAACTGGATCGGGACATGGACAGGCATCGGTGCCGGCATCGACAGCTTCTTTGAGTATGCCCTAAAATCGCACATCCTATTGTCACGCGAAGCCCGTCCCATCTATGACGCTGTTGACCACGCCGAGGATCCCAGGGTGCTTCATGATCCTATATCACCCGTAGACGAGACCGCTCAGGCCTTTCTTGACGCTTGGAACACCGCTCATTCTGCGATCAAGAGACATCTTTACCGCGGTACCACTTACCAACATCCCCATTACATCCAGGCGGACGTGGCCACTGGGGCTGCTAGAGGGTTCTGGATTGATGCTCTGAGCGCATACTACCCCGGTCTTTTGGCGCTTGCCGGTGAAGTTGAGGAAGCTACCGAGACACATCTCCTCCAAACAGCGCTATGGACGAGGTTTTCAGCTATTCCTGAACGCTGGAATCTTGTCTCTGGTGGGATCGAGGGCGGTCTGGGGTGGTGGGTTGGTCGACCAGAGTTCATCGAGTCTACCTACTACCTCTATCGCGCCACGGAGGACCCGTGGTATTTTCACGTCGGTGAAATGGTCCTCCGGGACATCAAGCGAAGATGCTGGAATAGGTGTGGCTGGGCTAGTATTCAAAATGTGCTGACCGGAGAACAAACGGACAGAATGGAGAGTTTCTTTCTCGGTGAGACAGCGAAATACTTGTTTCTGCTCTTTGATCCTGCCCATCCTCTCAATCGTCTCGACGAACCATTCGTCTTCACGACCGAAGGTCATCCTCTTATCATTCCACGAAGCGTTGGCCACGGTATCCGTCAACAATCTCTTTGGCGCCCTGGGCACGAAGAAGAGTCCTTCTGTCCTGTCAGGTCGCCGCCATTGCCCTTCACCGTCTCCAACATCGCTGCAAGAGGCGATGTGTACCACGCGGCGAACCTAGCCAGACTCCACATGATGCCACATCGCGACAATATCGAGTCCGTGCTGGGAGAATATGCGGCGGATCACCCCAGCATAACACTATCAGACATCAGCTCTCCCTCCAATTATACGTACTATCCATGGACGTTGCCGCCAGAACTCGTCCCCTGGAATGCTACCAGCTCCGTTATACCGACGAGACCAACGCTAGACATCTCGTTCCCGGCAATGATAGCACCGGGGATCACTGCTCCACCTTTACAGCGCGTCAAGGACGGCATCTTAATCAACGTAATCGGCGGCCTACGTCTCGGTATGATACAAGACACGCCATGGCTGTTTGATGACGGATTCCACGACGCATGGCGCATTCAGACCATCAACAACATCCCACTCGGGAAAGATGAGAAGATCTACTTGGGGCGTGACACGGGTCAGGACGTGCTCAGTCCTGCAGACCCGAATTTCTCAAGGATCAAAGATCACGTCATGCTAGACCTAGTCGTCGATCTGAACAGCCCCATCGAACAGGTCGACATGCCCGCTGAAGTTGACCCATCGCAAGACCAACAAGACCAAACCGACTTCGTAATCGGTACCCCCTTCCTCAGTGACGCGGCAAATGACAACGCCATGAGAGCGGCCTGGAACGCCATCGTGTCTCAAATCTCCAGTCTGATCAAGGACGGTCGGCCCCCTTCGACCTGGCCGTTTTCTACTCCGCTCTCCCTCACCTCTCCCACGAAACGCGCTTCCACCTCCTCGACCTCGGCATCAACCTCGTCCCACGACCACGGCCAAGGCCAACCACGCTACCACCTCTCTGCCGTAACAGCCACCGGCCCCGGCGCTGCCCCGCTCCCTGCCTGGCCCGAAGTCCCCAACTTCATCCCGCTGAATAATCCATCCCTTCCTGCCCTCCCGTGGACAAAAATCTACGTGACCGACCACCTGTGCGACCACAAGATACCACTCTCTGTGGTCAGAACGCATCAAGTCCTCGTGGTGAAGCGCGGGGGGTGCGACCTGTCGGACAAGTTGCAGAACATCCCTGCGTTCACGCCCGGGAGTGGCGCCCTCCAGCTCGTCGTGGTCGTGAGTTACGGGCAGGCACGCGAGGGGGCACACGACGGGGACGATGGTGGCGAGCAAGAGGAGGAGGATGAGGGGGATGATGGCGCGGACTACGATGAAGCGGACCTCATCCGCCCGTACCTGCCCCGCCAGCAGACCACGCCCGCGGGACTCCATCGGCGGAATCCCATCCCCATGGTCCTCGTAGGCGGTGGGGAGAAGGTCTACGATGCGTTCAGGCAGAGGGCCGTGGGCGTCGGGGTCAAGAGACGGTACCACGTCGAGACTAAGGGGGTGAGGATTGCGAATTTGCTGATCGTCTAGCTGAGGTCAGGCCAGGTCAGGTCAGTCATGCAAGTTGGTGCTGATGAGGATGAGGATGCGGATGTGGGATGATGCGGGAGGTATAATTGTCCGCGACCATGTATATATATGCCTTGGATTGCGGTCTCGTCGAGATGCGGCTTACCGTGGATACGTCTGAGGCGACTGGTCTTTCTCGGTCCAGTGGGAAAATAAGAGCATAGAGGGAGGACATCTGCTTCAGTGTTCAAAATCGATGTGGATGAAAGAAGACCGTCGTGTTATTATGGCGCGTTACGAACATGCAAATCTGATGTATCGAGTGTGCAATGTCTATTGATAATCGACACCATATATCCTGGCTTGAAACCGGAGCCCTTACCCAAATCCACCGTGGCGACAAAGAGGCGATATTAGACGACTCTTGATGGCAACCGCTGCATATCCTGGTGCTGTACTGCATTCCGCCCATGGACCTGTCTTCCCAACGCCGCCCTCTCAGTTGTTTCCTAAAGCCCGACTATCGCCACGCTATGCCAAAACAGAAAAAATAGAAACAAAACTATTCGCAATCTCGCCGCAACGCTTACATTGTGCAGTGATGATACCAAAGTACAGCAGTAATCCAAAGAACTTTGAACATGGCGCTGCTCAGAACCAGTGGAATCGGTTAGTCACCCAGTGATTGGAATCTGCCAGACGGGTTGGGATTTGCGGCGCAGTTACGTTGTTCCCAGCGCGATATATATCAGAGCCTGAATGATGCGGGCGGGCTAGGGTTCAACTCTGGCGTTGTTGTCTCAGAGTCACTATTCGATCTTATAGGGTGTTCGATCTATGTCGATCTGAGCACCTATTGATAAGATCTGTGGTTCGTGCGTCGTGGCTGATAATATCATATTTTCTCGCAATGACTGAAGCGACCCCAATCCGGGTATATGTGTCGCCGGAGGAGAGAAGAAGTCTCGGCCAACAAGGTAAGGCGGTTAGCGATGCTGTAGCGGGGTCTCGACTCGTAACATGGTCGTGTAGGTATGAGAGCCTCGCCGGACGAGAGTACTATCCACTCGTGTCGGAGGTGTTCTTGTCGTCGATCTCCTGCAGCTCTGCATGGCGCTGGCTAGGTGAAGGACTCGGGGCCCTCACACTTCTCGGTGCATCATATATTGAGCCACAATATCGTGCTCGTAATGCTTCTTCGCAAGCCAGCTCTTGGTCGTATCGAGGGACGACTCTGCACATCGCGTCAAGCCAATCACCCATGGTCTTTGGGGTCAAGTGACACATTTGAGTGTATTCCCAATATTCAGGGTACCATCCAGAGGATTCCCATCCAACCAAGGCAGTCACTCGTCCCGCGTCATCTACAAGGATGTTCTGAGGACAAAGGCTCGCATGGGTGAATTTGAGTTGATATGGCTTCTTGGGCGCATGAACCATTTGAATCTCTTTCTCGGGGAAGTCGTCCACCGAATGGCCTCTGCGCTCAAATTCTTGAAAGGCCTCGATCGAGAAAAATGGCCCTATTCTGCCGGACCCAAACCGATGGTCCAGGGCAGCGCCGAGGGTGGCATCGCCCACTACGCATTGTTTTGGTGGCTGCATCTTCCTCAGCTGTTCGACAAAGCGCCCGAGCTGCGACACTATCTTGTTCTGTTGGTGCGCAGGCATCGACGGCCAGCGTTCCTGTAAGGGCTTCCCTGGGTAGGCCTCGTACTCGACCAATTTGCCTTCGGGTCTGTTATATACCGCCAGGACCTTGTATGAGGGAACAGACGTGTGCCGGTCAATGAGCATCAAGGCTTGGTACTCGGTGTTGGCGCAGTGGGTCTTGAGGATTCTGTTATTGCCCAGACGCAAGACTGCTTCGCCGGTGCGAGGGTCCGTCTCTTTCTTGGCCCAGTGTATGCGCCATTTCAGGCCAAAGGGGAGCTGGTCGTACTCGTCGAGGGGCTCTTCGTCTTTACTTCCGAGGCACAATACCATGACTGCGGAAGAGACGCTGGGGCCCGTAGGCGAAGCGTCAAGGAACGTAGTCGTGCAGGATAGACACTCGCAGGATCATTGAAGGTCGAGGCAAGTGGTGTGGTGGAATGCAGACGTGGGGGCTTATGTGCGCTGCGATGTGTAGTCTGACCTCTGACGAGGGTCCGGCGAGAGACGAGGAAAGGCAGTGTGTCTTCGTGCGGAAGCTGGACTCACAATTCGATGCATGTTGCTGGCCTAGACATCAAGAGAAAAGAGAGAGGGAGAGGGTGATGGCGGGGCAGAGAGCGAAGGAGGTAGGATAAGATATTCAGCACTCGGTAGTAAGGTTTAGCTGAGGAGCCCGCCGCCGTCGACGAAGACATGTCGGGACTCAACATCAGCTGAGCGAATCAGGGCCAAAATGAGGCTAATAGCTGGCCGTCTGCCATTTCCCCCGGAGCGGGCTTCGACTCCTCTCCTGCCGAAATCAAGCATCGGTCCTGCTCCGAGGTTGCATGCGGCAAGATCGAGGAACACAGGCACCGCCGCCAAGGGCTTCTATGCATTTCTGACAGGGAGCTAGATGCTTGGTATTGGCTGGCAGCTTGCTCTGGGTGTTGGATCTTCACCCGGACATTGGGCGCATACGCAATACAACATCACAATATCGATGCCCAGCAAAGACGACCATCAGCGGGTTGATGAATCCGGGGGCAGCCAGGAACGGGGAATTGTCAAGGTCGTGTCGTCTTGCTCACCCGCACGGTGCAGCCCAAGACGCGCCGAGACGGTCAACAGCAGGCCACCCGTGACGATTCACTTGCGCGTCACCCACGATTTACAAGTACCTGCGATTCACTTACGTCTCCCATCTGTCTTGCGCGTACCTGCATTGTGCTCGTACACAATACTGACTCTCTGACAAAGCCCACAGCTTGGCATCAAAGGAAGAGTAGAAACTCCTCAGAGCTCACGGGCGACTCACCCACCCTCACCTTCACATTTACCTCGCTCACCCTCCGTCCTGAATCTGGTGCACCGTCAGCGAGGATCCAAAATTAGCAGTGTGCCAGCCAGTTCCCTCTTTTGACGCCATTTCAACTTTCGACCGTTTTCTGTCCCTTGTGTGACCGGCCCTCGAATCTTCCCCGGTTCCTTTTTTCCTTGGTGAAGTACAAAAGTTTCCCCCACCCTCTCGGAGTGCGAGCTCTGCTACTCCAGAATTCGACCCTCCCCGAGCAGTAATCCTATTATTACCATCATTACAGCCCTCCCACGACGATCTCCTAAGGTCCTCTAACTTCTACTACCACTATGTGCTAACTGAGGTAGCAGGAGCTTACGGTGGACAAACTGCTGCCTATCCGTACTGAAGCTAACAGTGACTAGAGAGGAGTATACAGAGGGGCTGACGAAATTCGCCGCTGAGATAAGTATGTCTGCAAGACGAAGAAAACTAAGAGTGCTACCCTCTGACGCTATATATTATAAAGCCTACACAGTCCTGAACAAAGAGGTCTTCTGAAGGTAATAGCTATTAGTCCTCTCTTACTACTCATTGAGATTAGCCCCCTGCTGTGGTATGGTCACCGCCATGCGCTGTCGCTGTTGCTATGACCAGCCATCCCTAGTCGCAAATTCCGTACGATGATGACCAATGACTTGGATCTCATAGTCCATGACTGCCCGCACCATAAGACGCCCGGTGAGAGGAACGCAGACCTTCCAATCTCACGGCGAGGTCGTCCCCCCAAAGACGACCAGCACCACCAGGCTCACGCCGCCGGCGAATGCGACGATGAACCTAGCGAGCTTGTCGACGAACGGACTGACAGTCGTGGGCAGGGCGTGGGCGTTGAATTCGTCAAAGTGTGCCTCCTTCTCGGAGCGCGTGTAGATCAGGTCGGTGGGGAGGTGGGCTTTCAGGAAGTCGCGAAGGCTGTCGGTTGGGATGGTGGGCGAGGGCGTGAGGTTCAAGTAGCGGGTGATGTACGGGCTACCGGGCATGTTGGCGATGGATGCGAATGCGATCATGAGGTCGGTCCGGATGTTTTCTGCATGGTGGGTGGGCATTTCGGAAAGGGTGGAGAGCTCTTTGTAGGCGCGGATTGAGGGGCGTGGGGAGGAGATGAATACTTTGGACCTGGGCGTATCGCCGTTTTGCAGCGCCATCGCCGAGTCGGGCGTGCAGGAAGAGCATGGTAGAGTTTGAGGGAATGGAGAGATACTCAAAAGTAATGGAGCACAAGTGACGAAACTCGGACGTGGACGAGGCAAAACTACTGACCATATTCACGCATCACCCTGAGCTCTTTCGCCGTCTGGCTCGAGACGCCCTGTCATTGAAGATCGTGCCCCTCAGTTTGGCGAGATCATTCTGGATTTCGAACCGATTGATCTTTTGCAGAGGCCAAAATTGCATGAAACTGGGCTCCTCGTTCATAGAAGCAATGCCATGATGGAAGAGCCTCTACTCGTTGGTCATTTCTTCCGTGATCTCGCCCCACCGTTGCGCCGATGTCTTCTTTCGACATATCTGTAAGATCGCTGTTTTATTGGAGGTGTTCGTACTAGGAACTGTCCTAGAGATACGGAGGTGTTGCTTTGTGGTCGTTGTAATTGGAGCTTGCAAGCAATCGGAGAAGGAACCGGTGGCTAAAGGAGTAGGTGGGCGGCGGGGAGTATAGGGCTGCATCACCCTCATGCCAAAAGTCGCACTCGGCCTTATTCAGCAGCTTCCAGTGAAGTTTCCTTGAGAGCTTCTTCTATTTAGCTACTCGTCAAATGGCATGCGGTGGCTATCGTGTTCATCTTCCCTAGGGTCCGTCTCCTTGCAGATTTGTCGCAGTCCGCAAGATCCGGAAACAATGATCTGAGATGATAAAGCGCAGGGAGACTCCACCGCTTGCGTCCTGGAGTCTGTTACAACCACATCTCCGATGATCGACTCTGGAGAGGTTTCTGGTACCGTATCGACGTCTACTAAGTACAGTTCAGTTATCAAGCCACATAAGGCTCCAACTCACACTGTCTTGGCCAATTCGACCTGGAACTCCAAGAAAAGCATGTGGAAACCGGGTGTCAGGTGGTTTCATTCGTTCATTGTCTGACTGAGACGCTGGCAACCTCTCGACAAAGAAAAGCCCACGCCGCCGCGCTCGGCTACAATGCAATGCATACTGTGTATTTTGATCCCATCAAAGGAAAAAGTGACTTGCTGCTCTATTTCAGGGCCAAGCAAGCTCATTGTCTCTAAGGGACGGTCAGATTCTAGCCTCGCTCGCCCATTCTCATAACCGTCCTCTGCTCTTGCTACAGCGTCTTCTTCAGCATACACCTTCTCGTCGTGGCATTCTAGTGAGCCCGCTTACTTTGATACAGTCTCTACCGCTTCGCAGCCATGAATCCATCCAGCCCAAAATCTCCGATGCCAACTCCATCGCCGCGGTCGCCACATTCGCCAATGGCCATCGACACGCCCATGGTATCGCCACTGCCCCAGCTGGTGACCAGCTTCTCTCCAGAGCACATGCTCCACAGACAAGCATCCCTCTCTGCCATGATCACAACGCCGAGATCAGCCGCAAACCCAGCTCCGTGGCGCCGCAGCAACGGGTCAACATGCCGGCGGAATAGCCTCACCTCACCGCTCACTTCTCCCGCTCAGCCCGTCCTAACGCCCATGTCTCCCGCATTTTCCACCTTTCCAATCCGCATGCCGGAGAGGACATACTTTCACACCACGCACATCCACACGCCCTCCACTGCGACCTTCACCCAAGATGGCCGCCAGAGCCGCATGGCCATGCGCAGCCCAGGGCACGAGCGTGGCACAACGATGACGCTGCCCCTCCGCGTCAACACCAAACTCCCCAACGTGCAGGAAGAGGACTATTCATCCGCCCGATCCTCCTCCGGCAGCTCGCTCATCGACTGGGCTGCGACCAGCTCTACTACCGCCACCACCACATCTCCTACAAACTCTAGACGTCTCATCCGCTCACACACCCCCGTCCCAATCACCACACGGTCCCCTATCCGCAAACGGGCCAAACTCTCGCACTTCCCTCGGGCCGGACGTCGCCCTCCACCGCCTCGCTACCACGTCACAGTGGTTCCCCCTGCTGCCAGCCCGCGCACCCAGCGCCAGAGACAGACTTACCTGCACAGCGTGGACCACCTCCGCACGCCCCTCGTGCCACTCATCTCCGTGGCCACGGGCCTCCCGCACCCGCAATTCCCTACCACCCTTCTGCAATACCACCTCCTGACGCACGACCAGCTAGACAGCCTAGCGCGGTGGTACCACCAGGTCGAGCCCGCCGTGCGGGAGACGTTCGATTACCCGGCGTGCATCCCCGCTTGGACAAGCTTGCACGACGAGGATGACCGGATCGACGTTGATCTCGAGACCAAGCGCCGCAGGTGGGGACGGTTCATTGGCCTCCGAGGGTGTGAAAGTCCTGGGACGGAGACGGACGAGTACGGCAACCCCATCGAAACGAGGGAGGAGTTGGCGGCGCGGATGGAGAGGGAGTGGCGCCGCGCGTTGGAGCGGGCCGAGGAGGAATCCCGAGCGGTTGAGAAGAGCTGGCGGGGGAGGTGGTAAGGGCTAGAGTGATTCTCTCGAGCTGGGCTGGAGGGGTAGTTAGTGTATGCGTA